>VDFB02307963.1:393488-768412 GCA_007258455.2 Sequoia sempervirens | reverse complement strand
TATAACATCACCGTCTGGAAGATCCTCATTGGTTTGAATCTTTGAGTCACTAAGGAACAATCCCACCATAGATAATGCAAGCTTGCTGAAGAAGTGTTCACATCAGACCACGTATAGATCACAAATTTGAAAAAATGAGCATTAAGGAAGTTGTGCTTGTGAAGGAGTTGTGTGATACAATAATAAATTGCCACTTGGAAGGAGGTGGCCCAACATTGAGAGAAGACACATTGACAGCTTGAGGACACATGGCATCAAAGCACAAGGGCACAAAATTAGAAGAACTGGCACAAACATAGTTGCACTATGAAGAGGCTATGAAATCCAATAAAAAGATGACAATTGTCACATAGTCATCAACCCAAATAATGCTTACCTATTAGAGAGAACCAAAAACCAATTGATCCCATGGGACATGTGGCATCATAGTGCAAGAGTTCAATCTTGGATTTTAATTTAAAAATGATCATACACTATTAAAGAGCTATGCACTCTAATAAGAACTCACCATATATAATAAGAGCATGAGATATGAAAGCTTGAAGATTAGGTCAGAGGTGGAATAATAGAATCCACGTGTCACCCAAGCGCATGAACACAACCTTGAGATATAAATTAATTAAGAAGTCATGATATGAAGAGATATTGCAGTATGAACAAGAACTTTCCACATGTGAATAATGTATCATTCATTCATGAGGCAAGCACAAGTCATTGAGAGTGACACATGGCAACATAGCACGCCATAACAAATTTAATGAGCTTGATCATTTATAACTTGTGCTATGAATAATTCATGCATTGTCAATAGGATGTCGACACCTCAACATTTCATAAGTTCCACAAGCATGATATGACTGATAAGGACAATAGATAGTGGGATCCATGCAAAAACAAAGTGCATGAGCCCAACTTTAATAGATTCAAAAATAAGAGGATGTGCTCAAATAGTATTCATCCACGTGGATGCCAAGTGGGTGATGGTAGGGACCACTATATGAGCGTATTCTCAAGATACTTTAGTGACTTAAAAAGGCACATGATTAATCAACTCAATCGGTTGACAAGATAAAGGAGTTGATGGATTAATGGCAATGAAGGCATGAAGACGTGACTTAAAATGTCTATAATAGTCTAATAAATTCAACATATAAATATAAGATAAAGTGCAAGTCATATATTAATGGTTTAGGGTTTTAAATTGAATGAATAAAACTTTCTAAGAAATACACTAAAACCCTAGAAAATAGACCAATATCAATAGTGGCACAAAGTGTCAATAATATGCTCCTGATCAAAATGATTTGAGGAATATTGTGTTAAGAGAGGAATATTGTGCTCCATATTCTGGTTAGCCTAGAGTATTGAAACTTCTAATAGATGTAAAACACTTTATTTTTGGAAAGGAATGAAACAAGATGCTACAAGATTTGTGGAAAGATGTATGGAATGCCAACAATTCAAGGATGAATATCAACATCCAACAGGATTGTTGTACCCCTGGATGAAGTCTCAAATGGAAAAGGAAAGTGATTAGAATTTGCTTTGTTTGAGGTTTACCCATGTTGAGAAATCAACATGATGCAATTCTTGTGGTAGTAGATGAAATCATAAAGGTAGATCACTTTATTCTAGGAAATCTTACAAATGGAGAACCTATCGTAGAAAGAAGTTTTTTGCAAGAAATATTCATATTGCATGGAATTCCTAAGAAATTATCTTAGATCAAGATGCACAAATGACTTTGAGGTTCTAGAAAACCTTATTTTCAATGCTAGGAACTCAAATAAATATAAGTTTATGTTACCATTCAAAGATAGATGGTCAAATAGAGAGTGTAAATCAAGTACTTGATGATTTATTGAGGATGTACTGCATGGATCAACAATATATGTAGAGGAGTACCTACCAATGGTTGAGTTTTTCTATAACTCATATAATTCTACAATAAAAATGACTCCTTTTGAAGCATTGTATGGTAAGAAGTGTCGAACTCTTATTAGTTGGGATAAACTAAAATATAGGATTAGCCTTGGGCCATAAATGTTAATGGAAATGGAAGAGAAAATCAATTTATCCAAAAAGAGATTAGCATAAGAAAATGATAGACAAAAAATCTATGATGATGCCAAGTGTACTCCATGACAGTTCTCAGTAGGAGATGAGTACTCGTAAGATTCAAACCCCAAAGGAGCTTGATAAAGTTTGTCAATTCTTCCAAATAAGCACGAAGATATGTGGGCCCATTCGATCTCCTAGAAGTAATCAATGGATAAATGAGAAAAAAAATATAGTAATATAAATATTGTAGTGTAGAAAAAAGTATCCATTTTTCTCACTTAATTTGGGAATAATTAATATTAAAATGAGCTTAATTTTGCCTTGATTTAGTGTTGTAATGTGTTTTACACATTCACGTTAAGTCTAAGGACCTTTTAATAAAATGTCCCAGACTTAATGGTGCCTTATTTAGGGTGTTGTAAAGTGTACCTTTACACTTTCACATTAATCTAGGGATTTATTAATTAATTGAGGTTAATTGGCCCCTTTAATACAAATCCAAGCCTAATTAATTACAGATTTCGAGGGATAAAGCTCGACATTTATTAATAATATTACAACACACTTAGTTTTACAAGGTATGTGTCCTAGGTTAGTGACCTAGGACCCATTCGCCACCTAGCGAATAGGTCCTCACTAGGTCTTAGGATCCCCTTCCCACATAAGCTTTCACAATCCCTGAAGTGTGTTCTAGCTAAGTATGCTAGGACCCATTCGCCACATGGTGAATGGATCCTCACTTAACCCTAGGACCCCCCCTTGGGATATGTTTTTCATGGTATTTTAATGATTTCAAATCCTATATCTGATGTCAACTGCTATTATTTGAATTTCTAGAATTAAGAATAAGTTATGTATAAATATAAGGTTATTTCACTATGTTTCATAACTAAGAATCTAAGCAATCCTAGTAATTTTTGAGTCAAGCATCCTAAGATTTCACAAGAGCATTATAGAGTATTCAAGAGAATTCAAGGGTAGATTATTGAAGTTTATTGCAACAATTAGATCCATTTCATCATGTCAAAGGCATAAGGCATCATGCATGTTGTTGAGCTAATATGTTGATGTAGCATTGAAGATCAATTCAAGCATATTCCACGCATTGTTTCCAATCAAGTGTTGTGATCAATATCTACATTCATTGAGGCCATTTCATTCAAGATTGTTGATTTGTACTCCAAGGTTTCAACTAAGGTGACATGGTGAATTGCTACACAATATTGTTCATTCATCATTCCTTTATGCATTGTTTCATTTCAAGGTTCAATTACTAAAACGGGGTTTGACCAAGGCAAACCCCTATTCCCTAACAATCAAAATTTTCTTCTCTTTGATGTGTGATAGTAGGTTTTGGGTTGAAGATCAAATGGAGCTCACAAAATTGGAGAAAGTTGCAAAGTTATCAAAGTTGTCATCTTTCTTGCAAGATCACAAAAAACTAAGCTACATAATTTAGTTTTGGGTTTTTGACAGTCTTGGACTAGGATTTGGGAGTGCAGACATTGAAGAACAAAACCCAAAAATTGATTTTCTAGAACCCTAGCTAGGACCCATTCGGCACTGGGCGAATGAGTCCTCAGCGAGGCCCAAAAAAGTTCGTTTTGCAATAGGTACACAACATTTGACCCTCTTAAAACCTACCTTTTGATTGGTATATTGGTTAGGTTTGATTTCTGATATTCATTTATGCATTGTAACTCTCATAAATTGAATGAAACAACACAAGTAAAATTAGGTTCATCATTTTGTTGATCCCATTATGGTGAACCTCTTTTTGTTTGTTTCATTTTGGTGAACCTAACCTTTTGAGCATTGTAGTTTTTTGACTTTGAAGTCTCTTTTCATCCTAGATTACATCTTGCTTTCATTTGCATTCATTTGCATTGAATTAGGTCTCATTTAGGGTGTCTAGTTTGCATTCAAATTTGCATCTCATCCAGGGTTTTAGGATTGCATACTTTGCATTCTTTAAATCTAAAAAAAGAACAAAAAATTCAGTCATCTTGCATATCATTTACATCATATTAAATTGCATTTGAAAAGTGAAAAAAAAATTACATATTAAACTAGGTGTTTTAGTTCATCATTTTGGCCACATTTTTGACTTGCATTTCACATTGCATTTATAAAAATTTGAAACTGAAAATTACTGTTACAAACCTAAATCTGAAAATCACTAGAAAACACTTGAAAATCTATAAAAATCAGTTTCAAAACCCTAATCTGGGATCCATTCTCCCTAGGGAGAATGAGTCCCTGATCAGGCTATGATCTACATTTATGGAATTTAAAATCTTTAGTTTTGTGCTTTTGTTTTGTGCTTTCAGATTTTTGTTTCAGTTTGTTGAGTTTCTATTTTATTAATTTCATTATATCTAACTTAATTTGGAACATTTAGTACATTGCCTAATTTCAAAATTGCATTTACAATATTTCATTTCAGATTGCTGCATAGTGTAATAAAAAAATTACCTTGTTTATAATCTAAAAATTGCATTTACACATTGCATTTTAGGTCATTGCCTCACATGTTAAGTCTCTTCCATTTTGGGTTTGCACACTAAGCTTGTGAAACTTGTATGAGCTTTACAACTTGGTTTCCTATTAGAAATACTATTATGAGACATAGTTTGAGGCTCATGTCATCCCACATTACACCATTCATCGTGGATCTTGGGATTTCTAACTCTTTTTCTAATAGTGTTGATAATCAACCCCCTATGGATCATAGTATGCATACCTCATTCCCCATGACTTCACTTCCTACAACTAATTTGCATAATGTTAACAACACTAGATCCCTACCATCGCTAGTTTTACTCAAGCTTTGGGGTATACCCAAAGCCAAGGTGGAACTTCAATTCCTCCTTCTACAATACCAATTTCCATTCCTACATACACTAGTACTCAAGTTACCACAACCATTCAACCTACTAGCAATGCCAACACTTCCTTAGGTATTTCCATAGGGAATCCTTCTAGATTTGTGCATCCACATACCATATCTCCTCAACCATCCTCCTTCAAAAATTTACATATCTCCATCAACCTTATCCTCCTTCAAAAATTTACAATTTACTTGCCCTCCGCAACCCACATACACCACTCCACCTTATTCCCCTCCACCTTACACTAATAAAAATGATGCCATCCTTAACAAACTTATGCAAACCATGTCATCCATTCAACAAGTCACAACCCTAACTCAACAAAACAATGACCAACCTCCACAATACATCATAACAACCCGTTATCCCCAGAGATATTGAGAACAACAATGCCACAAGGTATAGAAGTTCCTAGATTTAAGAAATATGGTGGGAAAGGAGATCCTGTTAGCCATGTTTCTTCTTATACAACCCTATGTAGTGATTTCATCTTTGAAGATAAGCTCTTGGCTAAAATCTTCCCTAGATCCTTAAAGGATATTGCTATAGAGTGGTTTTCTTCTTTACCGAATAATTCAATTGGTTCATTCAATGAGCTTTTTGATGCCTTTTACAACCACTTCCACATTAAAATGGTTCCCAAGATGACTCTAGCTGATTTAATGAAATGTAAACAAAAGGATGATGAGAAAGTGACTGACTTCATAGCAAGATACCAAACACTTTATTCACAAATAAACATTAAGATTCCTAATGCCGACCTTCAATGAATTTTTGTTGCCAACTTACAAAGAAAACTCCAAACCAAACTTGAGATGTTGAGATTCCTATCCTTTACACAATTATGTACAACCCTTCATGATTATCAGAATACGACTTACGGTCGTGATGTGAAAAATCACCCTAGTCGTCCTAAAAATTCTGAATCCGCAACTCAAAATAGTTACCAACCTTTCAAGAAACAGAATAGGGGCTTTTTACAAATTAATTCCCCTCAACCAAATCAACAAGCTGATAACCATATGGCTGCTATAAAGACAACAAATCCTTTTGCCTTTGCAGATAGGAATATAAATTTACTCCTCTACCTGAAACCCTTCATAATATCATGTTGCAGCTTATGGAAAAGAATATACTTTCCTTACCCCTGGTTAGAATTCCTGATACTAATAAACCATTGCCCACAAGATTTAGACCAAAGTCTTATTGCCATTATCATCGACAAAATGGACATGATACAAAATATTGTAAGCATCTTAAACATCCTATGCAAGACCTCATTGATTCAAATCATCTTCTAATTGGAGGTGTGAATGATCAAGGTAATAAGTCTATAGCTCCTCCTAACCAAAACTTACAAATCTTTACAAATCCCATGCCAAAACATACTATTTCATTTGTCAAAGTTAGTAAAAAAAAGAATGATGTGATGAATGTTGACACAAATGATGAAAATATAAAAGATGAAAATGTGGGTAAACTGACTAAAATAGTAGCATTTATTGAGGCTAGACCTTGTAAGGGCTCAACCAAAATGCCTCTTGATATTATTTTATCACAAAATGACATAATAAAACATGCACCTGATGGTCCTCTTTACATAGCTGGAAGAATCAATGACATGCCTACTAATGGGATATTAATTGATCCCATTTGTGTAGAGAACGTGATCACTGAAGAATTCCTATTTGTGCGTGAAATTTATCAAGATACATATGACAAATCGAAAGCATGGATCAAAACACAATGGTTTTTCTTGTCCTACGATGGGCTTGATAAATCCCCCTTTAAAAGATGGAACAAAAAAATTAAGTGTCTCTTTCACCATCATCTCGTCGTCAGACCAATTTCATATAAAGTTGGGCTATCCATAGCTTCGCTCCATGAATACTGTTTCGTCGGTTGTGCATAAATGTTTAAAGTTTCCTTTTGGTAATGAAATATTTATTATGCATCATAGTGGCTTTAATCCTGTGTCTTCCCAAGGGAACATTTCATTGGATTTCTTTTGGCCCAAGCTTATTGAACCTATCTGACCTCGTGAGGACTACTTTTTCAAATCATATCAAAAGTTTAAGGTGAAGCACATAGCAAAATTATCCATTAGAAACATGCCTCAACCCTTGATTGAGCCACCTATCCTTGACAAAATTATGATTGAACCAAAAGCACTTCCAAACATCCAAGAGCAACCTATGACAAATCCTCCTACCATTTCCTATAAGAGACCAAGAGATAACCAAAACAATCCCGTTGTGCCTCTTAAGATCAAACAAGTTTACAAAGCTAAAGAGAAAGTGGTTGAACAACCTCCTACGATTCCTTACATTCCTCCCCTAAGGGAAGAGAAGAAGCCTATGATTGACAAACCCACTCTTACACAAACTCAAATTGACAATAGATTGAAACGAAACCGAAATGTTAGAGAGCATAGACGTAGACGCCATGCGATTGCTCGTATGTTACAAAATCAAGAAGAAAAGAGAAACATTGACAATAAAACTACGAACCTACCTGAAGTAATGCATGATGACCTTATACTTTCGTCGCAATGTAAACAAGAACCTTCTAGAGACATTGTCATTCAACCTTCTGTTGCACGATTAATCTAGATGATGACATTGATATTGTAAAGATTGATGAACAATTTCATAAAGAGTTGAATTCATTGTTTTCCTCTTCTATGAGCTTAAATGACGAATCTCCTAAAAAGAATGTTTAACTTGGTGCATCCCCTAGTTAAGTGCCATTGTCCCTTTGGCTAGTTGTCTACCTTCTGTATATACCGACTGAGATTTGGATGCAGACAACTTGATAATAGGTTGAATTGCATGTGCCTTACTAGTCCTTTGCATTGTTTCTTTATGTGATTGCATGTGCGTAATGTGATCCCACGTGATGTTTTGTTTGATGTATCTCTTTTAGTGCATTCCTCTATATGTTTCTACATTCTTCTCTATGTTGTAAGCATTTTATCCTTTTTCATTTGTCTTATGTTTTCCTTTTGGGGATGACGCAAGGCATTGAGACATTTAGGTCTCTTCCATGTTGACCTGAAAGGATTTTTCTTTTTTTTTCTCTTTGTGTCATTCTTCCAGTTCTATGAGTATTTGGGGAATGATGATGTTTCTAAGCTCTATAACAACATTGTAGCAAAGATATACTGACCTCGTATCCATAGATCCCTTATGTATTTTTGGGGGCAACCCTCCCTCCTTTTTCATGACGTAGCTTTCTTTTGGAAACATATGACTTGGCATAAGGTTTTCCAAGGAAAGCTCTCATGTCTTAGGATTAAACATTGGATACTTTAAAGTAGTTGCTCACAACAATGGTGTTAACAACTGCTTTAAAGTGGGGGCATACATTGATAATATCTTTCGATATTTTGCATGTTTCAGTGTGCGATTTTCTATTTTCTTGTGATGCGTCCTTTTCTTAGTGGTGTCATTGGGTTTGATGTCCTCCAAGAGTGCGATATTTCTCAGCGTATGAATTTATCTTAGTGGCTTGATGTGACGCGAGGCATCCCCTAAATTGCAATATGCTACTCTTGACTTGTCCTCTCTTGGAGACATTAGGCACGATGTTCCCTAAGAAGAAGACCTTACATGAATTAAGCGAAATACATTTGAACAAAAACCTATATACATAATGTTCATAAGTGTTTGGCATAACACAACTTGCTGACCTTATGAAGCTTGAACACAACCCTAATAAAGGCCACCTAGCATAACACACCTTGCTTGCTTGTGGTGCCTTATTGAAGTTGTCAAGAGGATAGCTTTGATATGATTTGGGAGCCTAATATGATTTTCTCATTTGCCACCCTTTTGAGATACTCACCTAGTGGACGGCCTGAGGTTCCACTACCCTAGAGTGAGCACATGCGTTGTTTGCATAGTGGACATAAAGTTATGCTTGTGAATGTTCTTTGGACAAAAAACTGAGATGTGTTCCACATCGTGTTGGATAGTCGAGGATTGATCCTCCCCATTCTCTTGGACAAACAACTGAGATGTGTTCCACATCGTATTGGATAGTTGAAGCTTGATCCACCTCCCTTTTCTTCTTGGTCTTTGATGTTGTATGATTGTGTATCTTTGTCATTGTTACATACATGAGTGTCTTGAATGTTTACTTTAGTGTGAGTTTGACGTGGGGTCATACTCTCACTAAAGTGGGGGAAAATTGTAGTGTAGAAAAAAGTATCCCTTTTTCTCAATTAATTTGGGAATAATTAATATTAAAATGAGCTTAATTTTGCCTTGATTTAGTGTTGTAATGTGTTTTATACATTCACATTAAGTCTAGGGCCCTTTTAATAAAATGGACTTAGTGGTTCCTTATTTAGGGTGTTGTAAAGTGTACCTTTACACTTTCACACTAATCTAGGGATTTATTAATTAATTGAGGTTAATTTAGCTTAATTGGTCCCTTTAATTCAAATCCAAGCTTAATTAATTGTAGGTTATGAGGGATAAAGCCCGACATTCATTAATAATATTATACATGTAATTGTACAAGGTATGTGTCATAGGTTAGTGACCCAGGACCCATTCACCACTAGGTCCTCACTAGGTCCTAGGACCCGCTTTCCACATAAGCTTTCACAATCCCCGAAGTGTGTTCTAGCTATTCTAGGACCCATTCTCCACATGGCGAATGGGTCCTCACTTAACCCTAGGACCTCCCATTGGGATATGTTTTTGGCAGTATTTTAATGATTTCAAATCCTAGATTTGATGTCGGCTTGTGTTATTTAAATTTTGAGAATTAAGAATAAGTTATGTATAAATATAAGGTTATTTTGAACTATGTTTCATAACTAAGAATCTAAGCAATCCTAGAAATTTTTGAGTCAAGCATCCTAAGATTTCACAAGAGCATTCAAGAAGGCATTCAAGGGAAGATTATTGAAGTTTATTGCAACAATAAAGATCCATTTCATCATGTCAAAGGCATAAGGCATCATGCATGTTGTTGAGCTAATATGTTGATGTAGCGTTGAAGATCAATTCAAGAATATTCAAGGCATTGTTTCCAATCAAGTGTTGTGATCAAGATCTACACTCATTGAGGCCATTTCGTGCAAGATTGCTAATTTGTACTCCAAGGTTTCAACTAAGGTGTGGTGAGTTGTTACACATTGTTGTTCATTCATCATTCCTTTATGCATTGTTTCACTTCAAGGTTTAATTGCCAAAATGGGGTTTGACCAAGGCAAACCCTATTGCCTAACAATCAACATTTTCTTCTCTTTGATGTGTGATTGCAGGTTTGAGGTTGAAGATCAAGTGGAGAGAAAAATTGGAGAAAGTTACAAAGTTGTCATCTTTCTTGCAAGACCACAAAAACTAAGCTACAAAATTTATTTTCAAGTTTCTGATAGTCTTTGACTAGGATATGGGAGTGCAGACATTGAAGAACATAACCCAGAAATTGATTTTCTAGAACCCTAGCCAGGACCCATTCACCACTGGGCGAATGAGTCCTCAGTGAGGCCCAAAAAAACACTTTTTGCAATAGGTACACATCATTTGACCCTCTTAAAACCCGCCTTTTGATTGGTATATTGGTTAGGTTTGATTTTTGATAATCATTTATGCATTATAACTCTCATAAATTGAATGAAACAACACAAGTAAAATTAGGTTCATCATTTTGTTGATCCCATTATGGTGAACCTCTCTTTCTTTGTTTCAAATATATATTTATATAAATGTATAAACAAGAAAAAAAATACTAATATAAATATATATGTTTTTTTTAATTATAAATATTTTTTATTTGAGAATTAATTGATCTCAATTTGAGATAATTGTTAAAATATAAATAATTCTAAACAAATTTAAATCTAAGATATGTATATATAAACGTATGCAAATATCTATATATAACAATTATTTAAGATAGAATAGTGTTCAATATTTATAGATGCATATATATGTATATATGTATTGTTTATATATATATATATAAAACTATATATACATATATGTATATATTTATATTTGGTGGACTATATATATCTGTTGTTGTAAACAAGGGTGGAAATAAATGTAAAGTATTTCAAAATTTATATGAGGACATTCATTGAATTCTTAACTCTATGAAGTGGAGAGTGAAGGTGGAGAATGGACACTAACTTCACTTTAAGTGAAGAGTAGTCTTTACTACTCTTGTAAGAAATGTAGAAAGGAGAGGTTTTTGGATAATATTCAAAAAATGAATGAGAAATCATATAGGGAGAGATAAAATAGGAGACAAGAGAGGAGAAAAGGGTAGACAAAGAGAAGAATTTTGGGGAGATTTTTGGGTGAAGACACAAATAAAGCTTAGAGTTTTGGTATGTAACATGCCTTATTCGCACAATATGTTAATATGTAAAATTAATGTGTTTGTATTTAAAGTGTTTTTATCAAGTAAAATTGGGAATTATTCATTGTTATATAATTCTTCATGATTTTATAATTTAGCTAATACTCTATTGAGTTAGGGTTTAACCCCAACTAATAAACACCTTTTGCTTTGAGTTTATTAAGTTTATTTTTAAGCCTTTTGACTTGATCATCAATTAGTGATTGTGATAAGTTATTTATAAGCCTCTCGGCTTGAATTTGTTTAATATTTGTGTTAGATTTTCTTGAGAAGCCTTTCAACTTGGTCGATGATTAAATGACTATGCTAAGTTTTAATGAAAGCTTTTGATGCTTTACAATTTATATGTGACCACCTTTTTCTTTAAGTTTATTAAGTTTATTTTATCCTTTTGGCTTGATCATCAATTAGTGACCATGATAAGTTGTTTATAAGCCTCTTGTCTTGAATTTGCTTAATATTTGTGTTAGATTTTCTTGAGAATCCTTTCAGCTTGGTTGATGATTATATGACTGTGTTAATTTTTAATGAAAGCTTTTGAGACCTTGCAATTTATGTGACTGTGTTGGCTCTGTTTATGAGCCTTTCAACTTTTCCATTTATTTGTGATTATGTTAGTTTTTAGTCATTCACCTTTTTTCCTATGCCATTAATATGACTATGTAGTCATAAGATTTTTTTTTGTATTGAACAAAGAAAAAGAATTACAAGAATAGAGCTACCAACAGTAGCTATAAAACAAACTAGCCAAAATGCCAACCAAACTATACAAAACCAGACTTACAATATCAGAGTGACGTTAACAAAGGTTGTACAAAAAATCAACCATAAAATGCAATCACATATAGACATATTACAAGAGTTTCCAGTGGAGA
Source organism: Sequoia sempervirens (assembly GCA_007258455.2). Classification (NCBI taxonomy): domain Eukaryota; kingdom Viridiplantae; phylum Streptophyta; class Pinopsida; order Cupressales; family Cupressaceae; genus Sequoia; species Sequoia sempervirens. The sequence continues at coordinate 756,204 of VDFB02307963.1, read as the reverse complement.
TGAACCATGGAGGATTTTAGTCTTTCAATGAATTATGGAATTTCTATAAAGAGGAAATGGTTGGCTTGATAATTGCTTTTGCCCTTTCCTTTAGAATCAGAGCTTCTTTTCCCCTTCAGTCTATTTGGAAAGTTAGAATTTTTAAATTGGAATGGATCATCCTTGCAAACTGGGTTTAGCTTGGTTTCAATGTCCATTTGGTAAATAATCTTGTATCATGATAAGTCATTAGCATTATGTTTTCCAAGACAAGCTCACTATTTGTTATGAATAGTTAATCTCTTGTGCCGATGGATCTAACTATGAATTTATGTTCTTCAAGGGATTGTTTGAGGCTGGAAATGGTTATCTTATCGTCACTTCAATTTGAAGTTGGAATATTGCTACTCGTTTGAACCAGAAGTGGAAATGATTTAGCATTAAATTAAGTGCTCAGATATGGCGTTCCAAAGCTGATTTTGACTCACAAGTATTGGTTTGGAAGATATTATGTTGCAAGCTACTTGTGGGGATAGAGTGAAGTGCATTATGATCCAACCAACAAACTATCCTTTTTGTAAGGGTGTGGAAAGTTTGAAGCACATTTTTTGGGACTGTGTATATGTTAAAAGGCTATGGTTTTTTAGAGACTTCTTAGCTATTTTTAATCATGACTTGACTTGGAAAGAGATTTTTTTTGGTTTTGGTATGCAAAGATGTGATTATTGATTCTATATGACATGATGTTTTGAAAAATATATGGAAAATAGGTGTGTTCCAATGTTTTCTAATAACTATTATAAGGTTGTAGGGAATTTATGACTTTACTCTGACATATATCTTTAGGTGGCTGTTCTTTTCTCGTAGATTCAGGTTTTATGTAAGAAGAATGAGAGGGCTAAACAAAAGTTACAACAAATTAAAGAGCAAATAGTGAAGTTTCAGCTGGACAATAAGGTTGAGCGTTGTAGTCATAAGCTTTTTTGTTATACATTGGTAAATGAATATGTAGTAATTTATTTGTGTTCCTTAGCCTTTCGGCTTGGTCAATGTTATTGAACTATATTGCTCGACCTTGTAAATAATATGATTATTCCATGGGTCTCATGAGCTAAGTATACAAATGTATATGTTTGTATTAAGGCTGAAGAATTTTCTTTTGCTTAAAACCTGCTCTATTTATATAAGAAATACATAGGAGTATTTGTAATTGCATTCTTTGGTTTATTTATGGTCACCTAAGTGACAGTTGTGAATGCATATTATGGTTTACTCTATAGTCGAATAGATTCATATTGAAGTTACATTTTGTGGTTTTCTTTGTGGTTGGTTATGTCATTATTGTATTATATTCAACTTATTATTTTGTGGCTGAATAGGCCAACATTGTAATTTTTTTAATTTGGTATGCAAAGTGGTCGATTAGGATGAGTAATTTTTTTGCGTTCTAGGAAATATCTTGTGACCAATTCATCATTGTTTTGCATTAGATTGGTGAAAAGAATACATGACCGATTAAGATTACATACATAAACCTTAGTCTATGAAGATAAATATAAAATCAAAATGAAGTTATACCATTCTTTTCTACACTGTAATCATTTACCATGAAAATCTATAAATTTAAACATTTGTGCATACTCTATTTTTTGGTTTTATGGTCAATGATAAAAAAATAGAGGCCAAAGGCTTGAAGATGGGTCTTTTCTTTTGAATGATAATGTGTTAATTATGTTATATTTTCAAGTTTATTTATTAAAAGTAATAAGAAGAGAAGTTTTCTTTGTTCTCATACAAGTATATATGTATACAAAAAGTATATGTATATAATGATTAGAATTATTCTTCTTTTAGACAAACATATAAAAGTTATATATATGTATATGTATATGTATGTATGTATGTGTATGTATGTATGTATTGTAATTCCCCAAGCCAAATCACTCAGAACAAAACCTAACGAAACATTTTTTTTGAAATAATGAGAACAATGTCGTTAATGCAACAATAACATGTTGCAATTGCACAACCACATACACACAAGTGTCGTGTGAACATACATACAATAAGACAATCCTCACCATTACATAAGAAAGATGGAAAAAATGGAATACTAACCACTCATGGGATAAATTCACCACAATGAACATACAAGAGAGAGAGAGAGGATGACACCTACACGATGATCGATTACTAAACTACAATTATGTTCTCTCACAACACCACACCCAGATAGGATGAGGAAGTCATCAAACTCAAATCCACACCCAAACAGAATTTGCAACTATAACACAAGGGAAAACCTTCACAAGAGGTTTCCTAACCAAGAGGCACAAACTCTCTACTAATTGGAATGACATGTCTTCTAGACAACCACACACTTCCCAAGATGTACCATCACAATGTGATGTCATACAAGTGAAAGAATATTATAACACAACACCCCTTGACCTATGAGAAGTTTTGAGGATAAAAAAAAGGTCAAACATGAAGGATTTCAACCTTTCTAAGTCTTCACAATACTAGGTGAACAATATCCCTAGCCCTTGATTTTCCAACTAGAAACTTTGAAAGAATGCACACAAAATGTAAAGTAAGATATACCATCATTTCTCAATGAAAACACATAGGGACATGATCGAAGTATCCCTAGATTTTTGAGACAATGGAGAACAAATTATGTTTATGGGTTTTCCCCATATGAGGCTTGAAAACACCTTTTAAATATAGAGGAATGCTCTTACTCTAAGAGAGATATTTAGACTAGGTTGCAAAGGTTTAGAAAACAAAAATGGTCCTCATAGGAAAGAAAAGAGGCATAAAAATTATCTATGGATTTAGGCTAGGAAAACCATTGGCTAACTTAGGAAACATTAAAATTCTACCTTTTTTTTTATGCTGAATGAGGCTTCCCCAACATAGAATTAGACCGCCTAAATAGAGTTAGCCAATTCTAAGCATGTCTACACTTAGGACCATGCCCCACAATTGACCAGGCCACCCCACTGGAAACAAGGCTACCTAAACAAAATTAGACATAACTAGGTTGAGTTTGATCAATTTTGGGTAAATCAGGTTGTCCAAATGCAACAACAAGCCACCCAAACTCACAAGAAGAGTCTTATACTCATTTTAAACCCATAATAAATATTCTTGTAGTGTCTTAGATTGTCATCGTTGATATTTTCATGCCACCTTGACACCCTATTTTTCCTATAACCTTAATTATAATAATAATTTATTCATTTTGAGGCTAGATTGATAGAATACATTTATTTATCCCCAACATCTCGATAAGTTTGGGCAAAAAGAAACCAGTCAAGGACATAGGGCACCCTTGAACTTAATGGGATCCTAATTCAAATTTGAATTATGGTGTCAGTCTTTAGAGAATTAAAAAGATCATAGGTCGGCCTATAATCATAAATATCAATTGAGATGCATATATAAACAGGTTTTATTCTCATTTGAACAAGAAAAAAAGAGATAATGGTGAAGAAGGAGCTATTATAACCAAATTATCAAGATGTATAGAGTTATCCTCTACATACTATCTACGTCAATCTATTGTGTTTTGTAAACTAATATCTCACAGGTCTATCAAGCAATCAAGGCATCCATCAATCAACATTTGTGGCAACTTGTGGTGTGGCATCACTTCATCAAGGATTTCATACCAAAGGTAATCTTGTTAATTATCATATATCATTTTAGTCAATTATTGTTTTGGCTTCTACCTAACCTAGGGTATTCCTTATTGATCATCATTATTTGTTGTATGTGAACGTGGAACACCAAAGCGGGGTTTGAATTAGGTGAGCCCCTATATAACACAACCTTTCCCCCTCTTTTCATGTGTGTAAGTTAGATATGAAGGTTCCATCAACACACAACTATATAAAAATAGAATGTAGATTTGTGCCTTACAACCTAGAAGTTACAAATCCAAAATATTATATCTCAGTCAAGGTAACCCCAAACCCTTGACTAGAAAATTTTGCTTCAAATTTTGATGACAAGTGCATAAATATCTAACTTTACATATATGGATTTGTTTCATCAGTTTCCATTTTCATCTATGCAATAAATTACATTTTTAGACCTAAGGTTTATGCCAAATAGGCTTGTTGAAATACACTTAAAACTTATCATCTTTGCAACTCAAGAGAACACAAAACCATAGGATATTGGCTCTCCCTTGTGGCAACAATCCAATCATCAAACCCTAGTTTGTTTATGTTTGAATATGGATTCAAAGTGAAAAGAGGCCAATCTTAGTTGGATCTAGGATAAATTTTCCTACTTCACAATTCTTAAGTTCATTTTAATTAAAACATGAAAGATTAAATGTATACAAGATTACATGCATGCTCAACTCCAAATTTGAAACACATAAAAATATATAATAAATGTACCAATTAAATGACATATAAAATCCATACCAAGAGGGAGGTCTAATAATATGTTATAATTACAAGAGGACTCAATTTTCCTTCAATATCAATTACATCAATGAATCAAATGGAAGAAAACATGAAATAAGAATAAGAACCTTTAACACATTAAAGTCACTACCGACTCCACCATGATCCTCAAATCCCCAAATGGTGGTTTCCATACCACCCAACCTTGTGGAATCAAAATATCCACTCCCACCATGCTAGGAGATAGTCACATGGGACACAAGCACAACACTCATGCCAAACACATTGGGAGATAGCTTACACACACACACCATACATGAAGAATACACTCAACATACACATAATATAAATGCTCATCCAAAATCACAAGAGGGATCAATTGTATGTACAATCAAATACAAGTCCACATTGGACACAACATAAATGACATCATAAAAACATGATTGGGAAAACTCACCGATTTCAAATTAAAAATCCACATTGGGAAAACTTACCAATGTCACTATTTACATTTCATGCCCCATTCATGACCCATCAATAAAAACCAATTTGAGAGACCTTATATGGGCTATCATGCATTAAATTTTCCTTAGAAACCCAAAAAATGGTTAAGCGTTCTCCTTTCTGAACCTTTGAGATTTTAGTTGTCTACTTGCTTGCATACCATCTCTATCGCTCCTAAGTTCCTCCTTTTCCTTCTTTCCATCACTAGCCTAAGTATTTCAGGTTTTGGTCATCGGATTTAACCTTTAACCCTTATCACTTCCTCTTTAAACCTTAATTCCTCCCCCTGACCCCTAAAGTTTTGATGAAATCCTTTAGAACTTAAAATGTCTTAAAGTTTTGGGCTTCGAGAATTGACCATCCTCCTTAACCTCTTACTATTTCATCTTAAGCCTTTAGCCTTATTCTCGACCCCCAATCCTCAATGTATTACTTTTTTTCTTTGAAAATAAAATCTTTCGTCTATATTTTATCTCGTCTTTACGATAAAATATAAACTCCTTTCTGATCCTCAATCCTCGATATCTTCAGTCTTCAATGATCGGGTCTTCCTCTTATCCTTTATTGTATTTTTTGATAAGTAATAAGCCTTCTTCCTGACTTCTGACTCCTAATATCTTCCTTTCACGTGCGCTCTTCCATCTTTCCGCCAACCTTCTAGTATTTGGCATTCTTCTTTCCCTTCTTCCAATAAGCATTGGGCTAGACACCTGATGTCTGACAGAAGTTGTCTTTCAAAGGTCAGGGTTTCGACATGCTTCATGTTCTCTTCTATGGTATGCAGTACACAATATTTCCAATGTCTAATGTCTGATACGATTTTCTCTTTAGGGTTTCTAGTTTGTGGTTTATCGTCTCTTTGACTCTTTTGACAAGCTTTCCTTTGCAGGCTTGGCGCTCAACACCCGATGAAGATAGCCTTTTAGGGTTGTGAACCATTTAATGTTTAATCCAGTGGTTGGTTTGAGCCTAAAACTTTGACAACATTCTAGGGAGGCATGTTTTTAGGCTGTAAATGCCAATAATTCCTAGAAACTCTCTGCATACATCCAATCTTGATTTTTAAAGCTATAGAGGGGGAATTTAATGTTTTCAATGTTGTTTTAGGAGAAAAGTGACACCCATGCTTCATTTATGATTTGTAGGACTCCTTTTTGTCAGAGGGCCATCCCTCATCATTTCTTAATGTGGATTTAGTGGGCGATCTCCATCCCCTGATGTGTGCATTTAGGAGTCATAAATGCAGAGGCATGGAGGAGGTTAGAAGAGTTTTAGGAACTCTTCTTGGGCATAATTTTTGAGTTTTTTTCTTGTATATAAATTAATCTTGTGCTCATTGTAAGGGGTTCTCTATTTTCTCTAGAAAACATGCAATTTTTGTATTTTACAACTATAAGAAAGCTTATGCCTTTGTATTACTGAGAATTACCATTCTTACCTCTTCTCTCTTTTAGATATGCTATATATACCTCCCCTACTTTCATTTATAAATACACTTTATCCATTTTTGATGCCTATATATTGTGTTAACTGTGTTTGTAGATGTTGATTAAGAATATTTCCTTTCCTTGCAACATTTTGTCAAAACCCTAACCTCCATATATACACCCCTAGAATCTGGTTAAATCTGAGAACTATGTGTAGTGTCAAAAAATGTCATCAGGGACATTTTCACACTTATTTGGGCCCTCCTTCTGAATTTGAGCTTAGTGTTGCCTTGATTTAGTGAACATGTAATGTGGTTGACACATTCACATTAGGCCTTGGGCCCTTGTGAACTAATAGATTTAAATGGCACCTTTCTAAAGTGTTGTGAAGTGTTGTAACACACATTCACACTTTTCTAAGGTTTTATTAATTAATTGAACATAATAAACCTCTTTTTCATCAAAATAAACCTTAATCTTGCCTTATTTTAAGTGTTGTAAAGTGTTGTAACACACTTTCTCACTTTTCTAGGGTTTTCATTAATAATTGGGATTTCTTATGCTTTAATTGACCCTATTTTGCATCCAAAAACCTGATTTATTTCATCTTTTTGAGGATAATCCTGACACCGATGATTAGCCAATCATAATTCAGGTGTTTCAGGTTTGAATGGCCCAAATTTAGTGATCTGGGACTCATTCACCACCTTGGGCGAATGAGTCCCACCAAGATTTGTTGGTTCCGAACCTAGTTTGACACATTTCTAGGCATTTTTAAAATTAGTCCCAAAAAATAAGCCTGTTGGGACTCATGTGACCTAAAACCAAAATTAATTCAAATTTTTGGCAGGATTTTATTCTCCTAGATCTGATGTCGGTTTGTAGTGTTGTAATTTCAAAAATTCTTGCATAATGAACATTCTTATAGAAAGTTTGAGTTCACAAGCATTCACAAGAGAATTCAAGACCATTCAAGGACAAATTATCAAGCATTTTAGAGAAACATTCAAGCATCAATCATCATGTCAAAGATTTCATGCATCATGTTTGTTATTGTGATAGCAACAGTGATGTAGGGTTTATTATTCAAGCAAGTGTTTCATTCAAGATCATCATCATTCAAAGCAAGAATCAAGATCTACATCCATTGCAACCATCTCAAGCATATTTGCAACACTTTATTGCTAGGGTTTGGTGAGTTGCAACATTGTCATTTGTTCATTCATCATTCTCCATTCTTATTTGATTTCATTTCAAGGATTGATTTCCAAAACAAAGTTTTACTAAGGAAAACCCCTACCCACTAACCCAAAAACATTTTCCCCTCTCCTTTGTGTGTGATTTGTTGGTCTAGGTTGCATATTTCCTAGGGAGCAAGATTGGAGAAAAGTTGTTAAGAGTTCAAAGTTTTCAAAGTTGTCATCAAGCCTTGGAGAACATTGGAGAATACCTACAGGTTGCAAATCAGGGTTTCAAATCTAGAAATCACTTAGGAAGAATAGACCAGACAAAGGAGAGTAGGATCAACCTTTGAAGCTTCCAAAAAGCCCAACTGGATTGATTCACCACTTCTGGTGAATGAGTCCTAGTTCTAGTCAAATTTTAGGTTTTTGCAGATTTAGATACCCATTTGGAAAATTCCTGTTCTTGCACAATTTTCCAAAAACTGGACTGATTCGCCCAGCTTGGCAAATGATTCCTAGTCATCATTAAAGTCAAAATTTCTAGTGTTCCAAATCTCCATCTAGTCATTTCCAGATTCCCAAGTGCACACCTTCCTGTCTTTAGTTTTTTGTGCTATTTCATTCACTTTTCTAGGTCATTTAGTGTTAATTTGCATTCAATTAGGGATTTTCATTAGATCTTGCATTTCATTATCTTTTCCAAGTCTAAACTTGGTGGTGAACCCCTTATTAGATCATATTCAACCCCTAGAACAACCCTCTTGCAAGATCTCTTTCTCCTTTGCATTGAGATCTCAAGGGTTTGTTCTTGAGTGAAAGTTAGTGAAAATTGTCCTTTCCAGGTCCTAAACCCTAAGAGAAGAAAAGAAAAAATAATTTTCCACATTTCATTTTGGTGAACTTGCATTTATAACATCATAATTCTAATTTGGAGTGCATTATCATCCTAGATCTTGCTTGCATTAACATTGCATTAAGATTTGCATTAGTTAATTAGAATTTTAGGGTTTCAAATTTTGCATTAGTGAAAGCTCATATAGCTTAGATTTCTGCATCTCATTTCATTAAAAATCATTCAAAATATGCATTTGCATCTCATATACAAACTATAAAACATAAAAAGCATAAAATCCAATTGAAAAATTCTAAAAATTCTGAAAAAAATCCCTACTGGGACTCATTTGTCACCTTGGGAAAATCAATCCCTTTGTATATTCTGCACTACATTTTTTGGCATTCAAAATTCTGTTTCTGAGTTTTCATTTTCTACTATTGCCTTATTGTTCCAGTTTACAAAATGTCTGTTATAAGCATTTCATTATTCTTAGTTTATATTGCATTTGCATTCATCTAGCATTTAGTAGCCCTTGTATGAGTATTTGGTGTCCTATTGCTAATATTGTAGCGAGATAAAGTTTGAGACTCATGTCATCCCGTGATAGCACAATCATTGTGGATCTTAGGTTGTCTAACTCTTTCCCTCCTAGTATTGACACTAGTACACTAGGTATGGAGCATACACTAAACAACTCCTTGCCTTCAAGTAGTATGATGCAAGTTGAAACAAGGAATGATATTGTCCCACAAGAAAACATAATTCAAATTCATGAGGACCTAGAAAAATTTCAACACCAAGTGCAAAATGACAACATCTCAACTAATGCCATCCCTACTATAGATAACATTCATTGCATGCTTGAAAGTGAAGATGCCCTTGACCTTGTGAAAAACATAGTTCAAATATTTGGAAAAAATCTCACCTTAACCATTAGTTGTCCTTTACCAACAAGCAATGTCACAAGCCAAGGAGGAACTCAAATTCCTCCTCCCACAATAATTTCCTCAATACCTACCTATACCAATCCTCAAGTCACAATAACAATGCAACAAAATAGTAATGTGATTCCTTCCTTGGGAATTCCCTACCATCCCTAGTTCCTATGTGGCATCACATGTCATATCTCCTACCACTTTACCTCTTATAAGCATTCCATTCACTTGTCCTTCAAACACATAAACTCCACCATTTTCACTTCCATCTCATAACACAAACAATGACCCTCTCATAACCCAACTCTTCCAAACCATTTCATCCATTCAAAAATAAATTTCCACCATCAATCAAAATCAAAATGGCCCACCTACATAATATGTCAAAAGCAGCCCATTGTCCTTGAAGATATTGCGAACAACGATCTACCACAAGGTGTAGAGGTGCCTAGATTTGAGAAATATGGAGGAAATGGAGATCCTTCTAACCATGATAATGCTTATACTGCTTTATGTAGTGACTTTGTTCTTGATGATAAACTTTTGGCTAAGCTTTTTCCTAGGTCATTGAAAGATATTTCCTTGGAATGGTTCTCCTCTTTACCGAACAACTCAATTAGTTCATTCAAAGAATTGGTTGAGGCATTTTTAAACCATTTCCAAGTGCATATGACTCCTAAGATGACCTTGGCCAATTTTATGAGATGTAAGCAAAAAGAAGAAGAAAAAGATAATTGACTTTATCTCACGCTATCAATCGCTTTATTCCCAAATCGATGTCAAGGTCCCTGACCCTCACCTTCAAAAGATGTTCATAGAAGACTTGTAAAGAAAGATTCAAGACAAGCTCACCATGATGAAATTCCCATCCTTCATTCACTTGTGTACTTCCCTCCATGATTATCAAAATTCGGTTAGTAGTCGAGATACAAAGTCCACTTCTAGCCGAATTGAGAAATCCGAGCCCGCAAACCAAAACAATTCCCAACCATTTAGAAAATGGAACAAAGGGTTCCTTCAATTCAATCCCCCTCAAAAAAAAACTCAAAATGTCAACAACCAAGTGGCTATTGTTAAAGCAACAATACCCTTTAGCTATGGGGACCCGAAAAAGCAATTCACTCCCTTACCCGATACCCTTCATAACACAATGACCCAAATTTTAGAACAAATGATTACCACACCTCCTGTCAAAACATCCGATCCTAATAAGCCTTTATCCCCAAGCTTTAGATCAAATTCTTATTGCCATTACCATCGATAAAATGGACATGACAGGACATTGCAAGCATCTTAAACATCTTATGCGAGACCTCATTGATTTCGATTTTCTTTTCGTTGTAGGTGTTAGTGATCAAGGAAATAAGTCTATTGCCCCTCCTAACTAGAACTTTCCAATTTTTACAAACCCCATGCCAAAACATAACATTTCATTTGTCAAAGCCAACAAAACTATAAAGAATGATGTGATGAATGTGGACAAAGATGATGATAACAATGATTGTATTCAACATGATTCTATAGACAATGATCCTATGGATGACATAGTAGGAGTGATAAACATCATTCCTTGTAAGGGTCGAACTAAAAATCCACTTGACATTGCTTTCACCTCTAAGGATATACTTAAACATGCACTCAACGGTCCTCTTTACATAATTGTCTGTATCTATGACAAGCCCACCAATGGGATACTAATAGACCCCGCCTGTGGAGAAAATGTGATCACCGAGGAATTCTTACTTTTGCATGAGCTCCATCAAGGTATATACAATAAACCAAAAGCATGGATCAAGACACATAATGGTTTTTCTTTACCTATGATGGGATGATACACTCTTCCCTTACAAATAGGACCGAAAACATTAGACATCTCATTTTCCATCATCCCACAGTCAGACCAATATTGTGTGAAGCTTGACTATCCATGGCTTCACTCCATGAAAGTTGTCCCTTCAATTGTGCATAAATGCTTAAAGTTTCCCATTGACGATGAAGTATTCACTATCCACCATAGTGGCTTTAACCCTTTAGCCTCCAAAGGAAAAATTTCCTTAGATTTCTTTTGCCCCAAGATTATGGAACCTATAAAACCATGAGAAGATTTCTTTTTCTTGTCCTATCAAAAGTTCAAGGCAAAGAAAATAGCAAAACTATACCTTCGAAACATGTCTCCACTCACCACCGATCCTACTATCCTTGACGAAACCATGCTTGAACCTAAAGAAATTCCAAACAACCAAGACCAACCTAAGATAGAAACTTCACCTATCTCCTACAAAATACCAAGAGACAATGAAAACAACCCCATCACACCTCCTAGAATAAAAAAAAGTGTACAAAGTCAAAGAGAAAGTGGTAGAACAACCTCCCATGGTTCCTTTCTTTCCTCCCCTTAGGGAAGAAAAGAAACCCATGGTTGATCAACCCGCTTCTACACAGACACAACTTGAAAAAAAAACTAAAAGAAATAGAGAAGCTAGAGAGAATAGGTGTAGACATTGTGCCCTTGCTCACAGGATACATGAAGAATTAAACAAAGAAAATAAAGATAACTTGACTGAAACAATGCATGACGACTTTACCCTTGCCTCGAAACAAAACAATCCAATATAACAACCACAAAAAGAGTTGAACTCTTCCATGGACATTATCCTTCAACCTCCTATTGTGATTAGCTTAGACGATGATGACGAGGTTTCTAAAATTGATGAAGACGTGCATAATGAATTGAATACATTATTTTCCTCTTCCATTAGCTTAGATGAAAAATATCCTACAAAGAGTGTTAAACTTGGTACTGATCCTAGATCAACACTTGCTATTGTACCTTTGGCTAGTTGTCCACCTCTGGTATACAATGAACATAATTGGGAGGTGGATGACCTGCTTTAGGTTGACTCGCCTGTGCTGTACTATTCTTTTTCATTATTTCTTTTTCTTTTATGTGATTGCATGTGATCCTCTGTGACGTTCTATTTGATGTTCTTTCTCTCTTTGTGACATTCCTCTATTTGTACCTTCATTCTTCTCTGTCATAAATCTCTTTACTTTGCATTTTTTATCTTTTTATCTTTTGTCTTGTGTTTTCCTTTTGGGGATGACGCAAGGCCTCGAGAAATTTATGTCTCTTCCATGTTGACCCAAAAGGTTTTTCTTTGTTTTCGATCTCTTTGTGTCATTCTTCTAGTTCTATGTGTATTTGGGGAATGATGATAGTTCCGAGCTCTCTCTCTTAAAAACATTGCAGCAAGAAACATACTTACCCCAAATCCATAGATCTCTTATGTGTTTGGATTTTCATTTTTGGGGGAAACCCCTCTCTTTTCCTTTTCTTTTGCATGACACAACTTTACTTGGAAATATATGACTTGGCATAGGGCTTCCCAAGTTTGCTCTCATGTCTTCTTTTTCATTTGTATTTATCATTCGCTACTTTAAAGTAATTGCTCACAGCATGGTGTTTAGAAATTTCTTTAAAGTGGGGGAATACATTGGCATTATTCCTTTTCATGGTTCATAATGTAGCCTTCTTACTTTATACAATGCATTTTTCACTTTGTGGATGACATTGGGTGTGATGTATTTCAAGAGAATGATCTCTCTTAGCATATTACATTCCTCTTAATGGCTTGATGCGACACACTACATCCCCTAAGTTGCGAATTTTCTATTCTTTGATTGGTCCTCTCTTGGAGACATTAGGCACAATGTTCCCTAAGTTAAAGAACTTGCATGAACTAAGCAAGACTCCTTTGAACGTTCTTTACATTTTTACATTTTTCATTTTGCATTTATATGGCCACCTTGCATAACACAACTTTCATGCTTGTGGAAACATCTTGTTTGTTCATGAGTTCTAAGAATACAAAGTTTTGCTTGTCTCATGAAGCTCGAAAATCATTTTTTTGTGGCGCTTTATTAAAGTTATCAGGGGGTATAACTTTGGTATGGTTTCAACGATAAGCCCAACTAAGGCATGGCCTTCCCCATAGCCACTTGCGTGTGTGTGTGAGTGCATACCAATCATGAGTGTATGTGTCTCACCTTCTAGGACTTCTCACCCAGCAGACAACCTAGAGTTTTGTTGCCTCAGAGTGAGCATGTGTTTTTTGGACAAACAACCTAGATCTAATCCACATCACGATGGACAAACGGTCAAATCTTGATCCACCCCTATTTTTATTTTATTCTTCTTTTCTATTTGTTTTTGGTAGTGTATTCTTGTGCCTTGTTATTACTCTTTATATGATTTTCATGTGTGTCCTTATGTGCCTATGTTGGTTTATCATGGGATCTTGATCCTGGGGGCTTGATTACCCCTCTTGATTGTTGTTGTCCCATCTTATTGGAATTGGTGCACTTGGACCCCTCTTGATGCATGTTTGTCTACTTTAGTGTGAGTTTGAAGCAAGTTCATCCTCTCACTAAAGTGGGGGCTAAATGTAGTGTCAAAAAATGTCGTCGGGGACATTTTCACACTTGTTTGGGCCCTCCTTCTGAATTTGTGCTTAATGTTGCTTTGATTTAGTGTTGTAATGTGGTTGAAGCATTCACATTAGGTCTTGGGCCCTTGTGAACTAGTGGATTTAAATGGCACCTTGCTAAAGTGTTGTAACACACGTTCACACTTTTCTAAGGTTTTATTAATTAAGTAAACATAATAAACCTCTTTTTAATAAAAAAACCTTAATCTTGACTTATTTTAAGTGTTATAAAGTGTTGTAACACACTTTCACACTTTTCTAGGCTTGTCATTAATAATTGGGATTTCTTATACTTTAATTGGTCCTATTTTGCATCCACAAGCCTCATTTATTACATCTTTCTGAGGATAATCCCGATACCAATCATTAGCCAATCATAATTTAGGTGCTTCAAGTTTGAATGGCCCAAATCTAGTGATCTGGGGCTCATTTTCCACCTTGGGTGAATGAGTCCCACATAGATCTTTTGGTCCCGAATCCAGTTTCACACATTTCTAGGCATTTTTAAAATTAGTCCCAAAAATTAAGCCTAGTAGGACTCATTCGCCACCTTGGGTGAATGAGTCTTGTGTGGCCCAAAACCAAAATTAATTCAAATTTCTAGCGAGATTTTATTCTCCTAGATTTGATGTCGGCTTGTAGTGTTGTAATTTTGGAAATTCTTGCATAATTGAGTATAAATACAAGTTTCTTTCATTCATTTTACACCTAGCAAGTTGAATGAGCATTCTTATAGCAAGTTTGAGTTCACAAGCATTCACAAGAGCATTCAAGAGCATTCAAGGACACATTATCAAACATTTTAGAGTAGCATTCAAGCATGAATCATCATGTCAAAGATTTCATGCATCATGTTTGTTATTGTGCTAACAACTGTGATGTAGGGTTTATGATTCAACAAAGTGTTTCATTCAAGACCATCATCATTCAAAGCAAGAATCAAGATCTACATCCATTGCAACCATCTCAAGCATATTTGCAACACTTTATTGCTAGGGTTTGGTGAGTTGCAACATTGTCATTTGTTCATTCATCATTCTCCATTCTTATTTGATTTCATTTCAAGGATTGATTTCCAAAACAAATTTTTACTAAGGAAAAACCCTACCCACTAACCCAAAAACATTTTCCCCTCTCCTTTGTGTGTGATTTGTTGGTCTAGGTTGCATATTTCCTAGGGAGCAAGATTGGAGAAAAGTTGTTAAGAGTTCAAAGTTTTCAAAGTTGTCATCAAGCCTTGGAGAACATTGGAGAAGACCTATAGGTTGCAAATCAGGGTTTCAGATCTTGAAATCACTCAAGAAGAACGAAGCAGATAGAGGAGAGCAGATTAGACTTTGAAGCTTCCAAAAATTCCAATTGGAATGATTCACCACTTTTGGCGAATGAGTCCCAGTTCTAGTCAAATTTTAGGTTTTTGTAGATTTAGATACCCATTTGGCAGATTCCTATTCCTGCATAGTTTTCCAGAAACTGGATTGATTCACCTAGCTTGGTGAATGTGTCCTAGTCAGCATTAAAGTCAAAATTTCCAGTGTTTCAGACCTCCATCCAGTCAGTTCCAGATTCCCAAGTGCACACCTTCCTGTCTTCATTTTTTTGTACTATTTCATTCACTTTTCTAGGTCATTTAGTGTTACTTTGCATTCAATTAGAGATTTGCATTTCATCTTTCATTTAATTATCCTTTCTAGGTCTAAAATTAGTGGTGAACCCTTATTAGATCATATTTAGCCCCTATAACACCCTCTTGCAAGATCTCTTTCTCCTTTGCATTGAGATCTCAAGAGTTTGTTCTTGAGCGAAAGTTAGTGAAAATTGTCCTTTCTAGGTCCTAAAACCTAAGAGAGGAAAAGAAAAAACAATTTTCTAACTTTCACTATGTAATTCACTTGGTTATTTTCATTGATGCATTGTGCTATTCTAAGCAGGAAGAAACAATTCTACTCACTTCCCTTTTTATGCAATTCTTTCTTTCCCTTTTCCTCTATGAGCTACTAGAATATGATTATTGCTAAAGTTTCATGTTTTGGGTTGGACCAACATATCTACACCAAGTTTAGAAAAGGAAGCTAACCTTCTATGGAGATTTAACCTCAACTGAAAGGTCCCCACTTTGAGGTTATTTCCATTGTCATTGGAATGTTGAGCCTATGTTCAGTAGGGTACAATTTCATGTGACAATAGTCACTTCATATAAAACTCATTTGGAAAACTCCCTAATGGCATAACACAAGAATCCTCATTGGGAAAACTCACCAAAGGGAACACATCATCTTTCAAGTGCTATTCAAACTACACTATGGTTAGATGTTAGAGAGAAAGAGAGGGAGTGTCATCGTAGAAACTCACATTTGGCTTAGCACAAAACCAATTACCTTCTCATATAGATGAGGATGTACTTGATCTTACAAGGCTTATGATCCTTGAAAGGCTCATCTCCCTTGATCATCCTTAGCTTGTATGAGCACTCAAGGCATGATAGAGATATCCATTATCTTGGTTAATTAATTACTCGTGTTTCATTAATTTTCACCTTTTTAACCAAAACCCCCACATTGTGGTTGCCTACGTGTCACTTTGGGTCAGGTTTATGTTGGGAGCCACTCCCATAACCTCTCTAATACCTACATCCTAAGCTCATCACATCCTCCAATGAATGTGGCAAAAAAAAACAAAGCATAATTACATGGCATAAATTTATTTTCTCCAAAAACTTGAGAACATAATCTTAAAATGACCCTTACAAAAATATATTAAGAAGACTCAATTTCCCCCAAAATAAAGCATTCATAATTTTTAATTTTAATAGTATTTTGAATGTCAAGAACCAAAATTTACATGCAAGCTCTATTAGTAGAGCTTCAAATTTTCTATTTTTGAAAAATTTAGAATTTAAAAAAATGAAAAGTGCCCTTTAGCTCAACATACGCACACCAACCATTTTATGAAATAAAGTTTGATTTCTAAGCATTTGTCAAAATTTGGGAATTATGAGGTTACATTTTGAAATTTCTCAAATGTTACAAAATAAAAGTTATTTCTACATGCCTTTTGAATTTTAAATTAGACTAGGTGTGTTAATGATCCACCAATCACATACCAAACAATCAAAATCCAAAACAATGAACAATGGAGGCAAAATTAATAACTTACCTCAATTTTTTAAGAAAGAAATATTCACCCTAAACTCCACACACATTGCAAGAGAGAGAGATTCCAATCCCACACACATTCACATTCCCATTCCTATTCTATTGCTTTGAGTCCCATCCAATTCCATTCACAAGCACATTCCCAATTTCATTTATAAAATTTGGCAAGAAGAGGGTTTTTTCTCCTCTCCAAAATTCCTCCCAAAATAAAATTACATCTTGAAAAATAAAAACCTTTTTTTTATTTACCCTTTTCTTTTCCTACTATTTAGATAATTTTCTTTATTTTAAATTCCAAAAATTCCATTTAACAAATAAAACAATTTACCTTCATTCATTTGTAATTATTTAATAATACAATTAAATCAAATATAAATACACATTTCCACCTCAGGAATTTTTTGAAATTAATTAACTTACAATATTTTCCCAATTTTTATGGAAATAACCCTTAGACATGAAACAATATTTCAACTCATTAAAACTTCTTTTACAATATAAAAAAGGTAACTTAAACTATCATTTAAATATTTACCTTAATATGATTCCATAATTAAAATAAGATTAATCAAGCATATATGCAACTCATAGAATATTTTTTATGGAAAATACACAATTTAAGAAATCCTTTAAATCATGCATACACTGGTACTTCACGACACAAAAAGGGATTCTAAAATAAATCCTAACTTGGATTTGGGTCAATACTGGTCAAACATGACACATACCACACTCAATTAAAGTACGATTGGGGAATATATAAGGACACCCAATGTGACATTTTTGAATTAATCACCATTGGGGAATAACTCAAACTTGTGCAGACAGGTGGAGTAATAACCCTCCACCTATAACTACTCAACGCATGCCAAGGGTACCTACTCAATGTATATATAGCCGAAGCACAACATAGTCACCCACCAGGGTACAATATCATGAAGCATAAAATAACATCCATATATTCATTACTTAAATAATTTCTTGAGAATCAATAACCACGTTCACATTTAATCCCAACATAAATAATGCACATATCACTGAACTAAAGCATAATGATAAACCAAGCATATAAATATATAAAAGGCCAGAAAATGACATGTTGAAGAACCTCATCTTGAACATGTGGTGGCTCATACACACCATTCAAAGAAAAAATAATAATTACCAAAAATTCATGAGGAAATAGTGAAGATGAAACACCCATATCATATCTATAAGATGTTAACAGGAGGGGCAACACATGTATGAATGCATGCTTATGAAATCTCATGTCCTTTTTACATGAAAAATAAAATTTGGGGCATAACAATTAGGACAACAATGTCTACCAATGAGAGTTCATATTATAGATTGGATTTGGTTTTCTTAAGAACTAAGTGGTTGAAGCATGTTTTCTGTGAATATTAAAGATAGATCATGATTGCATACGATTATATTTCTTGATATTCTATCCAATTTTGTAAACTTGAATGCAAATCTAATTTTGTCGATAACCAGTTTGAGAAAGAGGTGTGTGAACATATGACACATGTTAATCTTATGAAACATGTTTATATTATTATTAAATCTTTGTGCAACGTAATGCATAATCACTATTTACATTATCGATTCACAATGTCTAATGCTACAAATCAGTTAAACATGTCATACTTAGCTAGAGGGTGTCTATATCTGCATGATTTTTTTTTTGTATTTAGTACACAATACTAGTTCTGAGATGGCACGATGATCTTGGAGTTTCCCTAGATTTTCTATTTTCAAGTTCAGGGTAGGGCCACTTCCAAATGGAAGGTGTGCAAGGGATAACTAGTCTATGGTTGGAGGAAAAGAATGTGGGTGATTATCTCCCTCTTGTATTTGTGATGCCAAAGACTTGGTTTATCAAAGACATTACATTAATTTCACACATTGACATTGTATAATTATTTCTAGTATATTGTACTTCAGATCTATGATATCATGACGTTCACAAAAAATGTTAGATCTATGATATCATGACGTTCACAAAAAATGTTATATTGATCCAATATTGAAAGATGTAATACTTGATGAAAAATACTATACTCATGATATAAAGGAATGATGTTATGCTTTAAAAAAAAACTTGTTCAATGTTCTTATCAAATAAATGAGTTAAAGGGTTTTTGGTATATTGTAATGATAGAATTTTCACTCTCCTATCCTTTTATGCTAAATGGAAAATTTATCTTCCTTATGTTGATATGTTTTTCAAATAAATTAGTATGTTATCTTTGTTAAAAAAAATTAGAGTGTTTCTCTAATTAATAAACCAATAGGTTTGTTATAATTTGCCTCATAGTATTCCATAGAAAGTGTCCATAACTCTTTTATAAAATGTTCCTTTGATACTTCACTAATTATATATTTTTTTTTCACAACCAAATGTAAGTAGCACATAATTTTGATATGCATTTCATAATATTCAAATGCATGCAAACTATTTTATTCTTATCAATATTTTCATAGTCAACAACAACCATATAGCATGTCAGGTACTCATAGTTATCATCATCTACTTTAGGCTCTAATAACTTATATTTTTTCTCAACATCAATCCAACCAATATCGTGTTTCCTCTTTATTTCCCTTAGGAACAACAACAACATACACATGTCCAAAAACTTAGAAAATCAATAAAGTAAGATATGATATATAATTCATAAAAATACATGCATGTATTAATTATAAATTACAAAATAATGCAATAAAATTAGATCTTAAATTGTTGTGCTTTCTTATATAAGGTCTAAAATATGATCTTATTCATATGATGATATCAATTGATTATCCTCTTCAAATATTATCTCATTTTGATCATTTGTTTGTATAAGTGAGGGATCTATGTTATTATTCTTCAACTCATTCTATATTTTGACATTCTTCCTATTAGTCTCCAATACAAAATTAACAAAAATAAGCATGCTCCCTAGTCCACATAGTCCACGTGCTTGCATTTGAAATCTTAAATGAATATAACTTTGTTGATCCAGTAATTATCTCACAATCATGTCAAGAAAAAATATTTTCTTCCTCAAATAACTAAAATAATCATTGAATTTTAGAGTTTTCATTTGATCTTATAGAAATTCGACATTACACCAATCCACAAATACACATGCATCTTTAAATTTTATTGTATCCAAAAAATATAGCTACTCACTAGCAAGAGCTCTTTTCACACTCTCTAGCTCAATCATGCTTTCATTTGCCATTCCCAGCTTCAAAGAAACTTCACGTGTTGGACATTATTATCTTTATGGTCCCTACTATATCTGGTGTGAACTCACCTCACTTACTAGATCTTGTGTGAGTGATCTAATAAATAGATAAGAGATTATTTGATAAGTATGGAACTCAAAGAACATCTCAAATTTTTTCGTCACCCATGTCAATAGACCCTCTCTCATGCACTTCTATAGGAGTTTCATCACCCATTAGTATGATAGGCACATAACATGAATCTAATGAGGTAAACACATTTTGTGATGAAGCCATGTGGTGTGAAGCACCTGATTCAATGATCCAATGTGTCAGGTTGTAAAGCATTAGCAACTAGGGCCTTTCCCTTTCCTTTCCCCTTAATTTTTTGTTTCCTTAGAAGAACCTTCAAATGATATTTATTTGACAAAGTCACACACCTTGACATTGTTTTTTCAAGAATATGTGAAAGGTGATCTATCTACTTCTTTAAAAAAATTTTCATCATGTCCATGCCTTTTACAATAGGAACGATTAACCTTTTCCTTCTTATATTGCTCAAATTTTGATGAAGATGTATGATTAGTTGCATTTGAAGTAACAAGTTTATGATCTTTCTTCTTCTCTCCTTGAATCTTTTATTTTTTATCCTATTTTCCAAACCCTTTTTGTTCTTTTGTGCCTTAATTTACAACCAAGGAATGTGACTTAGAGGGTTTAATTGTACCCATTTGGACCAATTTATCTTGCTACTTAGTGATTTTTATAGAAAATTCATCTAGAGAAGGCATTTTGTAGGTGAAACCTAGGGTATTTTGTAGGTGGAACCTAGGGCACATTTTGTAGTATAGAATGTAGAAAAAAGTACATAATAGCTAGGACCAAGCTTAGAAACAATACTTAATATTATTTTCTTGTCTTCCTTCTTAATTCTACACTGTTGTAATTACAATATAATAGTTTAAATAACTTTGTGAAGAAGTCTTGAATGATGTCTAAATTGCATAAAATTAGTTCAATGAGTTTGTTCTTTAATTGGAGACCCTTTAATTCATCATACTTACCAAAAAGTGTTTGTAACGTGGTCTAAATCCATTTGGTGTAGTAGCAGATTCGATGTGAAAAATTAAGTAGGGAGACATTGACATACACAATATACCAAAAGATTCATCACGTTTGTTAAACCATTTTATCTTTTCTGCATCACCTTTAGGTTCTATTTCAAGACCCATTGTAACCCTATAATATTCATACCTAATGAGATAGATTATTATCTTTGATTTCTATTCATAATAGTTATATGGTGTTAGAATAAGAATTGTTGATGCATCCATGAGTGCAAAAAAGTAGATTGTTGTGCAAAAAAAGAAGTGCAAGAATTAAACACATGAGACAACCCCTCCTTTTCACTAGTTTTTGAAATGACCCCCCTCCAAAAAAAATTACAAAGTTGGCACTTTATAATTAGTGCACGATTTACAATACAAATATCATATCTTTCAAACTCTTACAAGGCCAAAAATAGCTAATACACTAAAAATATAGCTCAGACCTTACAATATGAGATCAAATGAAGAGCATTGGTGTGTAGCATATATAAAAATATGATCTCTGGAAAAGATGAAATCCAAAAAGGAGCTTGTTTACACAAGTTATGGCTCCCGAAAAGTCTCAAAATGAGAATTGTATAGAAAATTTTGATAGAATCCTCAATTTCTAAAAACCTAGAGCATAAAATTAGATAACTAACTTCACCATTATATATAGCATAAAATTGAAGATGCACTAAAATATTCCTTTTATGCCGAAACTACTTTATATGTCGAAATCACCATTTTTAAAATGAAAACTAACTTCGTACATGTGTGAAACCAACTTCAATGAAATATCTATTTTTCGAAGGAATATAGTCAAAATATTTGTGAGGAATATTCACTTAAATTATTCATTGGTGGTGAAGGGGAGTGTCATTGGTGGTGCATGGTGGAAGGTGATGGAGCTTGGGTGGCATCACTTCTATAACTCCCATCTTGATCATCATGACTTGGGGATAAATTATTCTTTTCCTTAGAGGTCAAATTCTCTGATTTTGATGATTTGCTAATTGATTTTTATTTTTTTGGGCCTTTTAAGCATGATGGTGAGGTTCATTTGGGTTGAAAGTGCTCCAATTTGATAACCGCCTTCTTGAACCATTCTTTAAACCCTTGTCTACAACTGGATCCTCCGATCTCTTATTTTGGTGAAACGAAAGCCAATATTAACTATCTTAGGCCTTTTGGATGCTATGGAAAGGCTGAAAATGCCTCTAGGGTTACCAAAGAGTTGCAATTATCTAGATTTCACAAGAAAACAGTATGCAAAATAGAGTTTACATGTGCTTATTTTCTTTCAAACTCTTTTGATTCTCTAGATCATTTGAAGATGTAAGAGAAGAGCATACCGAGTTTTTGAGAAATACTAGATATTTATTAATCATAAATATCTCAAATAATAGATAAATAAAATGGGCTATATCAAACAAAACCACTATGATAACATGTTAGATTCTACAAGAAGCGAGAATCAAGCCAAGATTTGTTGTCAGTCTTAGATCAATGCAATGCCAATCAACAAATGAATGAAAATCAAAATAGTGAAATGGAGAGATTATCTTGAAAGAGAGAAAATAAGAGACAACTACAAGAGAATTTTGAGAATAGTCACATTACTCTCATGGAACTAGCTAATGTGAGAGTAGAGTGTTGTATATATAGCAAAAAATGGGCATATACATCCAAGAGGTGTATTAACTCCAACTACCCATAAAGGTGGGAGGCTTTAGGTAATTGGTAAATGCCAAAACATGTGAAAAAACCTTCTTAGATAAAGACAAACTAATGGTTATGAGAGGTGGCATGTAAATCTAAAAGAGGGTGTGAAACTCAATTACCTGTATGTGGGAGAGAGTAACACATGTAGTTGATGGATTATGCCATGTGGTCTCATATTAACCAAGTTTGAATAACCTAAGCAAGCTTAATAATATGTGTAGGAAAAAATAAACATCCCTTAACATAAGGAAAATAAAAAACCTACACTTACAATACCATCATCATTAAGTGTAATTGAAGACTTACCAAGACTTATTTATAATCACCTTTTGCATATTCTTGTCTTCTACATTTTTCATTTTCACAAATTTGCATCTTTTACATGTTAGAGTAATAAAGTCATCACCTAATTAATTAATTAATCATTAATTAATTGGGTCACTTTATGCTTTATTACACTTAAGCTAAACTTAGGAGTGCATTTATTTCATTATTTGCTTTAATTCATTAGTTGCATTTTGCATGATTAAAGCCTCTAATATTAGAACATGTTGTCTCATTCATTCCTATGAGGACATTTGTCATGTTCTAATCTAACCCTAATCTAGGGTTAACTTTCATCCTTTTCATAAGGATTGATTCATTGTAATTATTTATCAATTCTGTATGGCACCACATTCACGACAGTTGTTCACATAATGCAAATTGGTGTTTTCATTAGATCTGAGTTGTAGGGCAATCATATCTTGCTTATTTCTTCATAGTGTGATAGGTTTATCGTTGTAGGTGATTCATGGAGCTGTGGGAGTAGATACATCAACTACAACATTACATTTACCTCATCTACATTTGTATCTACATTCACCTCATCCATGTTCTCCTTTAGATAGTTACTAAATTGGATACTTCAATATTTTTCAATTCTTGAATCCTCTCTCCTATATCTTTGTTGTTTTATCTCTTTCTCTTGATACGATTTAATTTTTTAGGTGTCATGAGCTTCCTTTTTCTTTATTGATGTTTATGTGATCTCATAATTATCAATTTATCTTGATAATGGATCACTACTTGGACTCTCTAAGGTACAAGTAGATGTAGATCCTCTATTCAATATATCACCTATGCTTGTTTTCTCTAAAATATAATGCATTTGCTTGATTCCTTTAAAAAATAATTAATTTTCTTGATTCCTCTAAAAAATGTTATGATTGAATCTCTTTAAAAATTGAATAGAATATGATTATTTTAAGACACATATGCATACAAAAAATTCATCTTCAATTGTTGTCAAGTTGTACTTTGAAAATAAGATACATGAGAAATTAAATATATATTATTGTACTACATTTTGCCAAGAAAAAATTTACAATGACTATAATAGAAATGGGACCCATTTCTAAAAGGATGTGTGTTCTAAAAAGAAATGAGTACCCATTTTATTAGAACACATACTCATTATTTTTATAATGGGCATGCGTTTTGTGTAACTTAAAATTTCACACCTACACTTTTGCTTTGGTTTTAGGCTTGAAATAGGCTTAGAAACCCAACCTTGAGGCTTAGACCTACAAGTAACATGTCATGGTACTAACAAGAGTAAAAATTGACTTTGGAAAAATGGCTAACAAATTTTATTTCAGAATTTTTGGATGAAATTGAAACCCTTTATTACATATGACAATGTTTAGTCTTCAAATATCTTATTTTAGTGTTGAATTATTTTTTGTTAATTATTTTGTTGGACATACACGTGCATGTTTTGGAACTCATCACACTTTTTTTAAAATGTCACTTTTGTACATTCTACACTAAACTAACTATTATCATCTAAATATTCAAGTAAATTACATATTTGAAAACTAGAAAAAAAATCCTACATTTCATATTTTTACATCATATTAAAATTATGTGTTAATGCTTCAAATTTTTGCCCCAACTATAACAAACTTTATTTTTTGGGAAAAATGCTTCCATTTTTTTGGCAAAAAAGTGGAGCCATTATCTTGCACTTATCTTCGGTCCTTTTTACATGTAGCTTTAGGGTACAAACTTATGTGCTAAATTCATGACTAGAGCCCTTGAGGGAGATGAATCTTAGAAATTTTTGCTTCGTTATTGTATTTCTACTTGAGTGCTAAATGGGAATAAAAATTAGAGAGATCTTAGTCTTCATTCTATTCCCATCATGCAGGAGCCTATTTAAATATAAGGCACTTTTATCGTCAAAAGTGTATGGAAAATTTGGGAAGCCATTAAGTTGCGGTTCTATGAAATGGAAATGGATTATTCATTGATAAACATTATCTTTGGTGGTCTCATGTGATCACTTGCTAGGATATAAACCTCTTGCTAAAATTCCTTGGGTCCATGCTATAAGAAAATTTGTATTAAGGCTCTCCCAAATATTTTTTCAAGAACCACTAAGAGTCTTCTTTCTTGACTTGATGTCAGAGTGAAGAATAAACTCACCAATTAGGATTTTAAATCATCTAGACTATTGTTGACCTCATTCTTATAGAAATGTTGCACAAAATTGGGGTTATACGTTTAAAACCATGACCTGGAAGGATTGAAAATGGTATCCTAATATACCATTTTGTAATTATCAACCTCATAAAAGTTATGCTTGGATTTCACCACATTTGCATATGGTGCAAACTTAATGCTAAATGGGCTCTCCAATCTTCATTAGGTATTTGGTAATGTAGATTTCACACTTTTTGGTAGACTATCATTGAGCCAAAGTTTGCTCATTTTACTTGATGTATTATTTATCAAGGCCTTTCAATTAACTCCAAAGTGATTCATTTGGGAGTTTCTGATCCTTGTTACCTTTTTTGTGGGCATTTGATAACTCTAGAAAAAATTTCTAGTCTTGCCTTAGAGCTCAAATAGCTTGGCATCATATTCACAAATTTTTAAGCCCCTTAGACCTACATCTTTTTTCTAGCATATGATCATTCCAGGAGAATGGCTTCAATTATGTACCAAATATACCTAGATATAACATGCTTTCAATGTGGAAATCCTACTTAGCATTTTGAAAGAAAGAAATTCTGATCTTTGTTGGATGTATTGATATATTAATGGAAATAAAATTGCAAGTTAATAAAGTTGAACTTGAGGGGACCTACTTACACGCTATTTTTTATCACTAGGGCAATGGTCCTTATATAGTTGCTAGAGTACCACCACCTTTCCCCCTCCTTGAAGGCACCAATGTGGTAGAAGTCAAAATACCTATTGATATGATGTTTCACACGTTTTTGAGCACATACCCCATGATCATAGTGCTAATGGTTCATCTCAGTCCCCCAATCAACATTCACCTTCTCCTCAATGCCCGTTTAGAGGAGCTCCAAGGTAGCGAGACAATGACAAGGTTTTTCAATTGACCCTAGCCATTTCTCTTGTTAGGATTGCTTCTTAGCTTCTTGAGAAGGTACAAGCTAATTGTAAGGATACTCCTACTAATTGGAAGCCTATTTTTGGTGGACAAGAACATCTAGATGTGTAGAAACCAAATAATCATGACTTGCCTCTTACTACTAATTCTGTAACTCTTAACTACTTAACTTAAAATTTTTCTATATATATATATATATAAAACTCAGTTTAAACTTTTATAATTACTATAAATACCTATTTCATAATTTAATTTAATAAAAATAAAAAACACACTTCGAAAACCCCAAATTCAAGTGTATTCAATTCTTATGAAAGTTTGTAGAAAGGGATAAAGAAACCCAATTAGAAATCGTAAGATGAGCGGAAGAAATCCATCAGGGCAAAATTCGTGAAGATTTTTGAACTTGTAACAAATTTTCTGTTTGCTCAACAATATAACTAATAATCTATACGTTAAACAAGGTCTATGCAGACAAAGGATTCAATTGAGTTAGATTTCTCAGACAAATCCAAAGCAACATGTACAATTGAGAAAAACACTAATCGATATTTAACTAAAATGTATGGAGACACGACTGTTGACAAGTTGGGCAGATCCGAAGCGAAGGGATGAACACTTCCCCATTTTGCAGTGAAAGCTCTCTTGCATAAGGCCTCTGCAATCTCTCTAAAAAGCTTGAATCATACTCTCAATTACATGACTTGGGTTTTGTCTATTAAATATGTGTACTACGATAAGAACTGCCGACCAAGATGAAATTCATAGTATTTTATCTACTGAACTCGGGACTAACGGTGAAGGATTGAAACTGAATGTAAGAGCATTTAGCAAATTTTCTCCAATAATTTTGAAGTTTTTCAATGGAGGCTATAAAACTGTATTTTCATTATTCAACACAATGAATGTAGAAAGATTTGCCCTGTACTTCGATTATACATTTATGCATGCAATTTTTCTCCAAATCGTTCGATTCTTTATTACAGAATGTTCTATTTTTATTTTTTGAAGAAATAAGTGTAGGGTTTTTAAGATCAAATTTTATCTATACCCTTTCATCGAAATGAAGGATCATGTGGTGCAATGAAAATGTTGACCCTAATTTAAAAAAAAAAAATCATTATTGCAGAAATTGGTAAAAGCATTCTTGATGTTGCATCAAAGATCAAAGAGAAAGCTATCACGGAAGTACTAGACCAAGTGAGTAAGCGCTCTTCCTTTCATTGAAATTGAAATATTTTAATTTTACATTTAAGGTAATAAAATGAAGAACAGTGAAAAATAAAATAAATTTAAAAGGTCTGTTTCAGGCTCGTAGCTTTCTATTTGCCTTAAAGATTTAACGAGGAGCCTTGTGAATCTTCGCCGTGCCGATGTACTAATAGATGTTGTAATATAGCTTTCCACATTCATATACTATGTACTAGATTTCATTGATTATTTTTTTTGAAAATGTTTGTTTTTAATGTTAAGATTGCATATGTATCAGATAGCTTCAGTTTCAGAGGGAAATTATGTTCTAAAACCAAAAAA
This sequence comes from Sequoia sempervirens, assembly GCA_007258455.2. NCBI lineage: Eukaryota > Viridiplantae > Streptophyta > Pinopsida > Cupressales > Cupressaceae > Sequoia > Sequoia sempervirens. The sequence goes on along the minus strand of VDFB02307963.1, from coordinate 728,303 downwards.
TAATGGTGGCTCCCCAAGTTCCAGTGAAGAAAGTGCATGTTCAGACTCAGGTTCAGATTCAGAGTCAGGCTCAGATTCAGGTTCAGACTCAGGCTCAGATTCGTACTCAAGCTCGGGCTCAGGATCAGGCTCAGGTTCAAAATCAAGCTCGGGCTCAGACTTGGAATCTGGCTCTGACTCAGGCGCAGGGTCAGGTTCAGATGGAGGTAAAAGACCAAGTCCTAGGCATAAAAACGATGGGATATCTAGTGACAGTGACCTCGTTTCTGGAGGTGAAAAATCAAAGGCGAAATGCAATGGTAACATTGATACGAGTAGAGATAGTTCTTCTGGAAATAAGGAATCCAATGTACTGAAGGGTGGCAGTGGTTCTGGAAGTAAAAATTCCAAAGGGAAGAGTAACTGTGATTTTAGTAATAAGAAATTGAATGGGAAGAGTGACAGTGTTTCTGATAATAAGAAATCCAAAGGGACGAGAGACAGTGATCGTCGTGATAAGAAATACAAAAATCAAAAATGTGAAGAGAAGAATGACAATCACAGTGGAAGTGAGAGTATAAATAAAAGTGGAAATGGAAATGGAATCAACAGTTACAGTAGAAGAAGAATTGATGAATCTGAATCTAAGAAACAAAAAGATGACGAAGATGAAGATGTAGATGTGGATATCGATGAATCTGATTCTGGGGAGAGCAAAGAGGATGAAAACATGGATGTGGATATAGGAGGTAAAAGTAAAAGGGATACTGGCAACGACTGTAAAAACAGAAGTGCTAATTGGAAGTCTAATAAACAAAAAGAAGTTGAAGATGTGGATGATGATGAAAGCAAAAGGAGAATGTAATTAGGGGGAGTAGTGGTGAAGAGGAAGATGTTAAGATGAGAGCCTATAAACCTCCCCCAAGTAAATCAGCTGAGGATAATCCACAGAAAGATGAAGATGATGACCAGACTGAGTTCGATGACACTGAAGAAAGTAAAGGGAGGGATGACAATGATAGTTGGTTGATGGAGATTGATGGTGGTGAAGACGAGGATGTTAACATGAGAGCCTATAAACCCCCCCCAAGTAAATCAGCTGAGGATAATCTACAGAAAGATGAAGGTGATGACCAGACTGAGTCCGATGACAATGATAGTACTGATAGTTGGTTGATGGAGATTAATGGTGGTGATGATGAAGACCAGCCTCCTGAAGAAAACATCGACCCAAGCTATTATGATCCACATTTCAAGCAAGCTAAATATAAGGTAGAATTGTTCTTTGATAATGAAGGGTATGTAAGCCCCACTGCAAGGAAGCATGTTGGATATAAAGAGATCAGTACGACTAAAGACACCAGTGCAAGGAATAAGAGACCATTGGAGGATTTAACAAATTTGAACAGAGACTCTGAAGCTACACCCATGCGAGGGCCTAAGAAACCCAAGATTGCAGTGGTGCAGGAAGGTCCAATTCTAGGAAGGAGTAGAGATCAGCAGGATCCTCCCAAGCAAGATTCAATACAAGCAAAGGCTTTAAAATTCAAAGAGGAACCAAAGAAAGAGAAGGCAACCAAGAATATTTCTGTAAATCTTAAAATAGTTAAGGAATCGAAGGAACCAGAAGTAACCAGAGAGGGGGTTACAACAAGTGAAATGCCTATATTGCTAAATAAACACATGGCAACAAAGGGGGAAGGTATTACAGATGGAGGTGCCAAGGAAGCTGAGATTTTACTAGGTAAAGGGAAACAACCTAAGGAGTTAGCTGAATTGGCTTCAAAGGACCAAAATAGGCAGGCAAACAAGGGCACAATTAGCTTAAAGGGGGCCTCCAAGGAATCTAAGAGTTGACTAGGCAAAGAAAAACATACTTATATCTTAAGTGAAAATGTCTCAAAGGAACAAATGAAGCAAAAAACCAAAGGAGAATACTAGTTTAAGGGGATCCTCAAAGGAATCTGTTAGGGAACCAGTTCAAGCAAAACATATTCATGCCCTATCCAAAGAATCTTTTCAAGAGCAAAAGAAGCCAACCGAAGGGGAAGTTACTTCAAAGGAATCCTGCATAGAACCTGACACTACTAAACCAGTTCAAGTAAAACATCCTCAACCCTTAGTCCTTAAGTCTTCAGAGAAACAAAAGAAGCAGGCAACCAAGGGGAAAGCTAGTTCAAAGGAAGGTGCCGAGGAATCTGGCAGTACTGATCCAGGTCAATTAAGACATTCTCTAGCCTCAGTTGACAAGCATTCACAAGTACAAGACCCCAAGGAATCAACTAAGACAGGAAATGATGATCAACACAAACTTTGTCACTTACAAGGCTCTGTTGCACAGCCTACAAAGGAACAGGGGAAGGTAACCAAGGAGGATGCTAGTTCAAAGAGAGTCACCTCCAAGGACTCTGGCACCCAATCAGATAAAGAAAAGCACCTTACATCTCCAAATAAGAAGCCAAAGAGTACAAACGAGTCTTTTATTGATAAAAATTATTCATGGAAGATATCATTTAAGTCCTCAGAATTATACAAGTACAAGACTATAACCAAGGATGACACCCATGACAAGGACCCTCTACCCATGACAAGGACCCTCTACAAAAGCCTGAGATGAAGCTGGAACACCTCAGTTATTCAACCTCTATGAAAACTGATGATATTGAAGTTAGAAAATTACCTATTCCTACAGCAGTGGATGTAGATGGTTTGGTTCCAATGCAACTAGATAACGGTGAAGGTGGTACAGCCTCAGCCAAGGCAGAAGAAACAGAACATCCTCCTGGTAGGGACGGGCAGAATCCCAACCAAAGAACCCCTCGGAGACATATCAAGGAGGTCCAGGTGAGACAAGATGAGATAACTTTTAACCTTTTCAATGGTACAACAGACCTGTTAAAATGTACCTTTTTGTTTTAGATGATTGTCAAGTATGGAGTTTCAAAATAAACATTTTTTGGCATTCCTTCTGTTTGCTTTGATTAAAACTTTCATTTTGGATGTAGTGCTTGTTAATAATTTGCAGGTGTGTCTAATATTAATGTGGGAGGTTGTAGCTGTAAATATATTTTAAGAGGGCAATTTATAGGAAAAGAATATTTCATCCTCTACCAGGTTGTGACTGTAAATATCTGTTATATGTGTTGAGGATTACCAGAGAGTGGTTGGTGTTGAGAGGGATAGTAGCATTCGACAGAAAATGGGGAGAATGCCAATCATGGTAGATGATATACACCTTGATCAGATCGAAAACAACATTCATGGGAAAAAGAAAGTTAGGGTTATCCATAAAAGAAATGGATCTGAAGAGATAACAGGGCCTATAAGCAATGACAAGGACATGAATGATAGGGAACAACCACGCAAAGAAGGGAAATTGGACACATTGGATACCAATGAACCCCATTATACTAAAGAAGCCATGAAGGACAATGACAAAAAATGAGAAGAGGGAGAAATTTCTGATACAGAGCAGAATGTTATTATTAGTGAAGAATTATACAGGAGTCAAGGAAATAGGAATGAAGAAAGCAACAACCAGCCTCCTGAAATTGATGTACTAACAGCCGTCCGAGAGACTGAGGTTCAAGATGATTGTTATAAACTGTATCTAAAGGAAGAGCCTCAGCGGTGGGAGCCTCTAAACAATTTGAAACTGTGAGGTTCTCTCTTATAATACTTTTCTCATTTTTTGTTATTACTAGGAGGGTTGCCGACAAGTCGATCAAACTCTACAACCTAAATGTCTTTAGTTTAGACTGAAGAATTTTACAGCCGCTGTTGGTAAGCCAGTCTAAACACCTTTTGTTTATACCAATGGATTCTCCAAATCTCTTGGATAAACCATTCCAAACATCCTCCGCTTAGACTGAGGAATAGTTCAAATTCAGGTGGATACCTTCTATAGATGATCCCCTCTTAACAAAGAAGTCAGAACACATCCCAGGCTCTAAGCGAAGAGGAGTTTGAACATAGTGTTGGGTTTTGTGAAGCTCAAATTGGCAAGTTTCTCAAACAAACTGGATAAAGATGCCTTTTGCCTCTATTGGCAAGTTTCTCTCAAAAACTGATTTTTCTATTGGAGTGGAGACCATTTTATAAATACTGCTGTTGTGTTGAATTGTAATTGTAACTTCTGAATTAATAAAAGAGATTTCCCTACTGTTGAAAGTGGATGTAGGCAATTGCCGAACCACTATAAAATTTGTCTCTTGTGTTTTGTTCTAATTTTTCTGTTTTCTATTTTGTTTCTTTGCTCATTTTAATATTAACAATTGGTATGAGAGCCTGAAGCTCGGTGCTGGAAATCGGTGAAGAATTTTCGAAGCTATGGAGAAGTATTGAGCAGAGATGGAAGACGATTGGATGTTAGATCTTGATGAAGTGGGAGTTTCAAATGATGAAAATGACAAAGTTGATATGGAAGAGAGTCCCAACTGGGATGATTGGGCTTGAGCTCTCATGTCTTGGTCGTGTGCCATTGATATGAGTCCTGATGAAGTGGGAGCTATTCATCAAATGTTTTTGGATGAATTAAATGATGAGACTGATTTTATTATTGAAGAATTTCTTGGTAGTGTAGATTTAGAAGATTGGGCAACACGGAAGAAGAAAGTGTCGTTTGCAAACACTGTTGATATTTTTTATTATGAGGAGGCGTATGACAATTTGAAGAAGAGCAATAAACATAGAAAAAGGCAGCGATCCAGAAGGAGAAAGAAACAAAGAAGGGAAGAAGGGGTAGAGGAACCAGACAAGGGAAGTTCTGAAAGTGCTCTGCGAATTATTTTGGAGGAGAGTGAATCCCCATGTGATGGGGAAGTATCATGGGCTCCAAAAGAAAATCCCATGCCCAAGTCTGTTCGTGTAGAGGAGGACCTCTCTGAGGGGGAAGATGAATCCCAGACAAGTGAAGATGAAGATGACCCTGTGGAAGAGGTCGAAAATCGAGAGGCAAAAATGGTTTATCATAATCCATTGTTCAAGCTCGAAGTAGAACTGGTTTATGATAATCCTCTATTCACGTCCCTGATTGAAGGAGATGTTGATGTTTCCCAGGCAGAGGAACACAATGAGTTGGATGTAGAGGTCAGTGAAGATGTTGTCCAAAAACCCATCACAGATCAAAATGCCGCAGAAAAAGTAGAGGTCGATCAGAAAGTTGCAAAGGCAACAGAGGCTAATAAGATAAAAACAGAGGAAAAATCCTCGGACTCAAAAGATCCAGAGAAAGTGGTGTCCACCAAGAAAAATCGCAAGAGAAACACTGTTAAATTAGTGGCCGGTGTGAAAAGTGAAGAAAATGTCAAATCTGAGCAGAAAAGTGTACATAAAGCAAAGTTCGAGATGAAAAGTCCATAGAAGGTGGAGAAGGAGAAGCCAGAAAATCGTTTGCACAGGGCAAAGCGTAAGAGAGAAGAACTTCTCAGGCAGAGAGAAAGATTTGGAGGCGCCAGTCATATCAATCGCCCTCAAATGGTTGAGCATGGGAAAAGCCTATCAAGAAAGCTAGCAAGGGTTTGGAGGCATTTCCAGAGGTTTAGCCACACAACCTATACATTAACGCAAGAGTCATCAATCAAGCAAGAACAAAAAAATACAAAATGCCAGCAGCGTAGATTGCAGGAGGCTGCGTCATCATTCAGACAAGCATCAAATTCAATTATTTGTCTCGCGTCATCTTCTCATGGTGTTGAAGCAGTATCAACATATTCTCCCGGCAGTGAGGAATGATGAGGAGCTTAGCAAGCATTTTGGAGTTGTTGCCATCGCTTATGGCTTAGATAAAAAGGCAACCAGAATGGAAGAGAAAAATGTGTTGATTTTTGATTTCGGGGGTGGTATTTTTTATTTTTCCCTATTAGAGTTCTTGTGCTATGTGGGATTAACATACCTTGCAAAATTACTATGCACAAGCAAGGTAGTTGATCTTTCCATTCCAGGTCTTCCCACTCATCCCAAACCTAAATGAGCACTTGGGCCCATGAGTGAGGCTACATTAACTGAATTAATGTGAGATACTACCCAACTCCCTAGTTAATTAATTAAATTATCACTTGATTAAACTCCCAAGGGTTACCCTGGACCAGCCACTTTGGGTGTCAGACCCCCATTGAGAGCCACTCCTCCAACTAACAACAATATCTCAAAAACACAAACAACAAGCCAACTTGCACAAGATACCAAATCCACAAAAGAACTGCACCAAGCGAGGAATGCGCCATCTGACGCTAGAAAAAACTTCATAGTAATGAAAACCACATTCAAGTGCAAGGATCAAGCCACATAAACACAAACTAAGTGCAAGATCAACCATTGTCAAAGTGACAAAATCATAAAACCCCAAATAATTACATCATGCCTGATATGGGTTACCCAAGGCGATCCTCCTAGGTCGTTGACCCCCATACCAACTTTTGCAAGAAAAAACTATATCCCCTCCAACCTCTGGAAGACCGAATAATCACTATCACATTGGTTTCCCATCAAGAAATGTCAACAATCACAAGATCTCAAAAGACTATAGTAAACCACAATTAACGAGTCAACAAGTATAAAATAGCGAGTGGAAACATTCCATCGAAATCTTCACACTCAACTAAAGCTAACATAATCAATTTTGATACAAATTCAACTAGGCATCAAAGGAGACCTCTAATTTCTCTTCTCATGACACCCTACCACGATATATCCAACAAAATTATAGTGTGCAACAACTTAATTACCAAATCAATAACAAAACAAAACCAAAACCTTCCCAATAACCATATGGCACAAACGAGCTCCCTCCAATAACAAAACCCAAAATACCAAAATCCACCACAGTATCTATCGACAGAGTCAACCAACAATACAACATGATTGAACATCACAAACTATAACATTTTAGCCATGAGACTCAACCTAATTATTGCCAAAGAAATTGACATAAAATAGCTTGCTCACTAGATCATTTAAAGTTTGTGTAACAATATTTCAAGGTGACAATACCCTAGTATTAAAATTCCAACTATAATATAACACTACAATGATCTTATTGAACTTGCTCAATTCACATAATAAATTCAAGGAAATAGACATAAATATAAAAGTATCCAATATTTATTTACTAAGAAATTCACCAAGAGAAATCCATTAAACAATCAAGAACATAATCAACCAACAAAAGAAAGGTATCATACTTTGTTTATTTAATAAAAGCTTTCCCTTTTAATGATAAGTCAATCTATTGTCCTTCTATTTCAAATAAGAAATAAGAAATAAATCAAATCTTATAATGGTCTAATGTTTCAAATTTCATTAATTACTATAATCATCTAACATAAAACGAGAGAACATTCCACAACATATAAATCCAACTACATCATTAATAAAGTGATTCTCACTATCAAGAAAATATGAAACCCTAATACTAAAATTTCAACTTAAGCATAATGCTATAGTGTTCAAATCTTAATTAAATATTTCACATAGCAAGTTTAATTAATGGATAAGAAATTTGCTAATACTTACATACTAAATTTGTCCACAAACGAAAGAAAATCTAAACTTCTTAACTTTTGATCTAAATCATATAACTCAATAAACACTTATCTTGTTCTATCTATGGTTCATAATGAATAGATATTGCATTAGCCATTACCTAATTTTCCAACAACTATTCCCTTCACTACCTTAATATTTTAATCAACATAACAAATTATAATAAGGCCATATATACAAAGTATATATATATATATTAATTTACTTTTAATGTCAATATTAATATTACCATACATATGAATATCACCCCCTCTAAGTTATCATTGCTATTCCCTCTTCTATCCTTATTAACACTGACAATAGTAATAATGATAAGAGATAATCTAATTTAAAAGGCTTCCCCTTATAATTTAACCTATTGTCATAATGACTTGGATAAGAACATTTATATTCTTTCACAATTTGACAAATTTTCTTAACAAAAGGGTTGATTAATATAAGAATAAATAACAATAGTAAAATAGGAGAAAAGTGCACTCTAGCAGATCTGTACTCTCAACTTCATAAACTGAAATATTCAATGCAAAAAATGGGAAGAAGGATCCCAAAATTTAAATGAGTTTGAAAATTTCATGGAGTAGATTTAGGATATTCAGTGAATGTAATAAAAAGGAAATTTAATCAAATGTTGTAGTTGCGAGCCTGATAGACATGCATGTATGTAAAATATGGAGGCGTAGGCCATGCTAGTAACTGTTTTAATAGAATGCCGCAAAGAGAAGTTATCTCAGGAAATGTGATGATTGCAAATGGCACAAACAGATTTACAAGAGAACTCCCTGAATCTTCAATCTAATGAAGCACTCTCATGATGTCAGCTATGCTTGAATTCTAGACGTATGCAGTCTCACAAGTTTAATTTGTATGCCACTACAATTAGAAATCGAATGGGTGAAGAATAAAGAATCTCAATTATGATGAAAGTCTAAGAATGCAGGGCCATCATACTAGGAGTGATAGTATATGTTTTCCGCACTAGCAGATGGTTAAGGACTCAACCCATCTATGGTTTTCTACACACTGGGCTCAAGGCAAAGATTGATCCAGAAGTATCTTCCTATCTCGGATTCAACAGAGGTGATAAATATCGACCATTCATGCAGGACATTAGTCTAAGGGATCATATCATTTTCAATGGTAACATATCAAGCACCATAGCCCTAAGCTCGATTTGCAGAAGTATTTGGCTGGTTAAAATGTTCAAATCTTTTCAAGTAACAAAATCTCAGAAATATGTCTTAACATTGTAAGCTTTTCTTGAGTTCTGGCGCATGTAGCCGCGCAGGTTAAGTGGATGAGGGCTGCGCCTACTTCCCATGTCAGAACCCTTATTGCGTTACATACATAGTTGATCATTAGGTGGGCATGGTTGGCCTTCATGCCCATGCTGAAATGAGAGCTAAGGAACAAGGCATGCGCATTCAACAAAGATGATTGATAGAGGAATTTTGGGAGATATTGAAGTTGCAATAGCGCCAAACGACATGGATGCAAAATGCGAAAGCATGGGTGTTGATTTTTTGTAGCTCAAAAGGTGGGATATGGATTTGTTTTAAAGCAACTTGAGTTGGATATGCTTTAAATCACTTTAAAGCAACTCAAGATTAGATATGCTTTAAAACAATTCGAATTGTATTTTTAGCAATAGTAGGATTTTTATTCTTTAATAGAATGTTTCCGAGTTTGTGAGGATAAGATAAATCCAAGAGTGATTTTATGTGTAATTAAAGCCAAAGAAAGCAAGGAAAGATTCTTTCCTTGCACACTAAGTAAAGCGGCTAGGCTCTATATATGTAAGATTGTTGTAGCAAAGTTATATTGTATTTTCGAAAGAAAAGTTTGCTATTAGGCTGAATAGAAGATCCAACATTTGCAAGTTTTTCCCCGCATTGGGGTTTCCTGGGTAAATTTGTGTTATTGTCTTTTTGTGTTTGGCTTCTTGTTATTTTTGCTTCCGCTGTTATTAGTTGTTAATTAACCCAATTGTATTAATTGTTATAAATCAAATTTCTTTCTGTGAATTTATTGTGCAATTAATCTGTTGCTGGGTTATAGAAATTAACATGGTATCAGAGCTCTAAACTCTGAATACGAAGCCAAGATTTGTGACGTAGATTTCAAGAAAAAAATTAAAAAATCAGATTTTCATCTCCAGTTCTTTTGTGGCTATGGCAACCAGTGTTCGATACGAGGACAGGCTCGAGGGTGCGTCTAACTTCTTGCAGTGGAAGGTTCGGATTACATCTATTCTCAAGGAGAACAGGTTGTGGATCTATGCTAGCACAGAAGTGACTCCACCAACAAATGATCCTGTTGCCTTAGATTCGTATGAAGTCAAAGAGGCCAAGGCTCAGAGGATTATCCTGGATGGGGTAAGAGATCATTTAATTCCTCATTTATCGGGGAAAGACATTGCCAAGGAGATGTGGGATACGCTCACAAAACTTTATTAGAGCGACTATCAGAGTCGTAAGATGATGCTCAATGACAAATTGCATAATACCAAGATGTCCAAAGGCGAGAGTGTGACCTCTTACTTGTCCAAGCTGACACAGGTCAGGGATGAGCTTGTTGCTGTTGGAGAGACGATTAAAGAAGATGAGTTGGTGCGTATAGCCTTGAATGGTTTTTCAAAGCACTGGGAAGTGTTTGTCAAGTGTGTTGTCGGCAGAGATTGGCTACCTGATTGGGCAAGACTTTGGGATGATTTTGTTAGGAGGAGATCCATGAAGGTGCTCATCGAGGAGATCAGATGAAGAAGGGTCAAGATGAAGAAAATATTGCTCTTACAAGCAAGGGTAAGAAGAAGTCCAATAAAAAGCAAACAGAAGGTTCTTCTTCCAAGAGTGGGAAGAAGAAAGATCTGAGCAAGATTAAATGTTTTTGCTGCATCAGATGGGTCACTATGCCAATCAATGTCCGAATAAGAAAAATAAGGACAAGCAAAAGAAGCAATTTGCTGCTACAGCAGAGGTGGATGAGTTTGTATCACGATTTGAGAATGAGTTTTCACTCATTGCCTGTCTCTCAAGTTCAATTGCCAACAGGGTATGGTATATTGATAGTGGGGATTCTCACCACATGACGGAAGTCAAAGAATGTTTCACCAAGTTGGAGGAGAAGAAGCTGGATTTCTATATTGAGCTCGGAGACAATGCCAAGTACCATGCAACTGGTATTGGCACTGTCAAGTTTCAGAGGGAGTCTGGTAAACCTTTGTTGGTGGAGGATGTGTTGTATGTCCCTGGCATGACAAAGAATTTAATCTCGGTTTCTACTTTGGAAGACAAGGGTTACATTGTGACCTTTGAGAGGGTAAAAGTCTATATTCGTCCCAAAGATTCCAAGGTTGCAAAAGTGATTGGAGTCAGGCATGATAGCTTGTTTCAGTTACAGTTTGAGCCAACACATGCATTGGTTAGTAGCTGTAAAGGGATAGGAGAATTGTGGCATAGGAGGATGGCTCACCTTCACCATGGAGCACTTAATATTTTTAAGGAAATAGTGACGGGTCTGCTTGAGATGAAGACATAAAAGCATGAGGTGTGCAAGGGTTGTGCTCTTGGGAAATATGCCAAGACCAATTTTCCAAGCAGCGACACTAGATCCGAAGGGATTTTGGATCTTGTACATTCAGATGTGTGTGGGCCCATGTCAACAACATCCTTGAATGGATATGAGTATTATGTTACCTTCATTGATGATTTCTCCAGGAAGATGTGGATATATTTTATGAAGAATAAAGATGAGGTCTTCAGTAGGTTCAAAGAGTTTAAGGCTCTCATGGAGAACCAAACTGGGAAGAAGATCAAGATACTGAGGTCTAATAATGGAGGCCAGTATACCTCGAATGCCTTCAAAGATTTTTGTGCTCAGGAAGGTATCAAGAAAGAGTTGACAGTTCCATACAACCCTCAGCAGAATGGGGTTGCTGAACGGAAGAATAGAGCTATAGTTGGAGCAGCCAAGGCCATGCTTCATGATCAGGATCTGCCTTGGTTCTTATGGGCAGAAGCTTGCAACACAGCTGTGTACTTGCAGAATAGGAGCCCTCACAAAGTGTTGGGAAAGTTGACTCCAGAAGAGGCGTTCAATGGTAAGAAACCAGATTTGGGGCACATTCACATCTTTGGATGCCTTGTGTATGGTCACATTCCTGTTGAGAAGAGAACCAAGTTGGAACCTACTGCAGAGAAGGGTATCCTTGTTGGGTACAGTGAAACTTCTAAGGCTTATCGGGTTTACATTCCTGCTCTCAGTAAAACAGTGGTTCGCAGAGATGTGAAGTTTGAGGAACAGAGGGCTCTTCAGAAGTCAAGTAACTTGATGAATGAGGAGGAACAATCATCCATAGTTGAGGTAGCACAAATTCCTCAAACCTCAGTCACGCAAGCTGGAGAGCAGACCAAGCAGGATGATCAGATAGAGGAACAAATAATTCCTCAGCCTTAGATTCCTATTAGTGAGAAAAGGAGAAACAGGGCAGCTAAGCAAACATTGAGAGAGGCTCAAGAATATGTAGGTGATCCTCAAGATTCAGTTAGACAAAGAAGGGCTCCCAGAAATTCTTCTGAGTATGTGGCACTTATGAGTGAATTAATTGAAGTAGAGCCTTCCAACTTTCAGGAGGCATCCAAGCACCAAGTGTGGAGAGACGCTATGGTGGAAGAGTATTCTTCCATCATGAAGAACAGTGTGTGGGAGGTAGTACCAAGACCAGAAGATAAGTTTGTGGTGGGCTCGAGATGGTTGTATAAGATTAAGCATGCTACAGATGGTAGTGTGGAGAAGTTCAAAGCTCGGTTTGTGGCTAAAGGGTTTTCTCAGGAGGGAGTCGACTATGATGAGACTTTCGCTCCAGTAGCCAGGTACTCATCCATAAGAGCTATCATTTCTGTAGCAGCACAAATGGGTTGGAGGATTCACCAAATGGATGTAAAGACGCCCTTCCTCAATGGAGTGATTGAGGAAGAGATTTACATAGAGCAACTAGAAGGATTTGAAGCACATGAGAGGGATTCTCATGTATGCAGGTTAAAAAGAGTACTGTATGGACTCAAGCAGGCTCCCAGGGCGTGGTATTCACGTATTGATGGTTACTTGCAGAGTGTGGGCTTCATCAAGAGTGAGGCGGATTCAAACCTGTACTATGGTCAGGTGAAGGAAGAATTTCTCATATTGTTGTTATATGTTGATGACCTATTTCTCACAGGGTCAAAGGATCTCATAGCACACTGCAAGCGGGATCTTGAAGGAGAGTTTGAGATGAAGGACTTGGGGTTGATGCATTACTTTTTTGGATTGGAGTTGTGGCAGAAAGAGGGAGAGATCTTCCTTGGAATAGGGAAGTACTTAATTGATATCTTGAAGCGATTCAGGATGGAAAACTGTAAGACTATGCAAATGCCACTTGTGACCAATTGGAAGAAGATTGATGCTTCCAGATCAGAGGCAGTGGACCCGACTTTATACAGATAGTTGATAGGCTCTCTTATGTATCTGGTCAACACCAGGCCAGACCTTTGCTTTGCAGTGAACTCACTCAGTCAGTTTATGGTGGAACCTAAACGTGTGCACTGGATAGCTATGAAGCATGTTTTGAGATATGTGAGAGGCACAGTTGATTATGGGCTGAAGTATGTTCAGTAGGATGGAGTGAAGCTCAAGGGGTTTACTGATGCAAATTGGGCAGACAGTTAAGCTGATCGAAAGAGCACTTCAGGGTGCAGTTTTAGTTTGGGATCAGGAGCAGTCTCCTGGTATAGCAGGAAATAGAAGTCAGTTGCACTGAGTTCTGTAGAGGCCGAGTATATGGCAGCTAGTATGGATACATATGAGGCTATCTGGCTTTGGAAACTTCTAGTTGGGCTCTTTAATCAGGGGCTGGATCCTACAGTCATTTACTGTGATAATCAGAGTTGTATCAAACTCTCTGAGAATCTGGTGTTTCATGACAAGTCAAAGCACATTGAGATCAAGTACCACTTCATCAGAGATTGTGTGGAGAAGGGGATAGTGAAGCTCATTTACATTCCTACGGATGAACATATAGCAGATATCCTGACAAAGGCCTTGATGAATAGCAAGTTTGAATTCTTCAGGGACAAGTTAGGTGTGGTGCAGAACACCTTCTTCGCTAAGAGGGAGTGTTGATTTTTTGTAGCTCGAAAGGTGGGATATGGATTTGTTTTAAAGCAACTTGAGTTGGATACGATTTAAATCACTTTAAAGCAACTCAAGATTAGATATGCTTTAAAACAATTCGAGTTATATTTTTAGCAACAGTAGGATTTTTATTTTTTAATAGAATGTTTCCGAGTTTGTGAGGATAAGATAAATCCAAGAGTGATTTTATGTGTAATTAAAGGCAAAGAAAGCAAGGAAAGATTCTTTCCTTACGCTAAGTAAAGCAGCTAGGCTCTATATATGTAAGATTGTTGTAGCAAACTTATATATTGTATTTTCAAAAGAAAAGTTTGTTGTTAAGCTGAATAGAAAATCCAACATTTGTAGGTTTTTCCCCGCATTGGGGTTTCCTGGGTAAATTTGTGTTATTGTCTTTTTGTGTTTGACTTCTTGTTAATTTTGCTTTTGCTGTTATTAATTGTTAATTAACCCAGTTGTATTAATTGTTATAAATCAGATTTCTTTCTGTGAATTTATTGTGCAATTAATTTGTTGCTAGGTTATAGAAATTAACAATTGGCAAGGCATGCAAATTGTTTGACAGAAAGCCTCACATTTAGGATTGCAAAAATGCATATCCGAGAGTGAAGATAATGGTGGCAAATACATGCATGCAGGCTTAGGCTAATGTTGATATATATATTCTCTCATTAAGAAAATCAATTGATCTCATCTGCAAATGACCCTTCTATGAAGACACCCATCACGCCCGAGTGCATGCAATCTAATATAAAAACACAGCTTTTCAAGCATAGTATTTGGCAAAAGAGAAGCCAACATTCTCTTCATTCCTAGTGCCTTGCCTAAGGTAATTTTGAAACTGATATCGAGATTCCATCAAAACCAGAAAAATGTATGTTCCTTGTTAAACATGCATGCAAAGTGCATAAACAAGGAAGAAGACGGTTCAAAGAAATACAACTAAGGGTGAAGATATCATGCAATAATAAACTCACTAGATATGTCGTGGACTGAAGGCAAACAATATTGAACAATCCTTTTCGTGTCCTTTTCGCTTCTTTTCTCCTCCAAACGCATCCTTTTATGGCAGAAAATCGAGGACCCAATCTCCTGGGTCTGAAAATTGTTTTAATTGAAAACACCTCTTGCTTTCCCAAAAAACTACAGGCCATTCTTTTTCCTTTCCCCAACACAAAACATAATCTTAGAATAAAATCTGCCTTTGATCCCCTAGCTGAGCGATTACAAAAACCAATACATGCAATTGCCTAAATTTAGATCTTTTGATTCCCACTCCCACTTTATTTATTTTTGCATGTAGCCACATCATTGTCTTTTCTGGCATGCAATAAATGGAATTGTCTCCAGCATAAAAAAACTGAAAATTCAATAATTTATTTATTTTATTCTATTATTAATTTTTATTACACATTTACATTTTAGTTTACATATATATATCAAATGTGTGCCTTTAGTTTAATGGCTTATTTTAATGTATCAAATCATCAAAACCTTATAATCAAACAAATTTAACTTAAACAATCAAACAACCCAAACAAAATCTATCAATCACTGAGAAAAGCCAATCACGGAGAAGCACTACATGTTGACCATAAAACAGGTTAAAATCCAGAGGACTTTTACATTTATCATTTGCTTATGGGAAGGAATGGCTTGTATATATTATGCCTTCTCTTTTGTAATGAAATTATTAGTGATAAATTTTAGAAGGATATATATGTACTTATATGGGTACATATGTATACAAGACATATATATATGTGTGTGTGTGTACAAATGTAAATACATATATAGATGTTATTTATATTATTGATGATGTGACTGTATATATAATGTGTATACTTTCTTATTTACATATGAAAAAGAGAGGTTATTTATCTAAAATCAGAGACAAATATGATAACTACTGAAAGAAAAAGACCAATGCATGGGTTGGACATATTTGTGTCTCATAAGGTAGAATTAAATTATGTTAGTGTATTTATAGAAAATAGTTATAAGGTTCAATTTTTTATGTGAATATTCTTACACTTGTTTATCTAAACCTTTATGTGAACTTGAATGTGAAATTATAATTTTTGATAACCAATTTGAGATAGAGGTGTGTGAACATGACACTTTTCTATTATGGAATGTGTTTATTTTGATTATTAAATATTTAGCCAAAGTAATACAAAATCACTACTTGGATTGTTGTCTAAGAATGTCTATTTATTATAAATCAATAAGATATTTTATCCTTAGCTAGAGGGTATCTAGATTTATATGATAAATCATTTATATTTAGTACATAAAAATAATTCTTGGATGAAATGGTGATCTTGATTATTTACTTGATCTACTACCCTCGTGAAGGGTAGGGCTACTTTTTTTTATCAAAGGTGTATAGGGGACTGACGGCCTATGGCTACAGGAAAAGGACTTGAGTGATGCCCCCTCTTGTAGTTGAGAAACACCAAAGAATTGGTTAATCAAAGAGAATATATTTATTTCACATAACATTGTAATATTAATGATTTATAATTTATGACTTCATTATGACACTTGTGATATGTATTTGTATATTGTATTATCAATAATTTGTACTTTATGTCATCATTATGACACTTGTAACATGTACTAGTATACCAAGCAATGCTTTGTAAGATGTAATACTTGATGAAATAAATATGTTCAATCAATGTAATGAATCACGTAAAGTGTTTTGTGTTTGTTTTGTAAAGAACAAATGCAATGCTTCTCTTTATTCTATTTGTTTTAAAATAAAAAATTATATGGTGTTTGCTAAAGAAATTTGTGTTGCCTTAAATAAATGAACCGATGTTCATTACAATATGGATGACATATTAGCGTTCAATGGATCCTATTAAGATCTTTGTCTCATCTTGAGAAGGTATTTTATATTTTGAGGGAGAATAAACTATTGTTGAATGGTAATAAGTTTTAGTATGCCAAAACTTATTTAATTTATCAATCACATGGTGGGAAATAAAGAGGTAAGAAAATGAAGAGGTAAGAATGGATCTATACAAAGTTGATGCCATAGTTAAACACTTCCACACCCTAGTTAGACACTTCTAACCTTGTGACTTGTATTAATTATGGGTGTAATTTTTTAATATTATTTATATTATTTACGAACTAAATATATCAATATCTCTTTTCAAACTTAACCCTATAGACTAACACCAATAAAATTACACGAGATATTAAATAACATCAACAATTAACCTCATATAAGTTTATTAGTGTCAATCTATAGGGCTAATATTAAAAAGAGTCACTAGAATAGATAAAATAAATAATGTAGATGATATTAAAAAACAAAATAACTAAAGAAAACAATATTTAATTATTTTAAAGAATTATAGGAAAATTAAAATTTAATACATAAGAAAATTATGGAAATGATTGAAAATTTTAGTGAGAAGATTTATCCAATAAATGATTCAATTGTAGCAATTTAGTAAGAAAAACATTTTATTGAAACACACTAAATTGAGCATCAAACACAATAATTCATTGACTACAATAATTTATTGAATACAAATTTTGCTAAATATAATAAATTTTAAAATTACATAGTATAATAAATATACAATCGAATCAAATATAAACTTCAAAAGGACCAAAGATGACCCTCTTTCTCTTCTGATTGTCCCAAGACCAATCACATTTAAATGAAATTATATACAAAACCTGCAAATTTTTAACCAAATGACTCTTAAAGTGATGAGATGTTGAGATACATTAGTGATGCTCGAATCCAAAATTAGAAAAAATAATTATCAAACGATTAGCTTCTATAACTTGTTATATTTTCTGATAATTTGTATCACAAATTCTAAATTATTTTTATATACTAAAGTAGGGAAAGGGTCCCGATTCCAATAGTACAAAACAAAATAGTAGAAGCAAAAACAAAATGACCCAACAACCACAAAATTATAAATTGTTATACTAGTTGTATTTTTCACCAATTTCTTTTACAAATTTTCTAATAATTAGTATAAGTCATATTCTCTTTTGTAGTTCAAATATTTTATTAAGGTTTTGGTATAGGATAGCCACTATGTGACACTTGTTAGAAAGTGGGATCATAGAAAACATTAAAAACACTAGAATTATTTATGTAAAAAGTCAAATCAATTTCAAAAAATGAGTGTTATGGATATGATTTTTTTTGTTAAATATGTAAACCAATCCAATTAAATATGCTTGAATGAAGGAAAAGACTATAGTAAAGGGATGGGTATTAGTAGATATTAGAATGATAAAAGGGTAACTACAAAATTAATTTAACTCCTAGAAATGGGTTGAGATCATTTGTCTATAGGAACAATTTTTTTAAAAAAGAGTAGGTTTTCTTATCATGAAATTCAAGATAAATATAGAGGTTTCATTTACCAAAATTTTAACACATTAAAGTGGATTGATATGATTCGAAAACTCTTTAATATAGAGTGGATTAAGAGTTGCATCATGTATCACCAATTTCCTAATTAGAAATGGTTTCTCTCATCATAGATATTTGTATGAAGAGTTGAGAAATAGAAGAGATATAATTTCCATAGCTTGAGGAATATTTTAGTCCCACTAATATTATTAATTGTGTGGTTGGATATTAATTTCTATATGCCTCTCTCAAGTCAATATTTGATTGGTTAAGCATCATTAACAAGCTATTGTAATGAATAGTTAAAACTATATTTATCATGTGAATAAAAGTATGCATCTGTATTGGGTTAGTGTGTACAACATTTTCATGGTTGTTTCTCCAAACATCACGCACCCATCTCAATGCTTAACGAGCCCTACATTGTTCTAAAATTCAACATTTCAAAAAAGTAAACTCATTTGCAAATATCACATTAGATTTATTGTCACCTTACCTTGGGTCAATCCTACAAGTGTGAGATCAATTGCAAGCATGTATTTAGAACTAACTCCCAAATTTTAAAAATTCAAGTTAGGATTTGCTCACTCCCATGCATTTTATTCCTACCATGAGCTAACTTTGTATATATTTCATATTATTATTGCTATGTAGTAGCATTTAAGGAAATTCAATGTGTATTTATTATTTGGTAGTCATTCAAAACATCCTATGCATTAGAGAGAAGAACCATTCTAAAAACACTTCAATTGGAGCACTAAAATGAACCTAAATCTACGTATTCATTCTAAAGTATTTGAATGTATGAAGATTGTTGTCCTTGATTATTTTTAAGACCACAAGTTTAGTTTTTCTAGGGGGTTTAACTTAGGAAAACTTGATCCTAATAATTTGGCAACGTCCCCGAGGTATTTTCAATATTGACAATCCTTGACAATTGGAATAGACTAGATTTTAGGGTGATTTTTTTGTAGAAATCAATAATGAGTAGGTTCATATCTGTGAGTTACAAGTTGCATTTGCATGAAATGTCATATCCATAACATTTAAGGTTGATCATACACATACAAGATGACCTAACAAATTATGAGAGCAATCCAATTTTGTTGTTCTCCTTCTAACCTATATAATCAATTACAATTCAAAATTTTTGCTCAATACAACTATTATCTACTAACCATTAAAATTAATGAAATACATTTATTGAATAATTCTTTCTAAATTTTAAACATTACGCAATCTATCTTAACTCTTAAATAAATAAATAAATTATTTTATTTATAAAATTGAATTATTGATATCAGATTTCCACAATTCATACTGTTGTTCAATATTAATATTATTAGATTATGTTGGAATTTTTTGTACATCTGATCCAAAACCAATATGGAACTGTAAAATTTAATTTTAATTAAAAAATATCTGATAGACAATGCCCCTGAACTTTCCTCGTTTTTGGGAAGAATTGCCTAAACTGCACTCAAAGTTCTCAGATGGCCCACCAAGCTGTCGGGAATGAATCTACACCAGTTATTTGAGCACCTTTTGTAAAAGCCTTTTCTTAAACGCATGTGATAGATAAACAACACATTTCTTTATTTGTAAAGAGCGCATAAAACTTCCAGCTCATTGGACATATTTCGCAACCCGCGTTTAAACTCTGCTGTCTCTCACCACAGAATGGAGTGAGTTGTGAGTAGCTAGCAACACGTATGACCCACATATTTCAGTCGCTGCATACTCTCAAATTGAATTGGTTTTTCCTTCAAACAGATTCAACTTCCTGTCCCCACAAATGTGATCATCTATATATACATACGCCCCAGGCTCTGCACCCAATTAAGAAAATCCTTATCCAATTTGCTCCTCTAAGGTTCAAATATTGCCGCTACTCTACTGCTTAGTGCTTACTTCTTTGCCAAAGCTTCACTTCCCAAGCTCGTCCCGAGTTCGAATCCCGGGCGCCCTCTGCTACCAAACATGGTTAAACCCTCGTCAGAAAAGAAAAGCCAAAAGAGTATAAACAAGACGCAACAACATTTCAAGGGAGTGAGAATGAGAAAATGGGGGAAATGGGTTTCCGAAGTGAGAGTGCCCCATTTGAAAGGCAAAGGCAAGATTTGGCTGGGATCTTACGATACTCCTCAACAGGCCGCTCGTGCTTACGACTGTGCTGTTTACTGCCTCAGAGGATCCCAAGCCAAGTTTAATTTCCCCGACTCTGTGCCGGAAATTCCATCGGCCTCTTTGCTCTCTCCCGCTCAGATTCAAGCTGTTGCAGCCAAGTTCGGCAAGGGAGAATTCCGGCAGGCGCCTGACTGTAACGCCACATTTTCAGGTTCTGAATCGCTGTCTGGTGTCTACAGTCACCGAAGTTTAGAGGAGCAGAATTTGGGGCTGCTCGATTCACTTCTTGAGGAGGTAGAAAGCTTGGAGTTTTCGATTATGGAGGATTTTCTTCCTTTGGATGAGTTATTAGACGATACTGATTTTCTCAAAGACTTTGGCTCCACCGGATGTACGGATTGATGGGATTTCCCAATTCACTCATTAACGAACAAGAGTTCCTCAAGGGAATTTTATTGGAAGGGGGGAATTTTTGAAGTCCTTTTCCGGCACCATTTTCTCTACTGTTCAAATTAATTTCCATATTTTACTTTGCTCAGAAGATCTGCAACTGCAACGCTCCATAACTGTCCGTGTAAACATTTCCGTACTATTTGGATGCGATGTTTTGTTGGGAAAGGAGAGATAAATTTTAAAAATTATGATTTGAAAGAAAAAATAGTACTTTAAGTTATTTAAAAATAATCATAAAAAAATATTGACATTGTAAAAGTATGTTTATAAAGGAAAATAAACTTTTCTGATGCAATCCTTATATTTCTGCTTATTAAATTGGTCAATTGTCTTTGTTTTTATATTTCTGCTAGTTTCAAGTAGTATTTAAAAGTATTTTAGATGATTAATATTAAGTACATTGTTGAGGGACATGATTTCGTAGGTCAATCTTTGGAAAAATATTCTAGAACGACATGATGTCAAACTAACTTCTAATTGAAATATTTTCAATGTGTTCTTTTGTGAATGCAAATGAATATTTAATGTTATTTGATTATAATAATAAGTGCAATTGAATGCTTGTAAATACGAGGACATAACAATAAATTATGTAAATAGCATGTTTAGTCCACTCTTGACATGAAATTTTTGGGTGAGGGTCGGTTGAAGTTTAAATTTGAATTTTGAAATTTCAAGGATCAAATTGATAGCCAAAAGATCCATATTGCATTTGTAAAATGTCCTAGGACATAGAAATGGTCAAAGCAAGATGGATAACAAATGCATTATAACAGGTGTAATTGATACACAATTAGGGTGAATATATTGGTGTATGTTTGTGTACACATATTGATAAGGCATGGATAAATGTATGATAATTTGTGTCTATGGGGATAAGTAAAGGCTAGGGAAATGCGACTAATTTTACATGATATATCTATGCTTATTTGAGGGAAATGATATTTACTATGCTTAATTTGTGCACATTTTCCAACAATGATTTTTGTTGGCAAATTATAGACAATTTCTAAAAACAAAATAATTTATGTGGTGAATTATTATTTAAATTCAAATAAATCATATAATTTAATGGGTGAATATTGAGTTGTTTTAAACATATATTTAATGTGGATAGTGAAAATGGTTTAACACAAAAGAACAAAGATTAATGCATTTGGAAAAAAAAACAATTGAAATAAGGAACAAACATACATCATGCAATTAGTAATGATTAATAATTGATATTTTATTCCATAAAGTATACCCATGAACCTTTTGGGAAACAAGCCCAAGAATTAACTATCAAGTTGTAGTTGGCAAATGGTTATCGGGTAGTGTCATCATAGTACGATAAGTGGTGGGACCACATGTTTTACATTAGTAATTGATACAATATTTTAATTGTGTGATAGTAGTTCAATAATTTAGCTTTATGTTCATTTGTAGGAAGATTAATAAGAAAATTGAAATATCATTTAATGCAAATAGTAGTTTGTTAAAATCATAATAGTACAGTAAATGGTGAGAGTGTATGTCTTACCTTATATTTTCTTCATTTATGAAATATTTTAATAATTTTCAACTACTTTTTAAAAATAAATCAATGAATAAAAGACATTGAGATAGATATATGTATGTATGTATGTATGTATGTATGTATGTATGCATGTTTAGTTGATAGGGTACATATACTGTGAGATTTGAGGTTGAAACAAGCATCACATCTACAAACCACTATTGAGTAAAACAAGTTTCAGTTGTCATTTAATGGTAAATCGGTTGTTGTTTAATGGTAAAAACCTCCAAAATATCATATGAAAGCCACTGAAATCTCACTTATCACATAAAGCCAAATAAATATTAATTTTTCAATTGGATGGGAACATTCTATTTTCATTCAAGTATTTTTTGTCAATTTGATTGAAAAAATTCTTTATTCATTTGCATTGCTTTATGTTTTAAATTTGCATACAAATATTTCAAAATTAGATAATAAGTAATTTTTTTAAGGAAAAAATCTAGATTTGTCTAAGTTTATTTCATTCCATTATTTAATACGTATTATTAATTGTTTAATCTTGCCACATGAAACTAGAATTTGTAGCACATGGCATCCACACACACTCATGCACAAAAACATACTCTCTAACATATTAACATACATATAGTTTTCTATCAGTGTAATCCTTGCAACTCCTTTAGGTGCAAGTGCTAGTAATAATTTTCAACTATTTTTTTTTGTAGAAGTCAATAATGAGTAGGTTTCATTTCTCAGAGTTACAAGTTACATTTGCATGAAATGTCATATCCATAACATTCAAGGTTAATCCTACACATACAAGATTGACCTAAAAAATCATGAGAGCAACCCTTTGTCGATCTCCTTCTAACCTACATAATCAATTACAAATTCAAAATTTATGATCAATACAACAACAACTGCCTATTAATCATTAAATATATTTATTGAATTATTTTTTCTAAATTTTAAATATTACATAATCTATCTTAACTCTTAATTAAATTAATTAATTCTTTTATTTATAAAAATAAAGAAAAATCCATTTATATCTTTTAAATAAAGAAATAAGGTTTTTAGGAAAGAGAGGACAATATTGTTTGTAGGTTGAGAAAATCATTGTATGGTTTGAAATAGGTGCCAAGGTGTTGGTACAAGTGGTTTGATTCCTTCATGATGAGTTTAGGTTTTGGAAGATGTGAGGTTGATCATTGTGCATACTTTCAAAGGTATGACGATTATAGTTGTATTATTCTACTTATGTATGTTGATGATGTTGGTAGTAGGTCCTGGTATATACAAATCACCCATTTGAAATATCAACTTGCTAGGGAGTTTGAGATGAAGGACTTAGGCAGTGTAAATTAGATTCTTGGAATGAGGATACATAGAGACAAAAATAATAGGAAAATATGGTTGTCACATAAACCTATATGGAGAAGGTTTTGCAATGCTTCAATATGTAGAATGCCCAACCAATTAGTACTCCATTTCTTAATTCATCTTAAATTGTCTTTATAACAGTTCCCTAGCATAGAAGAGAAGAAGATGTAGATGTCTCATGTATCATACTCATCACTAATTGGTAGTCCTATGTTTGCTATGGTGTGTACAAAAATAGACATTGCATAAGTAGTGAGAGTAGTCAGTCATTACTTGGGAACATGTACTAAGCATTAGATGACTATGAAGTGGATTCTTAAGTATTTGAGGGGTAGTTTTGATGTATCATCTTAAATTGTCTTTATAACAATTCCCTAGCATAGAAGAGAAGAAGATGTAGATGTCTCATGTATCATACTCATCACTAATTGGTAGTCCTATGTTTGCTATGGTGTGTACAAAAATAGACATTGCATAAGTAGTGAGAGTAGTCAGTCATTACTTGGGAACATGTACTAAGCATTAGATGACTATGAAGTGGATTCTTAAGTATTTGAGGGGTAGTTTTGATGTATCTATCTATTATATTGGGATTAGTATTCAATTTAATGGGTATATTGATACAAATTTTGGTGGAGATAGAGATAAGAGAAAATCCATTATATGTTACATTTTATCCTTAGCTAAAGGTGTAGTTAGCTAGGTATCAAAGTTGTAGATAGTGGTGGCATTGTCTACTACTAAAGTTGAATATATGGTAGCAACACAAGCTATCAAGGAGGAAATCTAGCTTCATAGACTTTTGGGTGAATTGTATGTAAAGAAAGATAAGGTGGTGTTGTATTGTGACAACTAAATTTCTTTACACTTAGTACAAAACACACCATACCATGCCAAAACAAAGTATATTGATATTCAATATCACTTTGTATGTGAGGTTGTGGAAGGATGTCAAGTATCTTTGTACAAGTTACACATGGATATAAACCTAACATATATGATCTAAAAAAACCCATTAGTAGAGAGAAGTTCATCTGGTGTAAAACTTCTATAGGCTTGCATATAACTTGATGATTGGCAATATTGGCATTGGTCTTTTAGTTTGAGGAGTTGTTTTCTAGATAAAAAATTGAATTCAAGTGGAGGATTGTTGGAATATGAAGTCAATTTTTTTTGTGGTTCCAATAATGACAAATAGTCAAAAAATTGGGACTTACTATTTGTAGTAATTTTGACACATGTTCAACATGTAGTTGCATGAGTCATACTTTCTATTTTTAGAAATTTTTGTTTGAAAAGGATTCTACAACTCAGATGCCAAATGTTGTGTAGAGTCAATTTTTCTAGATACTTTTTTAAGACTGTTGTAACTGTGAAATATTCATGAGAAACAAAAATATGAAAGATCTTTTCTCATAGTGTTTTCCTAGTACAAGTTTACCAGGTTTTTCCATTTAAATTTGTGTATGTGATATTCTTAATAGTTTTCTCTATTTTTATACACTATAAGATTTTCTCACAAAAAAAATGTTTTGTGGACATTTATATTGTGAATTTTCTACTTTATTTATGTTTTTGATATAAAAAACAACAAAACTAGGGTGTTGTCCCTTTAGTACAAAGCCCAAAAGGCCATCAACAGCAGAATGAACTTCATCAACACATGAACAACAAGGTCAAAACACCAAAACAGACACCCTAAATAGTCTATATCAAAAACCACAGCAAAATCATCATCAAAGTAACAATATAACCAGTAAACACCATGGACAATCTAACCATCAACCACTTAGCATCAACAAAATATAAAATGTATCTTGTCGAAATATTGAGTTTACTAATACTGATGTCCATCACGAAACCATGATTTAAAATAGTCTTAACCAATGACCACCAGGGGTCATACTAGTCAGCACAAAACATATAAACCATGAAATTATCCCTAGAAAAAACAAAAAGAAACATTGGCTAGAGAGGCCAGGCCCAGCCAAAATGTCGATCATCCCGTGTCCCTAATCCTTCTTTCTGCTGCATGGTTTGATTAGAGTTATCATAGCCCAATCTTCAGTGAGGAACTTAAGAAGTTCTTTGTAGGCAACATCCTCCTCAGCCTTTTCCATGGAATTCTCCTTCTGTAACAGGTACAAAGTGGTGGCAGATTTGTGCATGATCTTCAGGGCGAAGCGGGTGACATCATGAAGCCTTTTCTCAAGGTCTTCCATTTTGATTTTAAGATTTTCAACCTCCTCCCAGACAACGTCTTGCTTGCTACAAGCTTCCTCCATGGGGGCCTTACCTTCTGCAAAATTTGAGGCCCTAGTCCTAACCTCCTTAGCCCTAAAAATGGCAGGACCCAAAGAACCCTCTTTTAAACTATCAGAGACATGGG
This sequence comes from Sequoia sempervirens, assembly GCA_007258455.2. Classification (NCBI taxonomy): domain Eukaryota; kingdom Viridiplantae; phylum Streptophyta; class Pinopsida; order Cupressales; family Cupressaceae; genus Sequoia; species Sequoia sempervirens. The sequence continues at coordinate 702,365 of VDFB02307963.1, read as the reverse complement.
AGGAGCTACTAGCAGAAGTAGAAAGGGCTTCCTCCTCCATGACCTTCTCCTCCTTACTCTTATTCTCACTATCCCCACACCTTCATTTGACTCGGAGACCTCTTTAGAGCTCTTCTCTTTCTCTTGCTTGGTAACCAGTCTAGTGGATCTTCGAGGAGTACTAGTTTCCTCAGTAATTTCAATGTCTGAGTCAATTTGTTGCAATCAGAATTTGGTCTTCTTAGAAGCTTTGGTTTTAATTTTGGTGGTCAGGGCATTGCATTTCTTATCCTTTTTCTTAATACCAGGCCCCATATTAGGGGATGTGTCCTGGGGAGGGGTTTTCAAAGCAAGGTTCTTGATACACTTTTTCTTGCTAGGGCCAAGGGTATCCATAATACTAGTAGACGAAGGATTAGACGAGGCAGGGGCTTCTTCAACAATAATGGGCCAACGAGGGAAGAGGGAAAGGTGGAAATGGTACAATCTAAACATGAGCAATAACTTTATTTATGTTAAGGGAAATGAAAATATCAATTAAATATTGATTAGAAAGATATAGGTGTGAAATTACGATCTTTTGTAATTCTAGTGAATGATTTATATTGTGTTATGATACTATGAGTAATGAAATAAATTCCTTGTTGGTTGAATGAATAGATAAAATTGAGAAAAGTGTCTAATAGATGAATATATATATACACATACATATATATACATATGCATACATACATATATTCATCTATATATCTATATATACATACAGACACACACACACATATGTATATGTATGTATGTATGTGTATACCTCAAATTGAGAGTATTCGTAAAATAATAAATAGGTTTATATATTCCTCTATATATTTAAGTATATATATATATAATTATTATATATAGAGATATATATTTATATACATACATGTGCATGCATGCATAAATAGCGAAGAACATGAAAGGAATTAATTGCATTAACTTCACGCAAAGTGAAGTTAATGGAATCTTGAAGACCCCAAGGAAGAATGTAGAGTGGGAAGAGTGGCAACATAGAGAAATTTAGGAAGAAACCTTAGGGTTTTGGTGGTATAAAGAAAGGAAGGAAAAATAATAGAGGAAGAGGAAAAAGAAAGGGTGAAAAATGGGAAGAAGAGAGCTCTTGGAAATTTGGAAGAAGTTTGTCAAAGGAATTTGGCATGTGTTGTGGATGAAAAATGGGAAGGAGAGAGCTCTTGTAGATTTGGAAGAAGCTTGTCGAAGGAATTTGGTATGTGTTGTGCATTAAACTTATAGTTTTCATTAGGGCATTAAACATGGATATGAAAGCATTTATTTTGAAGAGATCATTGTTTGAAATCAAAAAAGGATTTGGTTTTTTCACTTAATATTGCATGAAAAATTTGTACCTCTATTTTGTGGTTTGATTTAAATTTATGGAGTATATCTTCATACAACCTTACGTTCTGCAATTCTTATTTATTAGTACTATGTGAATGCATAGTATAGTATTGTGAGCCTTTGTCAGCGTTTTAGACCATCGCAGGTCTTTGTGTTTGAAAAAATATTGATTGGTGTATTTTGAAGATGAATATATTTGAATTTTTGTGAGTATATGTTGATATTATAACTTTGAATTGGTCAACAATAAATGGATTATTTTTGTTTAAACATTTTGACCATTCTATAGTGGGAGATTATTATGTTTTTTATTGTATAAAAGACCATATTAGGTATGTGCCTGTTGGAGCACTATAATGTTATGTTAAGACCATATAGGTTTGTTCCCATTCGAGTATTGTAATGTTATGTTAAGACCATATTAGTTTTGTGACCATTTGAGCACTATAATATTATGTTAAGACCTATTGAGGTTTGTGCTAATTTGAGCACTGTAATGTTATGTTAATAGCATATTAGGATTGTGCCCATTCGAGTATTGTTTTATTATGTTAAGACCAAATAAGGTATGTGCTCTTTCGAGCACCATAAAGGCTATGTTAGAAAATATAGGTATCAACTTAATGAGCTTTGTTAATGTTATTTTGATAACTACCCTTATACTTAATCTATGATAAGTCTTGTTTTTTTGAATGATGTTATTTGGATTCTTCATAGTAGTGTATAATTTAATTAGAAGGTTTCTATTTTAATTTAATTTGTTATTGATGTATTGACCTTACCAAGTACGGGTATATATTACAACCATTGTAATAGTAGTAGTGACCTTGATAGGTATGTAGTATTTTATGAATGTTGTCATTTCTCAACACTAATAGGGAAATGCTTAATGTGAAATATGTTAAACTAATGATTGGTTTTTTGTTCATTATAAACATTATTAGCCAATGATATGTATGTTGATATATTGAATACTTGTAAGTTGCTAAAATGTGAGTAGGTTTTTATGCTTTGTGAAATTATAGAATATGTTGACCATAAAACAGGTTAAAATCTAGAGGACTTTTACATTTATCATTTGGCTATGGGAAGGAATGACTTGTATATATTATGCCTTCTCTTTTGTAATGAAATTATTAGTGATAAATTTTAGAAGGATATCTATGTACTTATATGGGTACATATGTATACAAGACATATATATATGTACAAATGTAAATACATATATAGATGTTATTTATATGATTGATGATGTGACTGTATATATGTATGTGTATACGTTCTTATTTACATATGAAAAAAAGAGGTTATTTATCTAAAATTAGAGACAAATATGATTACTACTAAAAGAAAAAGACCAATGAATGGGTTGGACATATTTGTGTATCATAAGGTAGAATTAAATTATGTTAGTGTATTTATAGAAAATAGTTATAAGGTTCAATTTTTTATGTGAATATTCTTACACTTGTTTATCTAAACCTTCATGTGAACTTGAATGTGAAATTATAATTTTTGATAACCAATTTGAGATAGAGGTGTGTGAACATATGACACTTTTCTATTATGGAATGTTTTTATTTTGATTATTAAATATTTAGCCAAAGTAATACAAAATCACTACTTGGATTGTTGTCAAAGAATGTCTATTTATTATAAATCAATCAGATATTTTATACTTAGCTAGAGGGTATCTAGATTTATATGATAAATTGTTTATATTTAGTACATGTAACAATAATTCTCAGATGAAATGGTGATCTTGATTATTCACTTGATCTACTACCCTCGTGAAGGGTAGGGCTGCTTTTTTATCAAAGGTGTATAGGGTACTGATGGTCTATGGCTATAGGAAAAGTACTTGAGTGATGCTTCCTCTAGTAGTTGAGAAACACCAAAGAATTGGTTTATCAAAGAGAATATCTTTATTTCACATAACATTGTAATATTAATGATTTATAATCTATGACTTCATTATGACACTTGTAACATGTACTAGTATACTGAGCAATGCTTTGTAAGATGTAATACTTGATGAAATAAATATCTCCAATCAATGTAATGAATCACGGAAATTTTTTTGTGTTCATTTTGTAAAGAACAAATGCAATGCTTCTCTTTATTCTATTTTTTTTTAAATAAAAAATTATGGTGTTTGCTAAAGAAACTTTGTGTTGCTTAAATAAATGAACCAATGTTCATTACAATATGGATGACATATTAGCGTTCAATGGATTCTATTAAGATATTTGTCTCATCTTGAGAAGGTATTTTATATTTTGAGGGAGAATAAACTATTGTTGAATGGTAAGAAGTTTTAGTATGTCAAAACTTATTTAATTTGTCGATCACATGGTGGGAAATGAAGAGGTAAGAATGGATCTATACAAAGTTGATGCCATAGTTAAACACTTCCACACCCTAGTTAGACACTTCTAACCTTGTGACATTTATTAATTATGGGTGTAATTTTTTAATATTATTTATATTATTTACGAACTAAATATATCAATATCTCTTTTCAAAAATTAACCCTATAGACTAACACCAATAAAATTACATGAGATATTAAATAACATCAACAATTAACCTCATGTAATTTTATTAGTGTCAATCTATAGCCTGGCTAATCTTAAAAAGAGTCACTAGAATAGATAAAATAAATAATGTAGATGATATTAAAAAATAAAATAACTAAAGAAAATAATATTTAATTATTTTAAAGAATTATAGGAAGATTAAAAATTAATATATAAGAAAATTATGGAAATGATTGAAAATTTTAGTCAAAAGATTTATCCAATTATAAATGATTGAATTGTAGCAATTTAGTAAGAAAAATACTTTATTGAAACACACTAAATTGAGCATCAAACACATTAATTGATTACAATAATTTATTGAATACAAATTTGGCTAGATATAATAAATTTTAAAATTACATAGTATAATAAATATACAATTGAATCAAATATAAACTTCAAAAGTACCAAAGATGATCCTCTTTCTCTTCCCATTGTCCCAAGACCAATCACATTTAAATGAAATTATATACAAGACCTACAATTTTTTAACCAAATGGCTCTTAAAGTGATGAGATGTTGAGATACATTAGTGATGCTCGAATCCAAAATTAGAAAAAATAATTATCAAATGATTAGCTTTTATAACTTATTATATTTTCTGATAATTTGTATCACAAATTCTAAATTATTTTTATATATTAAAGCAAGGAAAGGGTCTTGATCCCAACAGTACAAAACAAAATAGTAGAAGCAAAAAAAAAATGACCCAACAACCACAAAATTATAAATTGTTATACTATAATAGTAGTTGTATTTTTCACCAATTTCTATTACAATTTTTCTAATCATTAGTATAAGTCATATTCTCTTTTGTAGTTCAAATATTTTATTAAGGTTGTGGTATAGGATAGCCACTATGTGACACTTGTTAGAAAGTGGGATCATAGAAAACATTAAAAACACTAGAATTATTTGTGTAAAAAGTCAAATCAATTTCAAAAAATGAGTGTTATGGATATGATTTTTTTTGTTAAATATGTAAACCAATCCAATTAAATATGCTTGAATGAAGGAAAAGACTATAGTAAAGGGATGGGTATTAGTAGATATTAGAATGATAAAAGGGTAACTACAAAATTAATTTAACTCCTAGAAATGGGTTGAGATCATTTGTCTATAGAAACAATTTTTTTAAAAAATAGTAGGTTTTCTTATCATGAAATTCAAGATAAAATAAAGGTTTCATTTACCAAAAATTTAACACATTAAAGTGGATTGACATGATTCAGAAACTCTTTAATGCGGAGTGGATTAAGAGTTACATTATGTATCACCAATTTCCTAATTAGAAATGGTTTCTCTCATCATAGATATTTGTTAAGAGTTGAGAAATAGAAGAGATATAGTTTCCATAGCTTGAGGAATATTTTAGTCCCACTAATATTATTAATTGTGTGGTTGGATATTAATTTCTATATGCCTCTCTCAAGCCAATATTTTATTGGTTAAGCATCATTAACAAGCTATTGTAATGAATAGTTAAAACTATATTAATCATGTGAATGCAAGTACTCATCCATATTGGGTTAGTGCGTACAACATTTTCATGGTTGTTTCTCCAAACATCACAACCCATCTCAATGCTTAACGAGCCCTACATTGTTCTAAACCTCAACATTTCAAAAAAGTAAACTCATTTGGAAATATCACATTAGATTTATTGGCACCTTACCTTGAGTCAATCCTACAAGTGTGAGATCAATTACAAGCATGCATTTAGAACTAACTCCCAAATTTTAAAAATTGAAATTCAAGATTTGCTCGCCCCAATGCATTTTATTCCTACCACGAGATAACTTTGTATATATTTCATATTATGATTGCTATGTAGTAGTATTTAAAAAAGTGCAATGTGTATTCAAATTTATTATTTGCTAGTCATTCAAAACATTCTATGCTTTGGAGAGAAGAATCATTCTAAAAACACTTCAATTGGAACATTAAAATGAAGCTAAATCTACATAATCATTCTAAATTATTTGAATATCTCAAGATTGTTGTCCTCAAGACCGCAAGTTTAGTCTTTCTAGAGGGTTCTCTTAGGAAAACTTGATCCTAATAATTTGGCAACATCCTCAAGGTATTTTCAATATCGACAATCCTTGACAATTGACGTAGACTAGATTTTTGGGTGATTTTTCTGTAGAAGTCAATAATGAATAGGTTTATTTTTGTGAGCTACAAGTTACATTTGCATGAAATGTCATATCGATAACATTCAAGGTTAATCCTACAGAACCTAACAAATCATGAGAGCCACTCAATTCAGATTTTGTCCCTCTTCTAACTTATATAAACAATTAAAATTCAAAAAATTATGATCAATACATCAACTACTATCTATTAACCATTAAAATTAATGAAATATATTTATTGAATTATTCTTTCTTAATTTTAAACATTACGTAATCTATCTTAACTCTTAATTAAATTAATTAATTATTTTATTTATAAAATATAAATAATGATATTAGATTTCCACAATCCACGTTGTTGTTCAATATTACTAACAGATTAGATTGTGTTGGAATTTTTTTACATCTGATTCAGAAGCAATATTAAACTATAAAATTTAACTTTAATAATAATAATAATAAAATCTGATAGACAATGCCCCTGAACTTTCCTCTTTTTTGGGAAGAATTGCCTAAAGATCACTCCAAGTTCTCAGATGGCCCACCAAGCTGTCGGGAATGAATCTACACCAGTTATTTGAGCACCTTTTGTAAAAGCCTTTTCTTAAACGCATGTGATAGATAAACAACACATTTCTTTATTTGTAAAGAGCGCATAAAACTTCCAGCTCATTGGACATATTTCGCAACCCGCGTTTAAACTCTGCTGTCTCTCACCACAGAATGGAGTGAGTTGTGAGTAGCTAGCAACACGTATGACCCACATATTTCAGTCGCTGCATACTCTCAAATTGAATTGGTTTTTCCTTCAAACAGATTCAACTTCCTGTCCCCACAAATGTGATCATCTATATATACATACGCCCCAGGCTCTGCACCCAATTAAGAAAATCCTTATCCAATTTGCTCCTCTAAGGTTCAAATATTGCCGCTACTCTACTGCTTAGTGCTTACTTCTTTGCCAAAGCTTCACTTCCCAAGCTCGTCCCGAGTTCGAATCCCGGGCGCCCTCTGCTACCAAACATGGTTAAACCCTCGTCAGAAAAGAAAAGCCAAAAGAGTATAAACAAGACGCAACAACATTTCAAGGGAGTGAGAATGAGAAAATGGGGAAACAGCCCCATGCCAGAGTGCCCACTTGAAAAAGGATTTCTGGACAGACCAAATGCCTGCCACATCAGCTGCCAATGCCTCTGGTGGACCTCCCAAGCCGGCTTGCTCTCCCACTGCTTCTGCACCCATCAGCTCCTCCTTGCTCTCCTGCCTGACTGCTGCTGTGCCCTGCCTGCAGGCTCCTGCAAGTTCCCACTCCACAGGCCTAGCCCAGCCCAGGCCTGCTGCCTGGAAGTTCTAGAGAAGGACTGGGGTTTGCCTGACTTCACTCTTTGGTGAAAGGAAAGCCAAGTCAGTGGAAGTATCTTCTCCTTGGACAGTCTGCATGAAGCAATGGCCTTTCCAAAGTTGACTAAGCCCACCCTGGATGTGCATCGAAGGGTGATCTCCACCACCTACGGTCTCAAAGAGTCTGCTGGAACACCTGGCCAGGGCAATTTCGAAGTTCCTTTCTATGTTCAAATTTTCTCTCACTGTGCCCCAAACACTCATGGCTTCACTTCAGTCAGAAGACCAGGGTCCCAGTCCCATAGTCCGTCCAAACATTCCACTATCTGGATGACAGCCCTGTGCCGGGGAAGGAGAGATGGGCCCTGTACCATGAGTCTGAAAGAGCACAGTGCCTCAAGTTAGCCAAACAATCACATTGACACAGAAAGCATGTTTATGGAAAATAAACCTTCCATGCAACCTTGGCATTTCTGGCCAGCCAATCGGGTCACCTGAAACCTGTTTCACAGTCTCTGGTCTCAAGGCCCTAAAAAGTGAATATCAATACATGGAGCATGCTGAGCCTCGGAATACCCTGGAAAAACATCTGTATCCATATTGAGCAAACCTAACTTCAATTGAAATACTAATGCCCCAGAAAATGCAAATGAATATTTAATGTTATTTGATTATAATAATAAGTGCAATTGAATGCTTTTAAATACGAGGACATAACAATAAATTATGTAAATAGCATGTTTAGTTCACTCTTGACATGAAATTTTTGGGTGAGGGTCGGTTGAAGTTTAAATTTGAATTTTGAAATTTCAAGGATCAAATTGATAGCCAAAAGATCCATATTGCATTTGTAAAATGTCCTAGGACATAGAAATGGTCAAAGCAGGATGGATAACAAATGCATTATAATAGGTGTAATTGATACACAATTAGGGTGAATATATTGGTGTATGTTTGTGTATACATATTGATAAGGCATGGATAAATGTATGATAATTTGTGTCTATTGGGATAAGTAAAGGCTAGGGAAATGCGACTAATTTTACATGATATATCTATGCTTATTTGAGGGAAATAATATTTACTATGCTTAATTTGTGCAGATTTGCCAACAATGATTTTTGTTGGCAAATTATAGACAATTTCTAAAAACAAAATAATTTATGTGGTGAATTATTAGTTAAATTCAAATAAATCATATAATTTAATGGGTGAATATTGAGTTGTTTTAAACATATATTTAATGTGGATAGTGAAAATGTTTTAACACAAAAGAACAAAGATTAATGCATTTGGAAAAAAAAACAACTAAAATAATGAACAAACATACATCATGCAATTAGTAATGATTAATAATTGATATTTTATTCCATAAAGTATACCCATGAACCTTTTGGGAAACAAGCCCAAGAATTAACTATCAAGTTGTAGTTGGCAAATGGTTATCGGGTAGTGTCATCATAGTACGATAGGTGGTGGGACCACATGTTTTACATTAGTAATTGATAAAATATTTTAATTGTGTGATAGTAGTTTAATATAGAGTGATAATTTAGCTTTATGTTCGTTTGTAGGAAGATTAATATGAAAATTGAAATATCATTTAATGCATGACATATTATCACCTTGAATTAGAAATAGACATGTACATCATCCACTTACCAACCATTGATGGTTGAAAATTAACTATCTTCCAAATGCAAATAGTAGTTTGTTAAAATCATAGTAGTACAATACGTGGTGAGAGTGTGTGTCTTACCTTATATTTTTTTCATTTATGAAATATCTTAATAATTTTCAACTATTTTTTTTAAAAAACCAATGAATAAAAGATATATATACACATATAGTTGATAGGCTACATATAATGTGAGATTTGAGCTTGAAACAAGCCTCACATCTACCAACCATTGTGGAGTCATCCGAAAACAAGTTTCACTTGTCATTTAATGGTAAATTAGTTGTTTAATGGTAAAAACCTCCAAAATATCATATGAAAGCCTCCAAAATCTCACTTATCACATAAAAGCCAAATAAATATTGATTTTTCAATTGGTTGGGAACATTCTATTTTCATTTCAAGTATTTTTTGTCAATTCGATTGAAAACTTTCTTTTTTCATTTGCATTGCTTTATTTTTAAATTTGCATACAAATATTTTAAAATTAGATAATATGTAATTTTTTTAAGGAAAAATTCTAGATTTATCTAAGTTTATTTCATTCCATTATTTAATACTTATTATTAATTGTTTAGTCTAGCCACATGAAACTAGAATTTGTAGCACATGGCATCCACACACACCCATGCACAAAAACATACTCTCTAACATATTAACATACATATAGTTTTCCTTTAGGTGCGAGTGCTAGTAATAATTTTCAACTATTTTTTTTGTAGAAGTCAATAATGAGTAGGTTCATTTCTAGGAGTTACATGTTACATTTGCATGAAATGTCATATCCATAACATTCAAGGTTGATCCTACACAGGCCTAGAATTTGATGGTCTATCTCAGGGTTTAAATTTGATGGTCGTATGGCCGTATTTAGTCATTTTAGCTGTAAAATACAATTAAAATTTTAGGAAGACTGTATCACTTGAAAGGCAAAATTTTTGTTAAACTGTCAAAATTTCTATGTAATTATTCCTATATATGTTTTTTCAATCTACATATATTTTTCTTAAAATAGATAACCTTTAATATCTGAAAGGCAACTTCAAATAAATGACTGTCACAAAAAAATTGCTTCACAGGCACTGGCAGGGTCGATACAAAAAAATTGCTTCACAGGCAGGGTCAATCGTCAAATTTAAGCCCTGGGACTCTATCTGACCTTTTTTTACATTTTGGACCGTATATTACAACTTAAAAAATTTATTTATTAGACCGTATTATTTGACTTGCTATATTTTTATATAACCGTAAATATGACACTTCAAATTATTATTAAACCATAAAAAAATATTGTAGTATATATATATATATATATGAATGATAAAAATATAAATTAGTTTAGAATTAGAATAATTCTTTCTAATTTCACTTTATATTAACATATATGATTTATAATATATTTATTAATTCAAAATCTGTTCAAAATAGAATCTTTTAAAAATCAAATATAGTTCTTTCTAATTTTTAAAATATTTTTAACAATAAATTTTAAATTTTAACATTTTTACTAATAGTTATCATTGCTTTATATTAATATATATGATTTATAATATTTATTATAAAAATACATATTAATACAAAATATTTTCAAAATAGAATATAATTGTTTTTTAACTTTTTGAATATTTTAAGAAGATTTATTTTCTATATGAATTTAGAAAGTAAAATTAAGATTTTACATTCATTTCTAATTATCAATATTTTCTAATTTTACATTTTTTTAATATATATAGGATATCCATATGAATAACATAACACAAATTTTTGATGTTGTTTCAACATCATTTATTTTAAGCATTTTGTTTACAATGATTACTGATTCGAGCTTTGATTTTTTCAATATAATATAACATTTGTGTTTTATTGGTGAGCATGTTGAAATTTTAGATAATGAGTTGAGTAAAGTGAGAGGCATTTAAATGAACAAACTGTCAAAAAAAATTCTTATGACAAGTAGGGGTGGCCGTCAAATTCCAGGCCTGATCCTACACATATAAGATTGACCTAACAAATCATGAGAGCAACCCTTTGTCGTTCTCCTTCTAACCTACATAATCAATTACAAATTCAAAATTTATGATCAATACAACAACTGTCTATTAATCATTAAAAAATTATTCTTTCTAAATTTTAAATATTACATAATCTATCTTAACTCTTAATTAAATTAATTAATGCTTTTATTTACTTGAATTTATAAAATGATTTATCATTTTAATCAAATACATGTGCATCTCTGAGATAACATTTGATAGACAATGCCTGTGAACTTTCCTTTCTTTCGGGAAGAATTGCCTAAAGTGCACTCCAAGTTCCTAGGAAGGCCCACCAAGCTGTCGGGAATGAATCTACACCAGTTATTTGAGCACCTTTTGTAAAAGCCTTTTCTTAAACGCATGTGATTGATAAACAAGATATTTCTTTATCTGTAAAGAGCGCACAAATTTCCAGCTCATCGGACAGATTCCGCAACCCGCGTTTAAACTTTGTTGTCTCTAAGGACAGAATGGAGTGAGTTGTGAGTAGCTGGCAACACGTATGACCCACATATTTCAGTCGCAGCATACTTTGAAATTAAATTGATTTTTCCTTCAAACAGATTCAACTTCCTGTCCCCACAAATGTCATTATGTATAAATACATACGCCCCAGGCTCTGCACCCAATTAAGAAAATCCTTATCCAATTCAACCCGTTTTAGGTTCAAATATTGCCGCTACACTGCTACTTGTTTGCCAAAGCTTCACTTCGCAAGCTCGTCCCGAGTTCGAATCTTGGGCGCCCTCTGCTACCGAAAATGGTTAAACCCTCGCTAGAGAAGAATACCCCAAACAGCATAAACAAGACGGAACGACATTTCAAGGGAGTGAGAATGAGAAAAGGGGGGAAATGGGTTTCCGAAGTGAGAGTACCCCATTTGAAAGGGAAAGGCAAGATTTGGTTGGGATCTTATGATACTCCTCAACAGGCCGCTCGTGCTTACGACTGTGCTGTTTACTGCCTCAGAGGATCACAAGCCAAGTTTAATTTCCCCGACTCTGTTCCGGAAATTCCATCGGCCTCTTTGCTCTCTCCCGCTCAGATTCAAGCTGTTGCGGCCAAGTTCGGCAAGGGAGAATTCCGGCAGGTGCTTGACTGTAACACCACATTTTATGGTTCTGAATCGCTGTCGAGCGTCTACAGTCACCAAAGTTTAGAGGAGCAGGATTTGGCACTGCTAGATTCACTTCTTGAGGAGGTAGAAAGCTTAGAGTTTCCGATTATGGAGGATTTTCTTTCTTTAGATTTGTTATTAGAAGATACTGATTTTCTCAAGGACTTCCGCTCCACCGGATGTACGGAGTGATGGGATTTTCCAATTCACTAATTAACGAACAAGATTTCCTCAAGGAAATTATATTGGAAGGGGGAGTTTTTAAAGTCCTTTTCCAGCACTTATACTTTTCTCTACTGTTCAAATTATTTTCCATATTTTATTTTGCTCAGAAGATCTATAAATGCAACGCTCAATAACTGTCCTTTGTAAACATTTCCGTACTATTTGGATGCGATGTTTTGGTGGCGAATCTATGCTTATTTAAGGGAAAATAATATTTACTATGCTTATTTTGTGCACATTTTGCCAGCAATGTTTTTTGTTGGCAAATTATAGACAGTTCTAAAAATAATTTATATGGTGAATTATTGATTAAATTTAAAGAAATCGTAGAATTTAATGGGTGAATATTGAGTTGTTTTAAACATTTATTTAATGTGGATAGTTAAAATATTCTAACACAAAAGAATAAATATTAATGCATTTGGGTAGAAAAATTCAACTTGAATTAGGAACAAACATACACCATGCAATTAATAATGATTAACAATTAATATTTTATTCCATAAAATATACCCATGAACCTTTGGGGAAATAAGTCTGAGAATTAATTGTCAAGTTCTAGTTGGAAAATGGTTATTGTGTAGTACCATCATAGTATGATAGGTGGGGGGATTGCATGTCTTATTTGTATACATTAGTAGTTTATAAAATATTTTAATTACGTCAAACTCAATGAAATAATATATTGAAGGCGATAGTAATTTAATATAGAGTGTTAGTTTAGCCTTAAATATTCATTTGTGGGAAGATCATATGAAAATTGAAATATCATTTAATGCATGAAAGATTATCAACTCAAATTAGGAATAGACATACATCATCCAATTAACAATGATTAATGGTTGATGTTATATTTTGACAGATACTTTATAGCCATGAACCTTTAGAGAAATAAGTCCTAGATATAACTATCTTCCAATGAAAAATTTAGTCATTTGTTGAGTGTATAGTAATACAATAGATGTTGAGATTGTATGTATTTACCTTATATTTTATTTATTTATGAAATATTTTAATAATTTTCAACTATTGTTTTAAATATAAACCAATGAATAAAAGACATTGATATTTACACCATAGTTAAGAAAATATAACTTTGCACTTAGCTTTAATAACAAATAACAAATAGCATTTTTTTCTTTTTCTCTTTTTGTTTATCTCTAAACTCTTAAATAAATCATAAATTAATGAATAATTTTTCAAACCTTAATTTTGATATAAGGATGAAAACATTAATTACCACCATTCATAATATCATATTAAAATTTGTATCATTCAAATTTTTATTATTTTATATTTTCACTTTAGGGGCTGGTAGCTTAATGTCGTTAAAAACATTTTTCCACTTAGATAGGTCCATTTTCTTCACTCTTGAATTTATGTCATCCAATAAATAAAGATTAGTGGCTAAAACTCTATTCCATAACACAAATCTATTAGGGCAATGTTTTGTGGAATAAGTCCCAAAATAAGCCACCAACTATTCAACTTCTTTAGATCAATAGTGAGATGTTTTGAGATATATTTGGTCATCTTTCCCATTTATATTATTCAATTTGACATTAATATACTAACTTGTGAGTTATTCAATATGTTTTGAGTCATATTTGGTCATCGCGTGCTCTGCAAGCCGAGCTAGGGCGATCGTGCCCTAGCTCGTTCTTTGTGTGTTGCTCGCTTCTGCATTGTGGGGGGTTTGAAGCTATCAGGGTTGTGGTGGTGGGGTTTTTTCTTTTCTGGAGGCCTTCTTGCTGCCGTTTGGGTGGCTTGTGGGTGGAAGGGTTTTGATCCTTCCCTTGGGGTCTTTTCTTTTTTTCCATTTCTTGCAAAAGTGTCCTGGGGGTTTGCATGCCTGCTGGGGATCTTGCTTTTTGCTATGCAGGGTGGGGAAACATTTGGGGCTAGCCCCAAATTGGATTTCCGATCAGCATTTGGTTTGAAGCCTTCGGCGCATGGAGTGAATGTTTTTGATAATACGCTGTTTTCTTCAGAGATGGAGATGAATGATCTAGGATCGGTTAGTGGTTCCTGAATAATGAAGATTAATGGGTGTTTGGAAAGATGCAAAGAGCGACCGAAGTTGATTATCCCGATGGAAATGCTTGCAGATGATATTGAATACTATTCAAGGCACTCTTTTTATTGCAAGTTCATGGGTTTGAGAGTCTCGCTGTAATTTTTGGAATCCTGGGCTCAGCGGACTTGGATGCCAGAGGGGGAGATGGAGATTAGGCTCCTTGTGAACAACTTTTTTATGGTCTCTTTTGATTGCATGGCAGATCAGAATAAGGTCTTCGAGGGTGGCCCCTATTTTTATAACCAGGTGGGTTTGTTTATCAATCCATGGCATGCTGGCTTCAACCCGACTGAGGCAATACCAAGTCGGATCCCAGTTTGGGTTCGGTTGCCGTGGTTTCCAGTTGAGTGTTGGCGGGATGACGTGTTGCATTTGGTGGCTTCAATACTCAGTAAACCTGTTGGGTCTTCACAACAGACGCAGTATAAAAAGGTAATGACTTTTGCTCATATATGTGTAGAAATTGATTTAAGCAAGCCACTGCTAGATTATGTTGAAGTGAGTGCTAGATCATATACTTGGGTGCAACATCTAGATTATGAAACTCTACCTTTTCGGTGTCGTCTTTGTCATGAATATGGTCACTTGCAGTGTAGGTTCCCTAGGGCTAAGCCTGTGGTGCCCCAACCTTCTTAGCCTTCTCGTAATCCACCTAGGGCTGATAATGGTAAGGATCCTATTCCGGGTGATGGTAATGGAGATGATGGTTATGTCCCTGTCAAGGCTCGCAATAAGAATCGGGGCCAGAAGCGGACCTTGAGGGAGAGGCAGGATGATGAAACTTTTAATAGGTTTGAGGTGCTGGATGATCTCAGCCAGGAGGAAGTGAATTCGGGGTTGCTGAACTTGGATCAGGGAACTTTGGGTACAGGACAGGATGGGCCACCATTGGAGGCCATGTAGGTTGTGCAGGAGATTGGGGTTGGGCAGATGGATACAGATCAACAATTGATTGTCTAGACTGAACAAGAATCTTCTATTGGAGCTTCGAAGAGTGGTGGAGGTGGTTCCCCATTGCCCCTGAAAGGAGGCAAGGATGTGGGGAAGAGCTCTTTGGCCTCGTCTCGTTTGGGTATTTAGCAAAATGAACTGAAGAAAGGGGTTGGTGACAGGACTTCCAAGCTGGGAAGGAAAAAGGATATGGAGAAGATTAAATTAACTGGGGAAACTTTGGTGGAGTCAGGGTCAGTCAAGACTCTGGATTCACATTTTTCATGCCCCCAGAAATGATTGTTCTCTCATGGAATGTAAGGGGCTTGAACAGTGGCCCTTGACAAAAAGTTGTTTGTGATTTGGTTAGGAATCATTCTTCGGATGTTCTTTTTCTTCAGGAGACTAAATTATCTGTAGATAATATGTTGGCCATGGCTCCTAAGTTGTGGAAATATGGTGAATGCCAGTGTGTGGGGGCTCTTGGTGCTTCCGGAGGGGTGGCTTGCTTTTGGAACCCTCAAAAGATTTTCCCTCTCTGGTGGATGTCCTCTAGATCCTCTATATCCCTAGTCGCCTCTTGGTATGAGACTGGTGAGTGTATTCTCCTCTCTAATGTGTATGCTCCTGTTGAGTTTCTGGGTAAACAACTTCTATGGTCCCATCTTCATTTTGTTCGTAGCTTAGCTCCTTACCATCCGTGGGTTATGGCTAGCAATTTTAATGCTATTGTGGAGTTGTCTGAGAAAAGAGGTGGAATTCCTAGGTTGGAGCCTTCTGCTCTGTTATTCAGAGATATCATTTCTGAATTAAATCTTATTGATGTTCTTCCAAGTAATGGTCGCTTCACTTGGAATAATAGGAGAATTGGTGAGAGTTGTGTTGCTGAGAGGCTAGATCGATTCTTGGTTTCCTGTTATTGGGTTGGAGACTTATGGTCCACTCTATCTGAAATTCTTGATTGGAGAGGTTCTGATCATTGGCCTATTAAGCTTAGTATTATCTCTGCCCGGGGGCCTCATTCTCCCTCATTCAAGTTCCATCTTATGTGGTTACGGGATCCTACTCTTCATGAACATGTGGATAAGTGGTGGCGGATTGGTAGACCAAATTTTGGTACGACAATGTACACATTCTCCAAGCTTCTTCAATTTGTCAAATATCAGCTTAAAAGGTGGAATCGGCGATGTTTTGGTAATATCTTTCATGCTAAGGTTGCTGGCGAGGAGGAGTTGAATAATATTACGCGGTTGATTCATGAGAATGGGGCCTCTGAGGATCTTCTAAGGGAGGAGGCTAAGACTTTGAAAGTGGTTGAGGAATTTGAATTGCGGGAAGAAATCTAGTGGAAGCAAAAGGCTCGGGTTGAATGGTTACAGGAAGGTGATAAAAACACCGCCTTCTTCTTCAATTCTATGAAGGACAGGAGGCATGGTAATTCCATTCCTATTATGGTGAATGATAGGGGTGAATGTCTTGCCTCATTTTAGGAAATCTCTGCTGAGGCATCTCAGTATTTTGCTACTTTATTTAGGGAGGATTCACAAGGGCGCTTTGTTGAGGAAGCACAGGTTCTTTCTTGTATTCCTCAGTTGGTCTCTAGGGAGGCGAATGAGTATCTGATGAAAGATATCTCTCTTGATGAGCTGAAGGGGATTGTGTTTCAGATGAAGAAGGGTAAAGCTCCTGGTCCCGATGGTTTCCCGATTGAATTTTTTTAGGAATTCTAGGATATCATAAAGTTGGATCTTCTGGCGGTTGTCCTTGAGTCCCAGAGGAATAAACAGATGCTTTGTGCTTTGAATTCCACCTTCCTTGCTCTCATACCCAAGTGTGAAGGGGCTGATAGGTTATCTCAGTTCCGGCCTAGCTCTCTTTGCAATGTGGCTTATAAAATCATTTCTAAGTTATTGGCTGAGAGATTGAAGAAGTGGCTTAAAGTGCTGATTTCAGATGAACAAAGTGGATTTGTGGTGGGTTGACAGATCCTTGACGGGGTTGTCATTGCTATGGAGACCATCCACTCCATGGACAACTCCCACGAGAAGGCTATGTTCATTAAGCTGGATATGGCTAAGGCTTATGACAGGGTTAGATGGTCTTTTTTGTAGAAGATTCTTGTTTCTTTTGGTTTTGGTGAGGAGTGGATCCAATGGGTCATGAGTTGTGTCACGTCTATTTCCTTCTCAGTTTTGATAAATGGAGATCATTCTGAACTTTTTGGTGCCTCAAGGGGTTTGCACCAAGGGGATCCTCTTTCTCCGTATCTTTTTATGCTTCTTGTGGAAGGCCTTGGACGTTTGTTGAAAAGAAGGGTGCAGCTTGGCATCATTCAGGGTTGGCGATGGGGTGGAGACTTGCCTTCACAATCTCATTTGTAGTTTGTTGACGATACTGCCTTGATGAGGATGGCTACTGTTAGGGAAGCTACTAACTTGAGGCAGGTGTTGGACATATATCTTGTTGCTTCAGGACAATTGATTAATGAGGAGAAGTCTTCCATATTCTTCTTCAATACGCCGACCCCCATATAGAGAAGAATTGCTAATATCTTGAGGTTTCAGATAGGGGTTCCCCCTTTGACGTATCTAGGTTTCCCAATTTCTATTCGCCATCTTCCCAAGGGTTCTTGGTAGAATATTATTGATAAGCTATGTGCAAAAGTTTATCATTGGACCCACAGATGGTTGTCTTTTGCGGGGCGGGTTCGGGAAGTTTGTCATCCTCCAAGTGGAGCCTGGTCAGGTGGGATGTTGTGTGCAGCCCAAAGCAATTTGGTGGTCTTGGTCTTCGATAGTCTGCGTTATCCGAAGTGGCTGTGGCTACTAAGCTATTTTGGAGATGGTGTGTGGAACATGATCAGTCGTGGGCTAGGATATTATCTCATAAGTATTTCCTGGGGATTCCACGGTAGGATCTCCCTTGTTACCCTCTTGAGGGGAAAGGTTCAGTGATTTGGAATACTCTTTAGAAGGGTGCAAAGCTTATCAAGGAAGGTTTATTTTGGATTTGTAGATGGGGAACTGAAGCTATCTTCTGGTCGGATTCTTGGGATGGATTCCCTCCACTTACTTCTCAGTTCCCCAACCTACTTCCTTTGTGCCAAAGATTTCTCGAGGCTGGCTGGGCTAGGGTGAGTGACTTCAAGTCTGTTGCTTCTTTTGGTTAGTTGGAGGTAGCTCATTGGAAGGATCCCACAGTGTGGCCAGATTTGGGACTTGCGGAAGAAAGTGTTGAGCTTCACAAGATTCTTCATAGTAGGAGTTGTAGTTCTCTTCTGGAAGAGGATATTCTTGCTTGGACCCATAATCCTAAGGGGGTTTACTCTATTGCTTCTGGTTATCAGGTGTTATTGGCTCAGAAGCTAACTAGGGCAGAGGTTCATTGGTGGAAAAGGCTGTGGAATAAACTCTCGTGGCCTAAATGCAACTGCTTTGTTTGGACTTTGGCTTGGAATAGGTGCTTGACTTGGGATAACATTCATAAATGGGGATTTCAAGGACCTTCAATTTGTGTTTTATGTGGGGAAGCGGAAGAGGATTCTTCACATTTGTTCTTCTGGTGCCCCTTTGTTGTGCAACTTTGGCATTGGTGGTGGGAGGTGTGGAAGCTTCCTTGTATTCATGCGTGCTCTTTGGTTGAATTCTGGGATAGTATGGGAAGACCTCCTTCTATGGCTTCCTTTTTGCAGGAAGTTTGGTTCATGGGCCCTACCTTTCTGCTTTGGCAGATTTGACTAGAGCGGAACCACCAAATTTTTCGTGATCAGAAGTTGGTGGGTCGAAAAGTTTGGATGCGTATGCTAGGAATGGTGCAGGAGTCAGTTTTAGCTAAATGTGATGTGGTTTTCCCCTTGGAGAGAGGTGATGCTGAGTTGGTGGCCAGACTGGGTCTTCAAGAAATTCATTCATCTTTTGTCAGTTCTAGGAACTGTAGGCATGGGAAAAAGAGGGTTCAACGGGTTGGAAGGTGGTTACCTCCTCCCAATGGATTTTTAAAGATCAATACTGATGGTTCTTCTAGGGGAAATCCTGGGCCAGCTGGAATTGGTGGGGTTGGCAGGGACTCAGCTGGGTCGGTGATTTTTCTGTTCTCTATACATGAGGGGGTGAGGACTATTAACTTCATGGAGGGTCTGACAATTCTTGATGCTATTGAGAGGGCCCTTGCTTTGGGATGGAGAAAGGTTATATGTGAAGTTGATTCACATATTTTGATTAATCTCTTGAATGAGCGAAAGATATCTGATATAAATTGGTAGTTGACTTCGGTGGTTCAGTGGATTCTTCAGGTTAGTTCTCGGATGGAGGAGGCATCCTTTGTTCACATCCCGAGGGAGTGGAATCGTGCTGCCGACTACTTGGCCAAATGGGCTTCTGAGCATGATAGTGGTTGGAAGGTTGAGGATTGGGATCAGGTTAACCCTGAGCTGCATCTGGATTTAGACCAGTTCTTGGAGGAGGATAGGAGGATACATGGGGATAGTTGATGTTGTTTTATGCTATGGGGTTTTCGCCTTGTTTTCTGGGGATGGGTCCCTTGGTTATTATTGTAATGCTCTTTTCTGATTTCTAATAAAGTTTTTACCCCTTTGTTTTCAAACTTTTTTTTTGAAGTCACATCATTCCAATAACATCATTTTATATAAATTTGAATAACTATGATTTCGATGTCTATGCACACAAAACCTTTTAGTAATTTATTAGTGGCAAGGTTGAATTAAATGAAGTTTCAAGTTGTCATAATTTTATTCTCTAGGCTACAAGATGACTACTCTCATAATTTTTATTTTTAAACTACTTAAATTCAAGAAAATTTCTAAACATGAAAGGGGTAGATTTGAACAAAAGAGCTTGGAGTGCATTCCAAGGTGCTGGCAAGAAGTTGAGTCCACTTTTTGGCCAAAAAGTGGAAGTGTTTTTCGTGATTTTCAGAATTTGACACATTTGACCTTAAAATTTGAAGCACTTAGAGATGAAATCTTCAAAAAAGTCACTAATCATAAAATGTAGTGCTCGGAGTCTAGTTTCCAAATATGTAATTTATTTCAATACCCAGATTGTACAAATTGAGTTTCATTAGGCATTTCTAAAAACCACTGTTTAAAAGTCACTTTTTTTTACCATACCATGCACGTGTACGACATCTTTTGACTTAAATTATCGTATTTTTCTAAATCCTTTTGGGAAAAGATTTGTGACTCACTGAAGCTTGTTCTCGATATTTTTTTGTAAATTTTTATTGAATTTTTTTTGTTAAATTTTTATTAGGCATATTTGTCGTTTTAAAAAATCGTCGTGTACGACATGCATAAGATGACCTAAAATTATCATTTATTTATTTATTTTTAAATTGAAAAGAATTGTTTGAAGTTTGGTCTCATGCAATTCGTTCCTCAAAATGTTATGTTGATCAAAAGTTATTAAAATAGTAAAAATCCTTGATATTTAAAGTTTATGGACTAGTTTTATTAGAAATTAATTGAAAAATAGAAAAAATAATCCAATTGTAAAAAAAATTACATATTTGGAATCTGCATTGTCTCATCTAAAATGGGTTTTAATTTCATCAAAAAATTCTACAAAAAAAGTCGTTAGCCATATGTCCAAAGTCGGTATTTTTCTCTGACATTGTTAGGACCTTCAACTTGCAGGTCAAACTAGGTTAAAGGCCTAGGTTCGGATTCCCAATGCTTTTCCCGAACCAAAATCCAAGGTAGAAACTGGACCACAAAGCTAAAAGTAATTCAAATTTTTGAAAACGGGATCCCACTTTATAAAACAGGATCCCATTTATTAAAAGCGGGATCCCATTTTATAATCGAGATCCTGTTCCCTAATATTTAATATTCAGACTGTTGGAAATGAAACGGGATCTCGTTTCCCTTCCAATGGTCCCCACATTTAATATTAGGGAACAGGACCCCGATTATCCTAGTTTTTATAAGCAGGATCCCGTTTCTTTTATTTAAATTTTCTGCCAAAAATTACTGTGAAGTCTACAATTCACATGTACGGTCGAGAGTAGTAAAATTGAGCTATTTTTCATGAGTTGGTGGATTGATGATATCATCAACGTTAAAATCATCCATGATATGAGATATAAATGTGCACCTGCATTAAATTATACAAAATTAACATACAAACTTAAAAAATTACAAGAAATAGTTAAATTTAACACTTGCACATGCAAATTTGTTTAAATAGGATGTGCATACATATATTTAATTGAAATGCACATATATACATTGATTGAACTTGAGCATGTGCATACAGAATTCAAAATTTAACATGTACATACATTTAAAATAAAAAATATGATGCATAATTTGCATGCATACATCATTAAACTAAACTATGTACATACATACAAATTTCAAAATTTAAGAACTGTATGCAAATTTTTAATAAATGTGTACATACTAAACAATAAACTTGAAACATTCACAAAAAGCTCATTTTATGTCTAACACACACACACACACATATATATTACAATTTTTCAATAGGAGAAATCATGATCTAGTAGATAGTCGCAAAATATATACTATTATATATTGTTCATTATAAGTTCCATAAATTCCACCAAATTCATAAATTCATGTCACTAAAAATATCCATCTAAAACCAAAATCATAAATTCATGTCACTAAAAATATTCATCCAACCAAATTTGTAAATTCATCACACAAAGTATCCATCGTTCACCAAATTCATAAATTCATAACTATTTAAGATCATTGTCTTAATTTAGAAACTATTGTGGCTCTCTACTACATCTCTTCATTTCTTTGTGTTTTTCTTTTCAGAATCAGAAGTTCTCCTCTCCTCTAGCCATTGTCGATGCTCATCTAAGATCCCATCCATAGCCCTGACAACATCACCAAGGGTTTGCATCCTAGATGCAAACATCCTCATAGGTGGTGTGACACATTCTTCATTTTGAATAATGTTGATTTGATCTTGGATGGTTGTAACATTGGCATTGATTTGTGCTTGCAAACGAGCACCATCGATATCAGGTGGTGGAGGTGGGGGGTTACGAGGTGGAGTGGGTGGAGGTGGAGGTGAAGGTGGTGGAGATGGATGGCGTGGAGCTGGATTGCGAATATTATTGAATCGATCCATGTGATCTTTAAGATATAAGTGAACCTGCATTAGA
The DNA here is from genome assembly GCA_007258455.2 of Sequoia sempervirens. Lineage (NCBI taxonomy): Eukaryota > Viridiplantae > Streptophyta > Pinopsida > Cupressales > Cupressaceae > Sequoia > Sequoia sempervirens. The sequence goes on along the minus strand of VDFB02307963.1, from coordinate 679,709 downwards.
ATTGTAATTTCAAAATGCAAGATACATGTTTAGGAAATACCTTTAAACCATTCAATATAAATTTCCTTTAATTGAATACAAATGTTAAAATATGTAAGCCTCATTTATGTCTAAGGCATGTTACTTGAATGAAAATACAATTAACTATTAATATAGGACAATTTATGAATGTTATAGGGTTTACGATTTAGAGTTTAGGATTTAGGTTTTAGGGTAATATGATGGCTTAAGGGGATCTATGTAGTAAGGTCCTAGTACAAAACCTACATGGCTTTTAAGTGAATAAAATTTGGTGAAGAACTTATTTGATCCCCTTAAGAAATGTCATATTAGGACCCCTTAAGAAATCAATTTACAATTGAGGGTGACAGGATGGCTTAAGGGGATGTATGTCTACTAAGGTCCTAGGAGAAAATGACATGGCTCAAGTGAATAAAATTTGGTGAAGTTTCCCAAGGAAACCAAATTTCACTAAGAGCTTAAGAAAAAATGATGGATGTAGGGTTTAGGGTTTAGGGTTTAGAGTTTAGAGTTTAGAGTTTAGAGTTTAGGGTTTAGGGTAATAGGATAGCTTAAGGGGATCTATGTAGTAAGATCCTACGACAAAATTATATGGCTTAAGGGAATGAAATTTGGTGGAGTTTCTAAGGCAACCAAATTTCATTTTAAGGTCCTAGGACAAAATCAATGTTTAGTGCTTAGGGTTTAGATTTTAGAGTTCAGGGTTCAGGGTTTACAGACCTTAGGGTGAAGTTTTGGTGCCCCTTAGAATATAATGAACTTGCAAGTTAGTGAAGAACATTTTCTTGTGGAATAGTTGATTGAGATAGCTCTTGTTTCAACTGACCAACCTAGATCATGAAATCTCATTCATATTATAATCTTGCATGATCTTATTATTGTTAAATTTGGTTGCCTTGGGCAACTTCACCAAATTTTGAGAACTTCTTTGATCCCCTTAAGAAATGTCATATTGGGACCCCTTAAGAAATCGATTTATGATTTAGGGTGATAGGATGGCTTAAGGGGATCTAGATGTCTAGTGAGGTCCCAATTTAGTCATAGTGTGACCTCATTGGTTCATAGCTTTGGGTCAAAAGTGTTTACCCCTCTAATAAAAAAAAGTATCATGTTAAAAATGAATCAATCTATACATATCACAAAAATAATATACATGTATCAAAACAAGTCAAAATTTCCTCCTACATTAGGGGATATCAAAATAAATATAAAATATTTTAATAATTATACTTGTAATCACTTATTAATAAATTATATCATACATAATTTTAATCACATAATAAAGGAATAATATACATATGTAGAAGATATAAAAATAAAAAGAGGCTACTTGAACATGGATCTTGATCCTTCTAGGAAGTACCTAGATTGGTGTACTTCGTGTAGGACTCTATGTAGATGTTGGGACCTTCCCCTCTCTCCTTGTATATTTTCAACAATCCCACTCACTCCCTCTATAGAATTATTTCCTTTGTTATTAGATTTCTTTTAATCTTCTAAATTGACCTCTTATTTATAGGAGCATAATATGAATCCTCCTCCTCTCTCTATTGTAATAATATCCTAGTTCCTCCAATGTATCATCATGTACCTCCTCCCTTTCCCATGTAATAGGTACCTTAGGTGTTAAAAGGTTCCATCTTGGTCTCCTTATTGATGCATTTCTATCCTTCCACATAAATCTATATAGTATCAAAATATAGGTAATTTTATGGTTATCATCTCCCTTAATTGCTAAAGAACCCATTATGCTTGAGGATGGGTGGATTATTATCTAGTTTCACATCTTAAAAATCCTATAGAGGTTATGGTATGCGTTTCTTAATACATATATTCCCATACAAACCTCTTTCCATGTATTATCAACTCTCCTATTTAATAGACACCTTACTATTTACATTTGATATGATATATACCCAAGTGTTTCCAATTGGAATTGCTATAATTATACTTTTATGGTATTCTAGATATTCATAATAGTTTTCATAAATCTACCAAATAGACCCATTCTTGACATTGAACCTACATAATTTTAGCTATCTCCAATGAAAGAAGTTACCCATATCACTCTCACTTGCGCTCTCCTATCTTGTGGATTTAATAGAATAATGTTTTCTTCCAATGATTTAGATCCCTATTGATCATGTCTAAGTGTCATAGAGAGTGTTCATCCACTCTTCATAAACTTGTAGAAACCAAACTTGGTTTTATATTATGTGTTCAAATAAGTGAAAACATTACAAAAAGCTCTACTGGATGGTGACAATAGAGGGTCTTTGAAGGCAACCAAATTTCATTTTAAGGTCCTAAGACAAAATTCAAATGCTTTAGTGTTGAGGGTTTAGATTTTACAATTTAGGGTTTAGGGTTTAGCGAACTTAGGGTGAAGTTTGGGTGGCCCTTGGAGTAATTTGGACTTGCAAGTTAGTGCAAATTGGAAATCGATTGTACATGCTTGGATTTACGAATTTGCTAACTAAATTTGCAAACAAACATTGATAAAATTTATGAATTGTAACTATTCTTTAACATATTTTTTTCTAATCTAATTATAATTTAACATTGAAACTAAAGTTTAACATATCGTTTTCTCCATAGAATGCAAATGAAATTTAAAACATTTAAGCAATACAAATGAATTTTCTTGAGCTGGAAATTACCTAGTTTTCAAAATCAAAATGATTTGCTTAATTTCAATTTAGGGTTTTAGCAAAAAAATTTGTTCCAATTCAATTATAGGGTTTCAATTTATAAACAATTAGGGTTTTTAATGCAATTTTTTCGTTTCATTTCAAACTAGGGTTTTCAAATTCAATTTTTTTCGTTTGATTTGAATTTAGGGTTTCAAAAAGCTTGATTAGGGTTTCTAAATGCAATATTTTTATTTCATTTCAATTTCTAGAGTTTTCAAATGCAATTTTTTTTTGTTTTGATCAAACAATTTAGGTTTCAAAAGCTAAATTTTGTTTCTAAAACACAATTGAACGTTCATTTTTTCATTTCTATTCAGAAATCTTCAGGTTTCATTGCATTTTTTGATCTATTTCTACAATTACTCATTTCTACTATAACAGGAAATAAAATTCTTAAAACGTAAAATAAATTAAAAAAAACATGCTAAAATCAGTTATTCTATTCACAATTTCAATAAAAAATGAAAAAATGCAAAAAAAATGGGGGTGCGCGGGTACCTAGAGCTATTTGTGGAGGTTGTTGTCGCTTGAACATGAGATCCCATCCACTGCAAAATACAGTTTGTTCATTTAAAAAAAAACCATTATAAAACGGGATACTGATTTTTACAAAACGGGATCTCGATTTTTATAAGTCGGGATCTCATTCCTTATCTGTCAGTCGGGACCCTTTAACAAACGGGATCTCAATTTTTAAAATGAGGGATCCCATTTTGAATTTAGGCTCAGGATCACGAAGCTAAACGGGATCGAGATCCCAATTTTTAAAAATTGGGATCTCGTTTATAAAAATCGGGATCCCATTTTTGCAATGTCGATTTCATTTTTTTGGCTAAGGCAAAAAATTCCACGTTTCGTGGACTAAACTTTGTGCACTTACCCTCCATAAACCTTAGAGTGCATGCATATCATGCCCTATAATAAATTTTATAAGAAAATTTGTTTAACTTTTTTTGTATTGCATATAGATTTTCAATATTAAAAGGATTACATCATTGTTTTTTATCTTGTTAGATCATAACATGAAAGGCCACGCAAGGCCCCGAAAATAACATAATTATTTATCTTGCCATAGTATGGAGAAGTGAAACTAGATCATGTAAGGTCATAAAAAATAGAAAGTATATGACTTCAAAACATTTACAATATTTATATATCTATATTTTAATTGTATACTTCAAAAATTAATGCTTTCACTATATTTATCAATTTCATTCCACCCAATTGGTGGATCAATTTCAGACATATCTTTATTTGATCTTACTACCTCCACTGTGTAGTCTTCTACATGGTTTACATTAAACTTTGGACCTCCCTTGAAGTCCATAACTTTTTGCAATGTTTCAACTACATACTTCTTGTTATATTTTTACTAAAAATCAAGGTACCACTTCAAAAAGGGTATGTTGTCTAATTTGTTCAAAGGCCAATTCCTTGAATACTTGATTTATGATTTGTTGACATCTACCTTGCATGCCTTCAACAACTTGAGAAACTTTTATTTTGATATTTCCATCATAATTATAACCTAAACATAAATGCCATGGAAAATGAGTCTTCTAGTAGACTTAATAAGCACTCTCCTTCTACCTTGGGACTATTCTTCATTCCTTGTGTTCCATACGAACCATAAAACTTTAGTAGATAATAAAATGCAAAAAAAGATTAAAGGGTTTACTTAAACCTTCTACAAAACCAAAAAGAACTTCCTACCATTTAACCATACCTAGATCCCCCAACCCCCAGGTCTACATAGAAAAGGTTCCAAATCTCCTTAGCATAAAAACATTCAAAAAACATATGAGAAATAGTTTCAGGTTTCCTACATATGGTACATACATTCATGCTAGAGAAGGATAGAGAACAAGGCAAATTTTCCAAAATAAGCAACCATTTGAAACACTTTTTTTTAGGTTTTAATACATTGGACCACCAAAAACTTAAAAATATTAGTCCACTGCTTATCTAAAACTTCAAGATTCTATTTCCTATTTAGGTGTATGGTAATGTCTAAGGTTTCATTTAAATATTTATATACAAGTTTCGGCTTCACTTTTTGCAGATCGGTTCCATCAATCCATTTAACTCTGTCAATATTAACATTGTTTAAATCAAATAGAATAGGAAATTGGAATATTTTGCATGATTCCCTCAATATTGAGTATGCCGTCTAATGAGATGGAGGCAATTCAAACTTAATACTGAGAAAAATACATGTTTTCAACTTATTGTTACATAGTATATCATTGAAACACTTAATTCCTTTCTTATACCAAGATTTTGTAGGGCATCCTTGTAATAAAGCAAGGGGTTTTATTTATGTGATAAGTTCCACCAAATTGATCCAAAGGGGTTGATTGTTTTCCTGAAATTATCCATAGTATCATTATTTATGAACAATTTTCTAACTTTATCCCAAGCTTTCCATAAGCTTTTAAATACATTGGACCCAATAGGGAAAATGAGGAATTTTCCAAACAATATGTCACAGCGGGAAATAATCTTTCATGTTTTAGCTTGTCTTGATATAGCTAGCTATATATTATTCCTCACTAGTATCTCCCAACATTTATACCCTTTTAAGACTTTGAGAATCCATTTAACAATAAGGGATATGCCTACTTTTTTAAACCTTTCAATCCTATCCCTCCTTCATACTTATCTAAACAACACCATTCTCACTTAACTACATGTTTCTTCTTATTTCCTTTACCATCAGACCATATCAATTATATGATTTTCTTTTGAATAAATCATTTATTTGATAGCTACAAAATAACCGCATAAAGGAGTAATAGAGATTGTAAGATGAAAGAATTTTTTGACATACTTAAATTCGTCCTGTTAGGGATGAGTATTATTTATTCCATTTATCTAACTTTCAATTTTATATTTTATACAAGCCCACATGTCTTTCAAGCATGGATTCACAACAAAGGGAATACCTAGGTATTTAACCTATTTGTTAGGTCTTCCCATTGAAAATAAAATTTAGAAAATTATTCATGGAGTATTTTCCCAACTTAGCATTATGGATTTCACAACAAATCGCTTTGCTCTAGAGGCTACGTAAAACAAGTTCAACTTTTGCATTATATTATGAAAGTTATCTTCTTCTAGTTTAACAAATAAGGCAGTATCATTTACAACTTGAATGTTTAGGAGGTCCTCATCATTAGGGAGGGATAGTCCACTCACCTTGGGGCTCATAGATGAGTCTCTTAGGAGGTAGAATATAACATTAGATGCAATTACAACAGAGCAAGGGCAAGAGGACACCCTTGACTTATAGATCTCTACAAAGATAATTGTTTAAAAATTGATCTATTTACATCCACTTAGATGCAACAACATCTTTGATTAATGTTTTAACCATCTGAAAATAACCCTTTAGGAATCCAAATGATTCAAGAGTCATCATAAAGTTCATTCAACCCTATCATAAGCCTTTTCAAAATAAGTAAAGAATATATTTTGTGTTCTAATTGGAACACCTCACCCATTCCATGGCCTCCCAATTGGTTAGGAGGTTCTCCAAAATATACCTTCCTGTAATGAAAATAATTTGAGTGTTGCTAATAAACAAAGGAAGATTGTCAACTAATCTCAAAGCCAAGACTTTTGTTAGGATCTTATAAGATACATTGAGTAGGGTAATTTAGGTCTCCAACTTTTATTAATTATTTATCTCCTTTTGGTAGTGATTTGAATATACTTTTTTTGATACTACTACCTAAAAATCCTCTACAAATAGCTTTAGTGTGCACCTGTAATAGATCATCATATACCCAATCAATATTTTTCTTGTAAAGTTCTACAAGTATGTCATTTGTCCCTAGAGATTTATCATTATTTAGCACATGAATGGCCTTTACAATTTCCTCCTTAGACACCTCCCTACCCAACAAATCTACACTTTCTTTAGATATATTTTTAGGTATTAAATCTTTACAAAATATTTTGGCATTGTTCCCTTAAGTGTTATCTCCATTAGAAGAAAATATATCTTTGTAGATAGAATTGATTTTTCACATCTTCTAGGTCACTTAAGGGATTTTCCTCAACTCATGTGTTTCCAAATTTTTCTCTTACACTTTTTTCTTTAACATATCTAAAGAAAAAATTAGATCCATTGTCCCCATTACTTAACCAATTCATCTTTTCTCTTACCTTTATACCTTAGGTTTCAGTAGCTTGAAGAATCCTCAATGAATTATTTACAAATATTAGCTCCTCATTCAATTCTATATTTGTAGGGTCACACTGTAATTCATATCTCAACTTGAGTAAATTCTCTTGGAGATCATTTTTAGATTTCCTGTTGCCTCAAGATTTTTTTTACCTATAGTCTGATAGATAATTGTCCATGCTTTAACATTATTATTCCATTTATCAATGGCTCACTTTTCTTTCAACATCCATCTATTTATTTCCCTAAGAGTGAAAATAACATCATTATAGTCATCATCATTTAGTAGGGTGGTGTTTAGAAATAATTTATCTTCTTTTCTACACTCAATAGGTATTTTTTTATCTATTATGATCTTCACCATGATAGGATGATGATCAAATAGAGAGCATGGCTATACTTTTATTCTATTACCACCGACAGTTTGATCAAAACTGAAGAAATTCTTGAACATGGCATATAATCGATCTAGCCTATAATATATTCATTTATTCCCTATTTGTGAGTTGCACCATGTGAACCAAATATTTTTATTTTCTTTTTTCAATCCTTCTAGAGGATCAAAAAGATTGAGCTTATTCTTCATTTTAAACTAAAAAATTTTCTCATTTTCTTTCCACTCCATTTTTATACCACCAATTTTATCTTCATTGCCTCAATCATGTTCAAGTTCCCCCAAAACCCATGGGATATCCTACAAATCAAATGTATCCATTTCCAAAGCTTGATCCTATCTGTATACTCATTGGGAGCATATATTGAGCAAAACCCTACTACCATACTGCCTTATTACATGGAGAGACTCCATAATCCATCACATATTGGGCCCTGTTAGCAAGAAATCTAAGGGATATAGACCAAATTTTTTCATACCCAAAGGGTATCTGCTAGTTGTAGTCTTTAACCCTGGAGTAGGTCCTATCGAGGTAACATGGGAAAGTATTCCAAATCCAATATTAGTTGTAAATCACATTAAAATTACACAAGATAGATCAGAATTCAGATTTCTTCATATTTATTATATCAATAGTCATTCATTACATTCATCATATCTCCATTATAGTAACTACTTTATATTCTTCCCTATCCTATTATAGTTTGATGTGTGTTTCTCTATCTTACTCTATCATTTTCTATCTATTACTATATGCTATCGGTGAATAGATTTGTCTATCTAATTATAGTTACAATAGGGGATGTGGCCCTTAGCTAGTGATTAGGGTGAAAATAGGACCCACCCTAATGTGTGGGAAAAAGAGATGGGTCACTTATTTTTCAAGGCCCTAAACACCTCAAGTTATGCAAAAAATGATGCTAATAACAACCATAAATACAACCTAACTATTATAGCAACTATGAGGAATTTTTTTAGAGCATAAAAAGCTATGTAGTTGTCTAGAAAGTTGTTATTTTTGAGCTATGGAGTACTCTTTCATCTTCAGTGGCGAATGGGCCCTTTTACGGTTTCAAAAAATTGATTTCAGGATCTTGTACCTTGATGTTTGCACTCGTGAAATTATGGTTATCAAGTTATGGAAGCTTGTAATTAATTTTATAGAGCTCTTTCCGTGATCTTGCACTTTGAATTACAACTTTTGCAACTTTGACAACTTTGCTCCAAATCTTGCTCAACTTTATAGTCAACCTGTAAATCTGCAATGACAGACTCAAGGGTAAGAAAAACTTGGTTTTTAGTGAATGGGGTTTTCCTCAATCAAACCCCTTGTAGGTAATTGAACCAAATGATGAAATGAAGGAAATGGAGCATGAAAGTGCAATAATGTAGATGATATCACCTTGGATTATATCTTGTGAATCCCATGAAGAATGTAGACATTGGATGTAGGATGATGCTTGTAAATGGATCGTCAATGCAACATTAACTTCTTAGCTCAACACACATGAATACATTAAACCCTTGACATGATGATAAGACCTTGAATTGCTACAATAATCACTTGAAATCTACCTTGAAATGCTCTAATGCTTGATCACTTGAATGCTTGAATGGTTGATAAACTTGCTAGCTTGTGTTAGGAGAAACAATGTGAATTAACCCTTATTTATACTAAATTAGGAGATTAACCCTGAAATTCAAAGAACTAAGGCCGACACCAGATCTGGAAAGAAAGATAATTTAATTCCCACCAGAGTGAAATTCAAAAATTAGGGTCTCATTAAGGGAGGACCCATTCGCCACCAAAGGCGAATGGAAATTGGCCAAGTTTCCAGGATGAGCTTTAGGTAGATGAAAGAAGGCCAAAAAACCCATTCCAGGTCAATTGAAAAAGGGGGGTCCTGTTAATGGAGGATCCATTCGCCACTAAGAGTGAATGGGTCTTGGATCAACTTACCAAGACCAAATTTTTCCTAATGAAATAATTTGATATTTAATTTATGATTATTGAGAAATATCCCTAGAAGGTGTCAAAATTAAGGCCTAAAAATGGGGTTAATAACTCCAATTAACCACAATGAATTAAGACCACCTAGATAAGTGTGAAAGTGCTTGAAAAATCTTTGCAACACCTAAACAAGGTACACATTATGTGCATTTTTATTTATAAAGGGGCCCATTAGGCTTAGTTAAGCAAATAAGTCCTAGAAAATTCTGAAAGTGTGTAACAACACTTTGTACAACACCTTTGCAAAGGACCAATTAAGGCATGATTTAGTTAAATAAAGGTCATAGAATAGTGTGAATGTGTACAAGACATTACAACACCACTCCAAGACACCATTAATTAAGCTTTAAGGACAATTATCAAGCAAGCAAGGAAAAGGATAATTTTTTCGTTACTACAACTGGTATCCTTAGAGTACATTCTATCATCCTAAGCTCATGTTCTAGAATGTTCTTTTTGGTTAGATATTAAGTACCTCAAGGCTAGTGTCTACATTGTTTTTCGACTAACATCATCCCGTCTTACAAACCTTGACTTGTCTTCAAGTCAACGTTGCTTTGCTGGTAGAATGTCTAAGTAGATGCATTGGAGGGTAGGAAGGTGATTATCCCATTGTTTCTTCACCAACTGCAGTTGATTGATGTGAATATAAATTTGGACAAGTTGCTTCTCAACTTTTGAAATAGTAGTGGGGATTTGAATACTTTGGAAAAACTATTGAACTTCATGGATAATACCAGAAAGAAGGGTCAACCATAGATTGACAAATCCTTTAAGTTGATAGAACCGCCACCGGATCTTATCCCTCTAATCTTATATTTGTTGATACTCATCATTAAGACCTTCAATATTCACTTGAAAACTCCCATCTATATCCTTAGTGGTATCATAATGTTGTGAGCAGCGTAAAATATGGGTTTCTAAAGAATCCATATGAGCTTTTGTAGAAGCTACAATGGCAGGCCACTGTAGGCAATATTGGAACATCTAGTTGATCTCCTTAGTTGTTCCCTTGTTTGTGTTGATATGATTCTCCAATTGTGACCAAATAGTAGCACATTTTTTGGACATACTTTATCCATCTTATTCTTTCTAAATACTTCTTATATCTCCTATTTGATCCTATCCTTCTATATATGGGGATCTTGTAAGATTTCATTGATAAGCATCTTCAGTTGTGTTAGGGGTGCCTGAGTAGAGCCCCCCTTCAAATGAGGAATTTTTCCCTAAACTCCCTTAATCATTTTCTCTACGTGTTCAACATTTCCACATGTTGTTTAAGCATTTCATCTCAAGCCCTCTGATGAAATATTCCCCTACTTGAAACTTTTGTAGAGGTGAGATGTTCCCTATATTTACCTATGTTCCCAACATTGGTAGTTAAAACAATTGACAAGATGCTATTGTTTGTGCGTGTTGTTGTTTCACCAAGAAATCCTTTATGGGTTGAATCGAAGGAGGTGTTGAAGAGGAGGGTGCATCTATCCCGAGGGAGGGGTATGTATTGAAGAAGTGTCATATTTTTCTTCTTCCTCGTGCATTTATTTATAGGCTTGTGTAGTATCCTCTATAATTTTCCCTTGTACCTTTTGTGTGATATCTAGTTTTCCTAACATGAGCTTATTTAGGCATTGTTTAGATCATATTTATTTTTCTTGTAACTCCTTTATTTAGGCCTTCTTTGGATCTGTAAGTGAAGGTGCAACTGTTTAGATGACCAACTCCCACAATTTCTCTTCTTCTACAACTTTTTTTTCTCTCTGGAGTTTGAGTACAACGATGATTTGATGTAGTAACCTACTCATAAACTCTTCCAAAGTAATTTGTGATGCTACCACATATTGAATCAATTATCTCTTTGTACTCTTCTTGTTGATATGAGGAATATTGTTCCTTGGAGTATGTTTGTAGTATTTTGGAAAAAATTATTTGCTCAAACAATGCATTGTATAATTGGTTCTCATCTATCAACGAAACTGACGTGTTTCCTGGTACAAAGGATATCTTTAGTTTTATCTCCATTTCTTCTTATGTATCTAATTTAGGTTCTACCTCTCTCCTTGTTTCTTCCTTTCCCTTTTCTTCTCCACGCTCATTTGTAAGAGGCCCTCTGTTGCTTCTTTTTCCAGTGGGGATTTTTTTCGTGTGCTTTCTAACTTCCTTTTCCTTAACATGGTACTTCTGGCTTATGTGGAGGGTGGAGTCTCTATTTGCAATCTTTCTGACCTTTTAGGAGTAGATCCTGGTGCTACTTTTCCCTCCTTTGTATCTTTTGGTGGTATATCTCCATGTTCCTTCCCATTGTGTTGTTCTGTAACTTTCTCCTTGGCTATAGATTCTGTGTGTTCCTTTACAGCGGGATGTCTTTCTGCCTTAGGATCTTTTGGGAGGCTGAGCAAGAGGGGAACATAACATTCTAGTTTTGCATTAAGAATTTCATATGACAATGGAGGAATCCATGAAGTTCATGGTTCTATCACCTCTATCATGGTGAAATATTTATCTACCAAAAAGATAATGGAATTTAGCTACTTTTGTACCATGTTATAGGAAATTACCCACTAGTCCTACATTTATTTCTGAAACATTTTGAAGAACCCACCAAACACCTAAATGTATGTCAGTTTAGACAAAAACCCTTTCACATAATCCTCAATTTGTGCGGCTACTGGTTTGGTTGTGTGCCATGCTTTTCCAACAAATTGAGGGAGTTGGTTCATAAAATAGAAAGTAAGGAAAATGAGAAGAGTGCCATACTTGAAGTTATATCCTAAGGTATTTTTTTGAACTACATTCTCTAGAAACTCCATTCTAAGTACTTCACATAGATCAAAATACTTTTCTTAAACAACCATTTGATATGCCATGTAGATGGTGACAACAGTGGTTGGCCCTTCTCGATTTGTGTAGTAAACTTTATATTTGATTACCTTGGTGTCATATTTCACCCTAGGATCAATGATGTTGTTGATGTCCATAATTCTCCTATCAAAATTTGGGTGACTTCAACATTCTTGATACCCTTCTTTAACGAAATTTCCCATTGTGCCAATAAATCGATAATGGCCTATATGGCCTCCCTTGCTATGTGGTAGGGTTGTCAAGGTAAAGGTATTCATTGTGTAATCTATTGAACAAGAAGCAAATCCATTTCTCCTCCCTAGCAAAATCTGAGAATTCCTTCCATACATCCAACTTCTTTTCACCAATCTAGGCATGCTTTGGTAGATACAAGTTGGTTCTAGGTTGCAATAATGTTGCTCTCAACTCCTCAAATTTGGAATGTTTGATTTCCACTAAAAGGATGTGGATGTAACTCCATACGTCTTCTATATAGATAACATCATTTGGCACTTTTAAAAATGCACCCTCTGGATCCACTACCATCGCATTGTAGGAAAATTTATTGTAGTTAGGGTATGGTTTGTCATTTATAGTAATAGGAGCAGGGGCATCCATGACCATAAGTTGATATTTCAGTTAGGGTATGTTTAGAGCTCAACTTGTGTATTTTGATAGACATAGCCTTTAGTGATATCTTGATCAAGGTATCACTTTTGGTTATAGTTATTAGAGTTTTTTTATGAACTTAGAGACTTTGTCACCAAACTAGGTAAAGGCACCAATCTACTATTGGTTCTATTTCCACATCATCCTAACACACTCATAACAACTTGATATAAACATATTTTACTTTAGTCTAGTTTATTGTGTTCTTACTATCATGCCTGAATGCATGTAACAACATAAAGGGTTATCATAAAACACATTCATAAACACTCATATGTTATATTATTTTATTTAAAAGGGTGTTTAACGTTGAGTTTATCAAACCAACATATAGGAATTAAGTGAGAATTGAGATAGGGGTGTGCTATGCAACAAGCATGGTTTGTGTCATGGTAAATATTTAGTTTATGTGGAAATATCTATTGTAAAACCTTAGGGAAGTTTTCCTTGGTTCAAAAAAGATATAAGTGAAGGAGGTCATATAGGAGTTTAGGGTGAACTCCTCAACACACCAAGGTCACATGCAAGACAAAATAACTTCCACAAGAGAGATGGAAAAAATATCATGCTATGATTATGGATGCAAGAATACCAAAATAAAAAACCAAACTGAATATGGCAATGCACATATGATTCCTTACTTATATAGGCAAGGTGAGGAATAGGATTAGACAAGATCATGACAAGTGTCTTAATCCTATCACATGAGACAACTAACTCATAACAACCTAAGACACAAGCATTAAATAAATTCCAACTAGATAAGTGACAAATAATTCTTAACTAGAAAGATTCCTTCATAGGACCTAACTGGACTTAACAATGTAAATATGACCTAGATAGGTAAAACACCTATTTACATCAATAGGTCATACCCACGTCAACAATTGGTTCTCACTGGTCGAAATTGATTATAGGTTTTTTGGTATTCTTACTAGGTTTAACATCCCTAGCACTTGGGAGACTATATCTATCCTTAGGGAATTGGGATCTACAACTTAGATCACCAACACCATCCACCATTTCTATGAATAAAGGAGCCTCTAAAAGCATGTTCCTCCCACATGCTTATAGTTGGAAAAAATTACCATTTTTACTAGATGCAATCCTGGCCTTTCAATTTTCAAACAAACTCAAGCATGGCCTTTCATTCTCTTCTCAATCCTAGGAAAGTCCTCTCATTCATTCTCCACTATTGATGTTCTAATCTCATCTCCACCATCCATCTTCCTTTCTAAAAGTCTATAAATAATTTTCATAAGCTCTCATCTTCATCCATCCACTATTATGCTAGCTATATGTTATTAAAATAGGTAATTTTTATGCAAAAAACATCCACATCCCAAACGCTTGGAGAAAATCACACTCAACAATGGAGTCTTATGGTAAAAAAAATTCTTACTACGTTTGAATTCTATTTGCATACTCTATTGAGGTTTGTGATAGTTTAGAATAAGCTAGGAGCTTTTCATTTGCATTTGTTTACAACTTGTAATTCTAAATTGTTGGTTACACAAAGAAATTTACAAAAATCCATAATATAAGCCATATAAGGTGTCATGGTAGCCACATCCCTAAGGAAGAGACAAATATCCATTATTGTAATTGTTTATCTATGTTCTAATGGCTACCGGCTTGATCCAAGACAACTTACAAGAACATGTGATTGATCACAAAAATCAATACTCAAGAAATTGGTTTGATCGATTATGAAAACTAAACACCAGGATGACTCACTCCTCACAATATGTAATATTAACAAACTCACTCTTTTGGCAGCATATCAACATTCAACGGTAACCAACATCAATGAAAGAAAGCATGTTTTATCATTACCCATTTCTTTTTTCATTGCCAAGAATAGATCACCTTTTTTCCACTAAAATTCTTGGGCAATACCTTGTAACTGATCTTGTTTCTCTTCTAGATTTGATTTGATTCAACAAATATTTCCTCCTTTCTACATAGGAAAAAGAGTATCCATCCTTTATGTTTCTTTTTCAGGTTGATTATCTCCCTCTACAATAATTTTCTAAAAGCAACCTACCAAGAACGATTACCACCCTCTGAAAATCGTGTTTGTTTTTCCCCCCTCCTCAGATCAGTGTAACTTCCTCTTTCTTTGCTTGCAACGATAGGGAGAGAACTCTCCATACACTTTCACCACTTGTCCAAGGATTATTCCAAGCAAAAAAAAATTAATGCAAGGAAAAAACAAAAGTTTAAAAATGCTCAAACCAAAATTAGGCTGCAAAGGTCAATGCCCCTGCATCAAGCTCCATGACAGAGTTGTTTGTGAGCGTAGCTCACAAAGGAGGCTGGATAGTAGAACTACCCTTTCAAGTGTCAAGCACTTGTAGCATATCCCCTTATGCTGATAAACATAAGCTATACAATCACTTCTTCCTTTTCTTCCATCATAAGGCTAGATTAGTTCCTCCATATATCAAACTTTTCTTCCTATTTTCACACTCCATCTTATCATCTTCAACACATTTCACCTACTCTCCAGATAGCCTCTCGTTGTTGCATCTTTCCCATTCATTTTTCATCTCCCTCTCCATTGCAATCATTGTATATGCATCAAAATCAATTTCAACTGTATCCAATGGCTTTAAAAACTGAGATCACACCTCACCATTGCACTATTAGTCTCACCACCTGTCAGTTCAAGCCACTCTCTCTCAACTGCCTCAATTTGAAGAGCCATGTCATCTTCCACATGTTCTTTTGCTATCTCTACACTTTGTCCATGCAGATTCATGCTCACGTATCCATCTTGACACTGCTTTTCCAAACTCTCATGTATCTCTTCATCCTTCAGAATAACAATGGTTGCCCCATCTTTACAGTCACCTAGGTCAATACATGTTGTTGGTTGTCCTATTTGCAAATCAGCACTGTTTACACCCATGCAATCTTGAGGAAAATGAAGATTCACCTTGTTGGTGACCGCCGCAACTTCCTTTGTCTCTTTTCCTTTTATAAACTATTTTCTTCTTACCGACATCACCTTATTACTGCTGCTACTACTATTGTTGTCCTCTTCTTGTTCACGCATAGGCATTAAAGTATGCTTGATTCCATCCTTTTCAAAGATATATGTGTTACTCCTCCCTTCATGTACAACCTTCCAATCAAATTGCCAAGGCCTACCAAGCAATACATGACACACATCCATAGGCATGATGTCACAAATCACACTATCCTTATAACTGCCAATTTGAAATTCTACTACAACATGTTCATCTACCAACAATTGACACCCTTTCTGAAGCCAAAAAAATTTATAAGGAGTAGGATGTTTAGTTCTCTTAAGTCTTAGCTTATCCACCATTTCTACAACCACTAAATTATCTGTACTACCACTATCAATAATTAATTTGCAGCACTTACCTTTAGCTTTACACTTCATTTTGAATAGAGCCTTCCTTTGTACTAGTTCATGACTCTCCTTTGGTGGTTTCAACAACACTATTTTGAACAAAAGAGATTCTCCTGACTCAGGTTCTTCTTTTCTTGGAGAAATTGATCCTACACTCTCCTAATCTACTTGCACCACCTAATTCCTCCTTTCAGGCCTTGTGTAACCTCCTTGGGAATATTTTGGACACTCCCAACTCTTGTGACCCACATAATGATTACACTTAAAACATTTACCTTCAAAACCTCTGCCTCTTCCCTAATAACCATCACTTCTAACAAATCTTTCTCCTCTATCCTGATAACCTCATTATTTTGACTTAGCTTGCCCTCTAGAGCTACTTGCCTCTCCATCTTGATGGTGCTACTATCATTTTTCTGCATAGCCTCGTCCTCTACCTCGGGCTTGTTGATTCTACCTCCTCATCAGCTTCTCCCCTGCCTTAATGGAAAATTAGTAGGCTTCCTCCAAAGTTCTTGGTGACCCTAAAATCAACTCGTCCTACAAACTATATCTCAACCCATTCAGATACCTTGCCACCTTTTCCAAATCCTCTTCACTATGTCCTGGCCGTATCACCAACTTGTAGAACTCTTTTGTGTATTCCTTGACTGACATATCTTTCTGCTCAATCTTCTGAAAAGACTAGTTTGATAATCCATCAAAAGAAACTTCATAGATTCAACTTAGCAACTATTCAATACCATGAGGTAATCTTTTCCTTGTTCTTCTTTCGTCTCTCAGATTGGATATAATCCCACCACATAGCAATGTGGCCCTAGAGCCTTGTGTAGGTGAATTTCACTAAATATAAGGAGACATAAATTTTATTTGATACTTATTTTATAAAATATTATGTTTATTATCAAATCTTAATAATTTGATATGTATATGGATGTCAAATTTAAGGTAAAATATTTTAAAAATTTGTTAACACACTCACACCATTACACTCCATCCCTTTCCACCATTATAAAATGCCTCTGGACATTAATAAATGATTGGAATTTGTTTAATTAATGCTAGGAGGATATTTGGGAAGGTTAATTACATAATTGATTTTATTTAATTAATGATTGAAAGAGATAAAATAAAGTGTGATTTGGATGTGAACGATTTTAAATGTCTAAACCATATTCAAAAATTAATTTTGAACAATAATTACATAGATTAGAGAATAGGGATGAGTTCATCTAAGAGCCATCTCTCTTCTTTTTAATCTTTAAAAAAATATTATAAAATAGATGCACATCAAAAATGTTATAAAATATTAAATGTAGGATATATGTTATGATAAATATTATAAGTTCAATGTTTATTTTGGATAGTAGAGTTTTTTTATGATCTACCATGTGACTTTGAGGCAAGTGTGTTGCTTAATACCATAACAAAGAGGTAAATATGAAAGAGAAAATAAATTATATAGTAGATGCACTAGAAGATGATCTTGCTTACAATGAGATATAACTAGCATGAATTCTTTATACAATATATTTCCCTATTCACTAAATATACTTAGTAAGATTAAAATATTTAAAATATCAATATTTTTGGTGTCATACACACAAGACTTAGAGTTCTCCTAGTGTCAACCCTATGATCAAACCTCTACAAAGAACACTACAAAATGAGTGATTGATATGCAAATAGTTGACAAAAGCAGATTGTTTCTTTCTATTCCCATTCATATTCTTTCAACATTCAATTTTTTAACATATACAATGCCCCATGATGTGAAAATAATGTTAATATTGAGGAATTTTTGTTTATTTAGATAATGTATCAAATTATATTAGATCTTATCATGATTCAATTATCTTGTCAAATTCATTGAATAGTCTATAAGAATTCATTTTTAATGAGCACAAATTTAATCCACTTAATATTTAAATGCTAGTATTATTACATATATTCTCATGTTCATATTTAATGGACACCTGCCATCTTTTTATCCCAAGTGTGTATGCTCCTTCCACAATCCCAATGACACACCCCTTTTTATATTCTATTATTTAGTTGCAACGATGATTTCCTAAACTTGGATTTTTTTTTTTTTGTGGTGGCATCTACATTATTTTCATTATAATTTATGGGGTTTGTTAACTTTCTAATCTACAACTAGCTAAGTTGTAATGCACTTCAAATCGATCTAAAGACTACAACCCGAGACTTCATCGTTGGATTGGAACATGTTGCCCACTATGGATGGTCTACCAAGGGGTGTAGAGAGCATCACCGACATCCCCATTGAAATGCAAGATGCGCTGAAGATAGCTCTCGACAAAGTGGATAAATTGGAGAAGCCCTTTGAAGAGCTCCTTCAAAGGCTTTCACCTAATTATATAGTCTATCACTTTTCACAGTATTGGAATGCCACTGTCATTGCCAAGATCGACATTCCAGTAGGGGTGTTCTTTATTCTTAATGTTGCATTCTCCAACTATGCATTTTTTCCTGGCGAATGCAAAAACCACGACACGATGGTGGATGAGTTGACGGTACCATCGCTGATGATATACATTCTCAGTTGTCACATGGCATCCCTTCGAAGCATTTCTTTTTCACGAGAAAGTATAGTTTTATGTCTTCAAACTGATGTTACAGTGAACTGGAGTTGTCTATGCAAAACGAGAGTTAAGTCTATGAGGAACAAAGAACTGCATGGTGAGTTAACTAGTTGAGGAATGGAAAGAACAACATTTATGATGTATAGCCATCCATCCCCATAAGTTCATTCTAGGAGTTAGATAACCATTTTCATAAAATATACCCATGAAATTTTGGGGAAACAAGCCCAAGAATTAACTATCAAGTTGTTGTTGGCAAATGGTTATTGGGTAGTGTTATCATAGTATGATAGGTGATGGGACCACGTCTCATTTTTATACATTAGTAATTTATAAAATATTTTAATTATGTCAAACTCGATGAGAGAATATATTGAAGGTGATAGTAGTTTAATATAGAGTGTTAATTTAGCTTGATGTTCATTTGTGGGAAGATCAATATGAAAATTGAAATATTATTTAATGCATGAAAAATTATCAACTTGAATTAGGTATAGACATGTACATCATCTAATTAACAACAATTGATGGTTGATTTTCTATTTTGAGAGATACTTTGTAGTCATGAACCTTTAGGGAAGTAAGTCCTAGAATTTACTATCTTCCAAATGTAAATAGTAGTTTGTTAAAATCATAGTAGTACAATAAGTAGTGAGAGTGTATGTCTTTACCTTATATTTTATTCATTTATGAAATATTTTAATAATTTTCAATTATTTTTTAAAATATAAACCAATGAATAGAAGACATTGATATATATTTTAATAATTTTCAACTATTTTTTTTAGAAGTCAATAATGAGTAGGTTCATTTCTATGAGTTACAAGTTACATTTGCATGAAATGTCATATCCATAACATTCAAGGTTGATCCTACACATACAAGATTGACCTAACAAATCATGAGAACAATCCAATTCAGATTTTGTGTTCTCCTTCTACCAATATAATCAATTACAATTCAAAAATTATGACCAATACAACAGCTGTCTATTAACCATTAAATACATGTGCATCTGATAGAGAATGCCTGTGAACTTTCCTTTCTTTTGGGAAGAATTTCCTAAAGTGCACTCCCAGTTCTGAGGAAGGCCCACCAAGCTGTCGAGAATGAATCTACACCAGTTATTTGAGTACCTTTTGTAAAAGCCTTTTCTTAAACGCATGTGATTAATAAACAAGATATTTCTTTATCTGTAAAGAGCGCACAAATTTCCAGCTCAATCTTACATATTCTGTAACCCGCGTTTAAACTTTGCTGTCTCTAAGGACAGAATGGAGTGAGTTGTGAGTAGCTGGCAACATGTATGACCCACATATTTCAGTCGTTGCATAGTCTGAAATTAAATTGTTTTTTCTTCAAACAGATTCAACTACCTGTCCCCACAAATGTGATCATGCATATATACATACGCCCCAGTTTCTGCACCCAATTAACAAAATCCTTATCCAATTCAGCCCGTCTAATATTGCCGCTACACTGCTGCTTACTAGTTTGCCAAAGCTTCACTTCACAAGCTCGTCCCGAGTTCGAATCTCGGCCGCCCTCTGCTACCAAACATGGTTAAACCCTCGCCAGAGAAGAAAACCCCAAACAGCATAAACAAGACGCAACAACATTTCAAGGGAGTGAGAATGAGAAAATGGGGGAAATGGGTTTCCGAAGTGAGAGTGCCCCATTTGAAAGGCAAAGGCAAGATTTGGCTGGGCTCTTACGATACTCCTCAACAGGCTGCTCGTGCTTACGACTGTGCTGTTTACTGCCTCAGAGGATCCCAAGCCAAGTTTAATTTCCCTGACTCTGTGCCGGCAACTCCATCGGCCTTTTTGCTCTCCCCTGCTCAGATTCAAGCTGTTGCAGCCGAGTTCGGCAAGCGAGAATTCCGGCAGGTGCTGGACTGTAACGCCACATTTTCTGGTTCTGAATCGGTGTCGGGTGTCTACAGTCACCAAAGTTTAGAGGAGCGGGATTTGGCAGTGTTGGATTCACTTCTTGAGGAGGTAGAAAGCTTAGAGTTTCCGATTATGGAGGATTTTCTTCCTTTAGATGAGTTATTAGAGGATATTGATTTTCTCAAGGATTTTTGCTCCATCGGATGTACGGAGTGATGGGATTTCCCAATTCTCTCATTAACGAACAAGATTTCCTCAAGGAAATTGTATTGGAAGAGGGAGTTTTTTAAGGCCTTTTCCAGCACTAATTCTTTCTCTTTTCTCTACTGGTCAAATTAATTTCCATATTTTAATTTACTCAGAAGATCTGCAAGTGCAACGCCCTAACTGTCCGTGTAAACATTTCCGTGCTATTTGGATGCGATGTTTTGTTGGGAAAGGAGAGAAAAAGAAATTTTAAAAATTATGATTTAAAAGAAAAGGCAATAGTTAAAGTGATTTAAAAATAATCATAAAAAATACATTGTAAAATAATATTTATAAAGGAATACTTTTTCATGTATATTTTGCTTATTAAACTGTTCAATTGTCTTTGTTTCTATGTATCTCTACTTGAAACTAGTAGTATTTAAAACTATTTTTAGATGGTTGATGATATATTGCTAAGGGACATGTTCTCTTAGATCAACCTTTGGAAAAATGCTCTAGAGTGACTTGATGTCAAATTAAGTTCTTTTAGGCAATCCAACTGAAATATTCTAGGTGTGCTCCTTTTGTGAATACAAATGAATATTTAATGCTATTTGATTATAATAACAAGTGTAATTGAATGATTTTAAATACAAGGACATAACAATAAATTATGTAAATAGCATGTTTAGTCCACCCTTGGCATGAAAGTTATGGGTGAGAGTTGACTAAAATTTGAATTTGAAATTTGAAATTTCAAGGATCAAATCCATAGCCAAAAGGTCTATGTTGTATTTGTAGAATGTTCTAGGACACATAAATGGTCAAAGCAAGATGGGTAATTGTTGGCTCTCAGTTGTTTTAGTTTGTCCTTGATGTCAAAAGTTGATGCTATATGCCTTGATGTGGCAATATCGATAAGGCATGCTAACAAGTTCACAAATTGGTCAAATCATCATTGGTTGGCATAACTTTGGCTACAGATACATGATCAATTGGTTTTAGTATATGTTTGTACATGTTTTCATGTGGTTGGCATTGGCATTCTTGATCATGACATATCACTCTTGTTCATATTCAGTTTTGGTATACTTGGTTTTGGCATTCAGTATCCTGTTCAGTGATAGCATTGTGATGTTGGTTTATATCCAATTTGATGGTACTGATCTTTTGGCTCCTTGTGCATATTAAAAGGCATCTTGATTACAGGGTTACTTTTTGTGCAGATTAAAAGGCATCTTTTGCTATTGTTTCATTAACTCATTTGTGCAGACTCAAGTTTCATTGATATGCATATTGGTCATTACATTTGTTGGTGAGCTTCATTGGTACAGCATTTTGATAGCATTACTTAGCACACTCTTGTGCTTGGGCTTCACTTTACATTATTTACACTACTTGCACTTTGTGCATGGGATGTTACACTTTAAAGTGTTTTGGAACTCCATTAGTTGGCATTGATGGTATTATTATCGGGTTTCTATTGCACATATTATTGTTTGATTTAAAAAACTGTGCATAACACCTTGCACTTAAGCCGGTCCTCAATATTGTTAATTGGGCTCTTCATAAGTGGTTTATACATTGTTTAATTCCCTTGCCGAGCTCACCATGATACAATAGTCATAAAATTTGGTTATATTGTTTGTTTCATCAAACTTTATTTGTGAAGCCATTTAGTGGCTATCAACTATCATTCTTTTGTTGATCTTATTGCCGACTTCACTTTACTTGTCGACCACAACATATCATGTTTTATATTACACCGAGCATACCATATGATATCGGGCTTTCCTTGTGATTATTTGTATCGATCTCATAAAGCAGTTGACTTTAAGTTACATGGTAGTAATATTTGTTTTATTGACAACCATCATTATGGTTTGTTAATAATGTTGTCGAACTTCAAGTGATTATTGTTATTTGATTAGAGTCAGACTTCAAACATTATTAAAAGTTGAAAAGGAATTCAAAAAGCCTTGATTCAAAAGGAAGTTAGGGAAAGTTCATTATGCTATTTTGTTTTTGCTCTGAAAATGCATCACAACGCCGCCATGGAGGGTATGAGACTACAATTTGCAGCTAGATTTGAAGCTAAATGTTGGATGAGTTTTAGTGAGGTTGTTATGAAGATGTTACAAAGTCAGCTAGCAAAAGTTTGGCTGCCCTGACAGGTAATTGGTTTTCGGTTTGAAAGATCTTTTGTTGGTTTCAAATATAACTGATTTTGTGGTTAAGATTTTGTTGGAGATTAGAAATATGTTAAAGATTAATCTTAGTTTATACTCAAGGGTTTCATTGGCATTCATTGACATGTCATTGATTTTCTAAAAACCCATTATGGGTATCATGGTTTAACAACATTGTTTATACAAACCCTGGTTATGGTGTTACAGGTTTTCGAAAAGAATAACTATTTTTGTGCATTGTATAAATACATGGCAAAAATCCATGATTAAAAAAAAGGAAAGAGAAAAGATAAGAAGAGGGCTTTATTGTAACACATCTCTAGTTTCATTACAGAGATTGCATTCAGAAATGGAGTGTGGTTTTGATTGAGTTATTTTGAGAAAATTTGTGAAAAGAAGAAAAGAGGGTTTCTACTGTAATCTCTGGTTTTCACAACAGAGATATTTGTGTTCAGTTTGGGAGAGTTTTCATAGTACTGTTATGAACAATACATATTGTAGTGGGTATCTTTGAAGATCATTTTTGTATTTTGTATTTAGTTGTGATTTTGGGACTGCAAATGTAAATGCAGTTGTAAGGTCATTTCTATATACACAATTTAGACAGTGACTTTGTAAAGGAGTTGGTGCTCCTACTGAAGTTGGTGCTTCAAAATTTAGGTGGAGTTGGTGCTTTTGTATTGTTATAGATTTGGTGCTCCTATGAAGTTGGTGCTTTAGAAACTTGTTATAGAGTTGGTGCTCTTTGATTAATGAAAAGGAATTTTTAGCGAGTGGTTTTTTATACCCCATGAGAGTTTTTCCACTCAGGAAATCTTTGTGTTATGTGTTATCATTTGTCTCTCTCATTATGTTTCATATTGATGTTAGTCAATGCTCTGATACTTTAAAATGTTCAAGTTGGTCATGCAAATTTAATGTGTGTAAATCTAATGCAAAAAGTCTTTCATAGAGCAAATTGAAATATGCTTTTTGTATTCCATATGTGAATGTTTTTCAAAGTTATATTTTGTGAAGTCTTTACATTTTTTTTTGAAAAGTACAACAAGATTGTTCATAAAGTTCAATTGAACATATCATAAAGTGCTTTAATAAGTGTTACATGTGAAGTCTTGAATCAAGTTTCACTTGTGCAAGCAAAGTTACATTGTGTTAAGATTTAAACAAAATCTGTCATATTGTGTTAAAGGTTAAAAAGTTTAATTTGTGCTTTAAGAGTTAAAATTTGTATCACTCTGATTCACCCCCCCCCTCTCAAAGTGAATCCACTTCCAACAAGTGGTATCAGAGCGTAGGGTCCTGCATTAGGTTTTATTACCTAGAATTGATTATGGTCTTGGAAGTCAATATGTCACAAGTTTGAGAAGGTATTTTTGTCTATTTGTACAGTCTATATGTTTTGTGAAAACATATCTAATTTTGATCAATGTTGGTGTAAAAGGCTAGATCCTTGCATAAACCTAACTAGATTAAGTTCAACCAAGTTCTTGATAAGAGGAGTACTATGGGTAAGTGCAAAAGAAAAACACTAGTGTAAAGTCTAGTGAAGTTTTGTCTCAAGCAATACCCCTGCCAGTTAATCCTAAATGTGATTCTGTAGTTGGAGAAGAAGAAATTCATTTGGTAAGTGAAAAATAATATGAAGGTGATGAGTTTGAGGTTGATTTGGAGGAGGAACTGCTTGCTGCCTTAGATGAACTTAAGAAGCTTAGAAAAGAAAATTAGGATCTTAAGGTACACCTACAAGAAAGTGTTAGTGCTAATAAAACAGTAATGCAAGATCATAATGATGATAAAAAGATTATTGAATTTCTAAAAGGTCAAATGGTTGATAAGAAAAAGACTGAAGAAGGATTGGAAGCCAAGTTAAAAGACAAGGATGAGTTGTGTATTAAACTAGAAAATTAGATTGCTTCTTTAAGTAAATGTTCAGATAATGATTCCTTGCTAAAAGAAATAACTCTTAAAGATGATATGTTTATTAGTTAGAAAATTGAAATTGAAGAATGTAAAAGGATAGCAGATGTAGTAAGGTCTGATTTGGAGGTTAAAAATATTGAATGTCTAAAACTTGAAGGAGAAGTAGTTGCATGAAGGAAAGAGCTTGAAAGTGTCAAGATTCAATTAGATAAAAATTAGAAATTTGATCATAGTACTAATATATTGAATGAGATGATTGGTAGACAAAGGCATTCTAAAGATCCTACGAGAATGGGATATGAGGTTGGACAAAGCTTTGCAGAAGAATCTAAACATGAAACGGTGTTTGCTACTGCAAATGGAAAGAAGTTTACAGCCAAGCAAACACCAAGAATGAAGGTTGATCTTGGTTACCATATTGTTGCACCGAAGGATAACATTGATGCTACAAGACAATCTAAAGGTATTAGAAATTTCTTCAGATCTTCACATCCTTGGCATAATCATTCATTTAGGTATAATCATTCTTTTCAAGGATATTGTTATGTTTGTATTGACTTTGGTCATAAGGCAATTGATTGCATGAGATGGTCAAATAAGAATCATTCTAATGTCTCTAGAAATGAATTTTCCATGTGCTACAATTACAATAACTTTGGTCATTTAAGAAGAGATTTTAGAATGAATACTACTGATAGTCATGAAGTTAACAAAGTTGGAAATGCCTTTAAGAAGCCTTTTGGTCCTCAGATCAATCATAAGATCATCTATTTTAGATGTAATAACTTTGGGCATAAAGTACAACAATGCAATTTTAATAGAAAAATGAATACTTTAAACAAACAAATGAAAAAGTTTGTATTAGTATGGAGAAGAAAGAGCAATCAAATTAATGAGAAGAACAATAAAGTTGAATTTATGAAAACTCCTTGTGCACCCCCTACTCAAGTGACACCATCCAGGCCCTGAGAAGAGAAAAAGGTCTAGGGGGAGTCTATTATGATAACATTTGTTACCCCTATGCAGTCAATAATGAGATATGGCAGCATGCATGCCAGCTTGTTAAGACATTGATAGATTTGATATGCATAACAACTTTGTTGTTTCAGGTTGCATCATTCTTTTGTGTCTCTGTGACACATTTATTGCAGGAATTCAAATTTGAGTACAAGTGATAGTTCTGTGGTATGTTTGTGTTTTTGATGGCTTAGATTGTAGGTATGAGTTGGATAGCAGTTCTAAATTGTGTAAAATTGCAACAAGAATTTTGATAACCATGGTGACAGTGATTCAGTTTGAACAGTACATTTGGTGAGACAATGAAAGCATGCAAACATGTCATGGGTTAAAGGTAACTTATAATGATGTAGTGTTGTGCTCTTACTTTGGCAAGTCTATTATGTTGTAACAAGCCTATTCTGTTGTGTATGAGTTGAGAGTAAATGCATAATGAGTTGTACTAATGAAATTTGCATTAGCAAGTCTATTCTATCTTTGGAATTTCATTTGCAAAATTTAGGGGAAGCTTCATGATAGAATCTTTAATTATTATACATGCAACAGTGTTATTTGAAGAAGTGTTGGTGTATTGGTTTATTTTATAAGTCTTGGTAACGTGGCAGTATTGCAATGATGATTGTTTTGAGGAACACAAGTGTTTGATGATTGTTGCAGGAACACTGTGATAGTGGTTTACATATTTCCAATTTGACAATGTACATTGGTATCACACTTATATATGACAGTAATTTTCTTTTCCATTTACATATCTTCGTTGATGCATTTTCAATATTGCTATTATAGTGACACTTGACAGTGTTATTTAGGAGATTTCAGTATAATATTGGATATGACAGTTTGGTTTCACTGTTACAGAGGCATTTGATATGGTAATTTGACATTAGCAGAATGATTTTATTAGTGATACTTATTTGGTATAATAGTGGCATCTACTTGCGATCTTGGATGGATATCTTCATTAATATTTTTGGGCAGAATTCATAGTACATGGATTTGCAACTTCTTAACAGGTGCTTGAATAGGTTTGAAGTATTTGATTCATCCTATGCATTTAGTCAGAGGGAGAAAGGCTATTTGGTAAGAATATCTTGAGATTTTTTTTTCACACAGTGTACTTTATTGTGACAAATGTTGGATAATATCATGTTTGGAAGAGATTTGCAGTGAGAGTTTTGAGAATCTTGTTTGCTTTGTTATCTCACTTTGAGGGAGAAGCTCATAAGTTCTTTGATGCTGTCATAGTTGATGCCCTGGTACATGGTTATTCATGTTGGTAACATTGTGTTTACAGTTGGAAAGTTGATGCAATGGGGTTGATATTTACATGCTGTCAGTATTATGACTGCCAAAGTTATTGTGTTTACTCATATGAGCACAAGGTGATATATGCAACAGAGTTATTTGATTATGTCTAAAGTAATGATATGATTCTTGAATTTTTTTTAGGGATATGTGTTGGTTGGCTTCAATTGTTTTTATTCATGGCATTTCACATTCTCCTCTTTCATCCTTTGTCATTAAGGAAAAAAGGGGGAGAGAATAGTATGTGTTTTTCCATCAAGGAAAAAGGGGGAGTTTGTTGGCTCTCAGTTGTTTTAGTTTGTCCTTGATGTCAAAAGTTGATGCTGTATGCCTTGATGTGGCAATATCGATAAGGCATGCTAACAAGTTCACAAATTGGTCAGATCATCATTGGTTGGCACAACTTTGGCTATAGATACATGATCAGTTGGTTTTAGTATATGTTTGTACATGATTTCATGTGGTTGGCATTGGCATTCTTGATCATGACATATCACTCTTGTTCATATTCAGTTTTGGCATACTTGGTTTTGGCATTCAGTATCCTGTTCAGTGACATCATTGTGATGTTGGTTTATATCCAGTTTGATGGTACTGATATTTTGGCTCCTTGTGCAGATTAAAAGGCATCTTGATTACAGGGTTACATTTTGTGCAGATTAAAAGGCATCTATTGCTATTGTTTCATTAACTCATTTGTGCAGACTCAGGATTCATTGATATGCATATTAGTCATTACATTTGTTGGTGAGCTTCATTGGTATAGCATTTTGATAGCATTACTTAGCACACTCTTGTGCTTGGGCTTCACTTTACATTATTTACACTACTTGCACTTTGTGCATGGGATGCTACACTTTAAAGTGTTTTGGAACTCCATTAGTTGACATCAATGGTATTATTATCGGGTTTCTATTGCACATATTATTTTTTGATTTAAAAAGTGCATAACACCTTGTACTTAAGCCGACTCTCAATATTGTTAATTGGGCTCTTCATAAGTGGTTTATACATTGTTTAATTCCCTTGCCAGGCTCACCATGATACAATAGTCATAAAATTTGGTTATATTGTTTGTTTCATCAGACATTATTTGTGAAGCCATTTAGTGGCTATCGGTTATCATTCTTTTGTTGATCTTATTGCCGACTTCACCTTACTTGTCAACCACAACATATCATGTTTTATATTACACCGAGCATACCATATGATATCAGGCTTTCCTTGTGATTATTTGTATCGACCTCATAAAGCAGTTGACTTTAAGTTACATGGTAGTAATATTTGTTTTATTGACAACCATCATTATGTTTTGTTAATAATGTTGTTGGACTTCAAGTGATTATTGCTATTTGATTAGATTCGGACTTCAAAAATTATCAAAAGTTGAAAAGGCAGTCAAAAATCCTTGATTCGAAAGGAAGTTAGGGCAAGTTCATTATGCTATATTGTTTTTGCTCTGAAAATGCATCACAATGCCACCATGGAGGGTATGAGACTACACTTTGCAGCTGGATTTGAAGTTGAATGTTGGATGAGTTTCAGTGAGGTTTCTATGAAGATGTTACATAGTCATTTGGTAAAATTTTGGCCACCCTAATAGGTATTGGTTTTCGGTTTGAAAGATCTTTTGTTGGTTTCAAATATAACTAATTTTATGGTTAAGATTTTGTTGGAGATTAGAAATCTGTTAAAGATTAATCTCAGTTTATACTCAAGGGTTTCATTGGCATTCATTGACATATCATTGATTTTCTAAAAACCTATTATGGGTATCATGGTTTAAAAACATTGTTTATAAAACCCTGGTTATGGTGTTACAGGTTTTCAAAAAGAATATCTGTTTTTGTGCATTGTATAAATACATGGCAAAAAGCCATGATTTAAAAAAAAGGAAAGAGAGAAAATAAGAAGAGGGCTTTATTGTAACACATCTCTAGTTTCATTACAGAGATTGCATTCAGAAATGGAGTGTGGTTTTGATTGAGTTATTTTGAGCAAATTTGTGAAAAGAAGAAAAGAGGCTTTCTACTGTAATCTCTGGTTTTCACAACAAAGACATTTGTGTTCAATTTGGGAGAGTTTTCATAGTACTGTTATGAACAATACATATTGTAGTGGGTATCTTTGAAGATCATTTTTGTATTTTGTATTTAGTTGTGATTTTGGGACTGCAAATGTAAATGCAGTTGTAAGGTCATTTCTGTATACACAATTTAGACAGTGACTTTGTAAAGGAGTTGGTGCTCCTACTAAAGTTGGTGTTTCATAATTTAGGTGGAGTTGGTGCTTTTTTATTGTTATATATTTGGTGCTCCTATGAAGTTGGTGCTTTAGAAACTTGTTACAGAGTTGGTGCTCTTTGATTAATCAAAAGGAGTTTTTAGCGAGTGGTTTTTTATACCCCGTGAGGGTTTTTCCACTCAGGAAATCTTTGTGTTATGTGTTATCATTTGTCTCTCTCATTATGTTTCATATTGATGTTAGTCAATGCTCTGATACTTTAAAATGTTCAAGTTGGTCATGCAAATTTAATGTGTGTAAATCTTATGCAAAAAGCCTTTCATAGAGCAAATTGAAATATGCTTTTTGTATTCCATATGTGAATGTTTTTCAAAGTTATATTTTGTGAAGTCTTTAAGTTTTTTTTTGAAAAGCACAAAAAGATTGTTCGTAAAGTTCAATTGAACATATCATAAAGTGCTTTAATAAGTGTTACATGTGAAGTCAATCAAGTTTCACTTGTGCAAGAAAAGTTGCATTGTGTTAAGATTCAAACAAAATCTGTCATATTGTGTTAAAGGTTAAAAAGTTTAATTTGTGCTTTAAGAGTTAAAATTTGTATCACTCTAATTCACCCCCCCTCTTAGAGTGAATCCACTTCCAACAGTAACAAATGTATTAGAATAAGTGTAATTGATGCATAATTAGGGTTGAATATATTGGTGTATGTTTGTGTGTGTGTGTGTGTATATATATATAGAGAGAGATAGATAGATAAAGCATGAAAAAATGTATGAGAATTTGCCTATATGGGAATAAGTAAAGGCTAGGGGAATGGGGACAATTTTACATGACATTATGTCATTTATCAATATTAGTGATAACTTTAAGAAAACTCCCTAAAAACTATATAAATCCTAGCAAATTTTGGCCCAATACATTAACTTTGGTGGCGAATCTATGCTTATTTAAGGGGAAATAATATTTACTATGTTTATTTTGTGCACATTTTGCCAACAATGTTTTTTGTTGGAAAATTATAGATAGTTCTAAAAATAATTTATATGGTGAATTATTGATTAAATTTAAATAAATTGTAGGATTTAATGGGTGAATATTGAGTTTTTTAAACATTTATTTAATGTGGATAGTTAAAATATTCTAACACAAAAGAACAAATATTAATGCATTTGGGTAGAAAAATTCAACTTGAATTAGGAACAAACATTCACCATGCAATTAATAATTATTAACAATTATATTTTATTCCATAAAATATACCTATGAACCTTTGGGGAAATAAGTCTAAAAATTAATTGTCAAGTTCTAGTTGGAAAATGGTTATTGGGTAGTGCCAGCATAGTATGATAGGTGGTGGGATTGCATGTCTTATTTGTACACATTAGTAATTTATAAAATATTTTAATTACGTCAAACTCAATGAAATGATATATTGAAGGTGATAGTAATTTAATATAGAGTGTTAGTTTAGCCTTAAATATTCATTTGTGGGAAGATCATATGAAAATTGAAATATCATTTAATGCATGAAAGATTATCAACTCAAATTAGGAATAGACATACATCATCCAATTAACAATGATTAATGGTTGATGTTATATTTTGACAGATACTTTATAGCCATGAACCTTTAGAGAAATAAGTCCTAGATATAACTATCTTCCAATGACAAATTTAGTCATTTGTTGAGTGTATAGTAATACAATAAGTGTTGAGATTGTATGTATTTACCTTATATTTTATTTATTTATGAAATATTTTAATAATTTTCAACTATTGTTTTAAATATAAACCAATGAATAAAAGACATTGATATTTACACCATAGTTAAGAAAATATAACTTTGCACTTAGCTTTAATAACAAATAACAAATAGCATTTTTTTCTTTTTCTCTTTTTGTTTATCTCTAAACTCTTAAATAAATCATAAATTAATGAATAATTTTTCAAACCTTAATTTTGATATAAGGATGAAAACATTAATTATCACCATTCATAATATCATATTAAAATCTTGTATCATTCAATTTTTTATTATTTTATATTTTCACTTTAGGGGCTAGTAGCTTAATGTTGTTAAAAACATTTTTTCACTTAGATAGGTCCATTTTCTTCACTCTTGAATTTATGTCATCCAATAAATAAAGATTAGTGGCTAAAACTATATTCCATAACACAAATCTATTAGGGCAATATTTTGTGGAATAAGTCCCAAAATAAGTCACCAACTATTCAACTTCGTTAGATCAATAGTGAGATGTTTTGAGATATATTTGGTCATCTTTCCCATTTATATTATTCAATTTGACATTAATATAATAACTTGTGAGTTTTCATTTGGATCATTAGATGAATGATGATAAATGAATATAGTACAATTTTGGAATAAAAATCTAATAAGGTA
Source organism: Sequoia sempervirens (assembly GCA_007258455.2). Taxonomy (NCBI): domain Eukaryota; kingdom Viridiplantae; phylum Streptophyta; class Pinopsida; order Cupressales; family Cupressaceae; genus Sequoia; species Sequoia sempervirens. The sequence goes on along the minus strand of VDFB02307963.1, from coordinate 647,740 downwards.
GATATTGGTAAACTAAACATTATAATCATGCAAGAATCATTAGATAGGCTTAGAACAATAGGTAAGAATGTTTTGAATAATTTATGAAGTCACATCATTCCAATAACATCATTTTTATAAGTTTGAATAACTATAATTTCAATGTCTATGCACACAAAACCTTTCACTAATTTATTAGTGGCAAGGTGGGATTAAATGAAGTTTCAAGTCATCATCATTTTATTCTCTAGGCTACAAGATGACTACTCTCATAATTTTTAGTTTTAAACTACTTAAATTCAAGAAAATTTCTAAACATGAAAGGGGTAGATTTGAACAAAAGAGCTTGGAGTGCATTCCATAAACCTTAGAGTGCATGTATATCATGCCCTATAATAATTTTTATAAGAAAATTTGTGTGACTTTTTTTGTATTGCATATAGATTTCCAATATTAAAAGGATTACATAATTGTTTTTGATCTTGTTAGATCATAACATGAAAGGCCACACAGGGCCCCCAAAATAACATAATTATCTATCTTGCCAAAGTATGGAGAAGTGAAACCAGATCATGTAAGGTCGTAAAAAATAGAAAGTATATGACTTCAAAACATTTACAATATTTATATATATTTATATTTTAATTGTATACTTCAGAAATTAATGCTTTCACTATATTTATCAATTTCATTCAACCCAATTGGTGGATCAATTTCAGACATATCTTTATTTGATCTCACTACCTCCACTGTATAGTCTTCTACTTGGTTTACATTAAACTTTGGACCTCCCTTGAAGCCCATATCTTTTTGCAATGTTTCAACTACATACTTCTTGTTATATTTTTCCTAAAAATCAAGGTACCACTTCAAAAAGGGTATGTTGTCTAATTTGTTAAAATGCCAATTCCTTGAATACTTGATTTATGCTTTGTTGACATCTACTTTGCATGCCTTTAACAACTTGATAAACTTTTATTTTGATATTTCCATCTTAATTGTAACCTACACATAAATGCCATGGAAAATGAGTCTTCTAGTAGACTTAATAAGTACTCTCCTTCTACCTTGGAATTATTCTTCATTCCTTGCTTTCCATAAGAACCATAAAACTACAGTAGATAATAAAATGAAAAAAAAGATTAAAGGGTTTACTTAAACCTTCTACAAAACCAAAAAGAACTTCCTACCATTTAACCATACTAGATCCCCCAACCCCCCAGGTCTACATAGAAAAGGTTCCAAATCTCCTTAGCATAAAAACATTAAAAAAATATATGAGAAATACTTTCAGGTTTCCTACATATGGTACATACATTCATGCTAGAGAATGATAGAGAACAAGGCAAATTTTGTAAAATAAGCAACCATTTGAAACATTTTTCTTAGGTTTTAATACATTGGACCACAAAAACTTAAAAATATTAGTCCATTGCTTATCTAAAACTTCAAGATTCTATTTCCTATTTAGGTGTTTGGTAATGTCTAAGGTTTCATTTAAATATTTATATACAAGTTTTGGCTTCACTTTTTGCGAATCGGTTCCATCAATCCATTTAACTCTGTCAATATTAGCATTGTTTAAATCAAATAGAACATGAAATTGGAATATCTTGCATGATTCCCTCAATATTGAGTATGCCCTCTAATGAGATGGAGGCAATTCAAACTTTATATTGAGAAAATTACATGTTTTCAACTTATTGTTACATAGTATATCATTGAAACCCTTAATTCCTTTCTTATACCAAGATTTTGTAGGGCATCCTTGTAATAAAGCAAGGGGTTTTATTTATGTGATAAGTTCCACCAAATTGATCGAGAGGGGTAGATTGTGTTCCTGAAATTATCCATAGTATCATTATTTATGAACAATTTTCTAACTTTCTCCCAAGCTTTCCATAAGCTTTTAAATACATTGGACCCAATAGGGAAAATGAGGAATTTTCCAAACAATATGTCACAGTGGGAAAGAAGCTTTCATGTTTTAGCTTGTCTTGGTATAGATAGCTATATATTATTCCTCACTAGTATCTTTCAAGGTTCATACCCTTTTAAGTCTATGAGAATCCATTTGACAATAAGGGATATGCCTACTTCTTAAAACCTTTCAATCCTATCCCTCCTTCATACTTATCTAAACAACACCGTTCTCACTTAACTACATGTTTCTTCTTATTTCCTTTACCATCAAACCATATAAATTATATGATTTTCTTTTGAATAAATCATTTATTTGATAGCTACAACATAACCACATAAAGTGTAGTGTCCCTCAGTCGGTGTAATCTGTGATGTTACCGATTCATTTGTGACGTCAAGTTTGAATGGTATGTGGTTAAATTAATTTGTTTGATTTGTGTTTTGATAAATAAATAAATTGTGGTGCAAATGGAATTAAAAGGATAAGTTAAAATTAATAAATTAAATATTTTAATTGAGGATTAATTGTGCGAAAATATTGAAGCACAATAATAAATTATTAAGAGTAACGGAAGCCATTATAGCAAATAAATTTGAGGGATATTCGAGATACTGGAGAGATGGAGAGATGAAGATGAACATGCATTAATAAGTCATTTTTTTAAAAAAAGTTTGAACTAAAAAATAGGTTATTCTCGTGATAGTTTTGTAACCGCTCTACGGGAGAAAGGCAACCCATTCTGGAAGACTGCTTTAACTAACGGTTAGTGGGACTAATGGAAATAACTATTATTAGTTAATGCAATGATTGGATATCAAGAAGGAACGGGAGTGGTTACATGTAAAAGGATTCAGGGAAAAGAGGTTATCACATACTCTGGAGGGTTCCGGGAGTGGTTGTTGAATTTGGGAAGAAGATGAATCTGCAAATGGTGAAGCCTGATCTCATAATCAACTCTGTAGTCGTGCTTCAAATCAGGTTCCATTCCTTTTGAGATTTATCTTTGTGATTCTGAAATAAATTGTGAATGTTATGCTGTCCGAATTCAATATTTTTTTTTCTGTGTCGAAACTGATAGAAGATTGAATTACCTGAAGTTTACCCAAGCCTGCAATGCTAGAATGCGTTCTAGAATGTTTCATTATTTCAAAGATTTGTGGGCTTCCTCTCAGGGTTTACATATTCTTTTTGCATGCATGTCTTCTGGCGCCCACAATCTTCTTGCAAGCCTATTAACCTTTGCCTTGAATGAAATTCCCCATTCAATGATTCCTCTATCGTTTCTCTATTGAATCCATTGCATTGATTATCATCTTTTTCAGCATTCCATGGTCTTATCTCTTCAGATTTCTTGGTCTATGCTCGTAGAAGTTCTTGTTGATGAAGGTGGTGTCCTATTTTATACCAACTTAAGGCTATTTACATCATGAGTTATCATGTCGCCGGTGCCAGTCTGTAGCTGGGTGTTTCATGAATCACATAGTGGTCAAGATAGTTGCCTAGCTATGTGCTTGGCCAATAACATTCTCCTTGTTATTTATTGATTTCTAACAGTCACAATCGTTATTTTGCAAACATGCTATTAGGCTGTGTCAGTCTGCATGCGTCTAAAATACTGTCATGATTTGATTAACCTCCTTGATTCAATAGCAACCTGTTGTAGCTGCAACTTTCAAACATAAGAAGACTATAGAGGCATAAAAGCCTTTCTGATTTTTGTTGGAAACCTGTCACACCTGCCGTACTTAAAAAAAATAGAATGTTGTAAAGGTTTAAATAACCTGCTTGATTCTATTGACAAACTATTGCAGTTGCAGCACTTGAAAATAAATATTGTCAATGTACTAACATAATAGAGAGCTTACCTTTGATCGTGGTGAAGTTTAACTCCCAAACTTCAAATCTGTGCCTGTCTTTCGCCACCAAAATGCGTCTAGTTCAAAAAAGAAAAGTTGTACATTATTTCTCCTACTCTTAAGTCACGTATTTGCACCTCACCTTTCTCCTTCCCTTCAGTCTTGGGGATAACATTTGAGATTTGACATTAATGCAAGTAAATGGCGATATTTCCAAATTCCAATATTTACTTTCTAATATACTTGGTAACCTGTCACAGTTACAACATTTAGAGTTGAGGTATTGTATAGAATTAAATAGCCTCCCTGAAACCTTTGGTAACTTATCACAGTTGCAACTTTTAGAATGCAAAGGTGTAGTAAATTAAATAATCTCTTTGATTTCATTGTCAACCTGTCTAAGCTACGACGCTTGAACATAATAGGAAGTTTAAAGGTTTATATAATCTCTTTGATTTCATTGTCAATTTATCTCAACCGTTCAATCTATATTGATAATTTCTTACTGCACACGTAGGTGTCAATGTTTCACTTAACTTGGACCTCACTTTATTTTATACTGTGGGTTTTCTCCAAGTCAGCTGAGATATATTCATAGCATTTCTAGTTTATGCATGAATATTACTCTAATCCTCTAGACTTGAGTTAGATCTATATTAGTAACTGTTAGTCGCTTGGGTTGCATGTAAATCCGTTTAGATTATAAGCTTATTAGTTCTCCTCGTGGCTGGATAGGTCACTAAAGAATGTCTGTGAGATGTCAGTACTCTCTTTAGCATCGATACCCTTCTATGGTAACACTTAGTTCTTCTTGTTCTTGAATGAAATTTAGCCATAGGATTTTGGTGTTCTTCCATGTATTGGTTGTTGTCATTCATTTAATGTAACTCTTGGACATAGATACTTACCCTGTGTCGTACGATCTGTTAAGGAGTCGTTTCCTAATGCAGTATGCTAGTGTATAAGTAATATGCTTTGTAATCAACTTTAGGAATGTTTGCTTCAGCAAAAGATGAGATCATTATTCTGCACTTTCTATCTGAAAATTAAGATTAGTAGAAAGCCGAAAACATTAGTATAGGAAGATATGATGATGAATACGTGCATAAGATAGATCTAAGATAAAAGATAGTGTTTAAGTCAGAGTTGAGTTATGATTCATTATTTGGCAAAAGCGTATTGATTAGTAATATATATATATATATTTGTATAACCTTAGGGGTTCCTTGATATTTGACATCTATATAATTCTAAAATTTCTAATAATAATAAATATATGCCATTTATTTGTTTGAGTTAAAACAAAGTATACAATAAGGGATTATACCTTGAGAAATCAACGATAAGTTAAACCTTGGTGTCATATGAACCATTGCTACATTTAAACAATATAGAAGAAGATTAAGGGTATGGTAGTAAATATTTAGAGAGTTTCTTTTGAAATATTAGTCTTGTTAAAACTTTAGTTCCATTTAGACTTGAGTGATACATTGAATGTGATGTTGAACTTTACAAAATGTTAATTGGTTGTATTGTGAATTCATTACTTATTCCATGTTGATGTTGTTGTGATCACTTGTTTTGTTGGTTGACATTGTCGTTGGCTATTGTGGTGAATTTTGGGTTTTGCGATAGTTATGAGTTACTGTTTATGGGAGGAATTCCGTTTGAGCTAATTGGTCCTTGGGAAGATTTTGGTTTTGTGAGTTGTTTATGTTGGTATTTGCTTGAGTGAGATTTTGTTGTGATGACTTCACTTGTTGATTTGTAAATTGTGGATGGCCTATAATCTTTTGAGATCTTGATGTTGTTGCCATGGGTAAACTACTGTGTTAGTGATTAAGTCTTCCAGAGGTTGAAGGGATATGATTTTTACTTGCAAGAGTTGGTATGGGGGTCCGGCGACTTAGGAGGATTCGCCTTGGGTAACCCATACCGAGTTTGAAGTATTATTTTAGTTTTATGTTGATTCACCTGATAGTGGGTGATTTTATGAATCTGTTACTTAGATGAAGATTGATATTGCACTTGTATTGTTTTTATGTGCTTGAGCCTTGCACTTGAATGTGGTTTTTGTTACTTTGAATTCCTATCGTGAGATGGTGCATGCCTTACTTGATGCAGCTATTTTATTGGATTACGTTTCTTGAGCAAGTTGGCTTTCCACCTGAGTTTTTGAGATATGTTGTTAGTAGGGGAGTGGTTCTTCATGGGGGTCGACACACAAAGTGGTGCCTGGGTAACTCATGTGGAATTAGTTTAATAAGTGAAAACTAAATCAGTGTATTAGGGAAATGGGTAGTCTAAAATATTCAACTTGATAATTATGCCTCGCTCATGAACTCAAGGGCTAGTTCAGACTTGGGAATGAGTCGAGAAGGCCTAGAATGGCAAGATCGTTATCTTGTCTTTATGAAAGATAATCGATTCCGCATTGGATTGCATGTGGGGCCGGGTTTCGTAAGAGGTCACCAGGGTAACCCACGTTGGGGGCCGGGGCCTAGGAAGATTCGCCAGGGTAACCCATGTAACATTGGGATGACACTCCACCCTTTAACAACCATGTATGCCTTGTTTCCCTCTATGTTATTCTTGGGCCTTTGGAAGCATATGTTGGCATTTGGATGTTGATGTTTTATTGGTTATTTCTTAAATTGGGCACATCTTGTGTTGGTTATATCTTGTGCTGGAGATTGCCTTATGTTATTGTGGTTGTTGTTGTGGAGTCTTGTATCCTTGTTCTATTTGATGGTTATTGGTTGGGTCCTTCTTGTCATCTCTTAGCACGAGGGGTGGGCCTTAGGTTTCACGTGGTTGGGTGGAACGTGCTATGCACCCCATTAGGTCCCCAGTCGTCGATCGAGAAGTGCGAAATTGTACCTTGCAGTGACTCTTGAGTTGAACCAGAGTTGGATCTAGTATTGCAGCTTTGTACTCCTTCATTTCAAATGTATCATTCCATTTTATTGTATCTTCCCCATTCATGTTGGGAAGCGACATTGTAATATTGTATTCCTTGATTAATGTATTGTCCATGTTCATGTTATCTTATGGTTATTGGTGTATACTTACCTTTCATGTGATGTAATGATGTTGTTGTGAAAAGTAATGCAGTCATATAAACCCGAGGGATTTGTTATATGTAGTTCATGTTTAGTTTCATTTCATGTGATATATGATTATTATGATGTATGTTAATACTTTTAAAAAAAAATTGGTGCCATAAATTTTAGATGTATTAGTATCCTTTGGGGTTGCTTGGCGGGGCATTACAGCTTGGTATCAGAGCAAAGGTTCACACACTGGGGCACTATGAGCCCTTTGTGTTGATCTAGCTACTCGTACTCGTAAGGGTGTGTCAGTCCGTTTGTGTAGTGTATATTTGGTTGCCCTAGTTTGTCTCTGGGTTATGTAGGTTCAATGGTGCAGAAATCCGGTGGAATGGATAGGACCCTCGGTGTAGTGCGCAATGCACCGATATCCTTCCTACTAGAAATGAATTTTAGAACTCTTGTGTTACCCTTTAGTTGCCTTGTGGTGTCACTAGTGTGAAGTGAATTTGAGTGTGTATGCAATGAATGTGTGATAAATCTGAAATTATGTGTGTTTTGAAGTGATAATTATGTTTTTGTTTCTGAAAAGGCCATAAAATATGATCTTGTGACACATATATTGTGAGATTTTGCATTGAGTAATGAATAGAATGTAGTACATGATGTTTAAATGATGAAGTTTAACCAGAAATGTGTATCTTGGTAATGAATTAGCATGAATAACTGGTGCTAATGTGTTATGTTTCCATCTTAGTTTATGATTTTTAGGTAGTCGGCTTCGAATCTTGATGATAAAGGTAATTAATTGGTTAAGTTTAACATGTGGATTTAATACTATGGTTGCATCTGATTAGTAATTGTTATTGATGATTGTTTATGATGTATCACTAATTGTAGAGTGTTAGAAGGATGATGTCGTATCACTCATTCATGAGAGGCATACGACACGACAATTCCCTCTACACTAGGTTGATTTGATATATATATATGGTGTACACAATGTTTGCTTTTATGAAGGATTGCAGGTAGTAAGCCTCGATTCCACCTGCTCTGGCAGGACTGGGCGAGCCTCATGAAACCCAATGGGAATAATGTGGAAAAATAGAGTTGACAAGAAAGTTTCCCCAACCTTGCCATCATCCTTGACAAGGATGAGTACCTTCACTGTGTAACCCTGTCGGTATAGTTTTCATGTTTTGACAGTTGTTTTGTTAGATGTTTTTCGTTAGTTGATTATGTCGTGATGTTATTGTTGAAATTGATGTAGTTTTTGTTTGTGCACATTTTCTTTAGCTTTGTGACTTCCAGGAGTAAGTCGAGTCCTTGGGGGGGAGGATGTAGTACCCTCTACGTTTCAACTTGGTTGCTTTTGTAATTTGATTCGCCTCTTTGGTTGCGGTGTTGTTGGCTTGTTGTGCATTGGGTTAATTAGTACTTAATTAATTATTTGCGCTAAAAAAATAAAGTTATTGAAATTTTAAAAAAATAAAATAAAAAGTGAAATATTTCAAGATTGAATTATTGTGTAAATAAATGAAGATATGTTAATTAATAAGCAAATTGAGAGTGGAGATGACAAATAGTTGGGAAAGAATAAAATAAAAATAAATAAACGATCACATACGTTTAGTGGTCATTAATAAATGAATGTGTAGATAGGAGGATGGCATGTAACGTTTATTGTAACAGTTCGGCTTGGTAAACGGAGGAGCATGCATTGGGTGCATGGGTGTTGGGTGGAGTAATTAGAGGATCTCAACTATCCATTTTTAGGGGGATTCGGTTCATTCATTCGAGGGGTATGGCACTGTGGAGAGGATGTCTACCATTTTTTTGGCACGATTCCAAGACTTCATGCTGCGACATTGTAGGAGGTAAAAAGGAGAGGAGATCAATTACAGATAAATGGAAGAGCAAGGGATTTCAAGTATTCTCTGAATAAGATTTGTTTCCAGATTTATTCGTGACTTCTCATGATGCATACCTATATAAATTTTTCTTAGATAGACTATTTAAATGATGTCACATATTGCCTATATAGTTGAGTTAACTTACCTACTCATAAGGCCTTTGTATGAAATCTCCCTAGTCGATAGCTTGAAGTTAAGATATTCTGCTCAGTTTGGTTCTTCATACCCTCAAATGGTATTTCTGTGAGAATTGTTGATAACACTTGACTAAGTTCATGCCTTGGTCTTTGACAGTGCTCTGTGTCTTCATCTTGAGTGTATTATTTATGCTTCCTTTCATAACAAATGTTGGGAATAAGAATGATGTCTCTTGTTCCCTCTATGTTAAGAATTTGACTCATGTCTTACGCTTAGATCTGTTAGATCCTTTAATAACTTTGAATAAAGATTTCAAAACAAAAATCTCATCAATACATCCGTTTTGTGCATACCCTGTATCCAAAGTTTTCCGTGAGGCCATATTTCTTTGAAGTGAACTCTCAACAATCTGCATGCCCTGTCTATGACTCCACAGATTGCATGCGTAGCCTGAGCCTCACTTTTTATCTAATTATTCCTAATCATCATAGCTTCTTACTTTATAGCCGTGTACCTATTTGTACAATTCTCACAGTCTGAATGTATACTTTACATGAAGAAAATAATTTGTCTCATCACAGACTTGGACTTTTTGCAGAGCTTTTCCCTTTACGCATTCCTCTCACTGCGATGCTTGTATTTTCCTTTGTAAGGCGATAATATGAAAATGGTCATACTCTGCGTTCCATATTATTGTACAAATTATATTAACCTGGTATTCATTTATATCGGTGTCCCACCATTATCGACATCCTTGTTATCTTAGTCTATATTCATACGAGTCCCCAAGATAGCCAGCGCACTCAATGATCACCTAAAAATGTACTACATTAAGGGATACTAATGTGTGAAGTGGTGCGTAGGCTCCAACCTGCATGGCTGTGGGCTTTTGATCACAAACAAAGCTGCAATAATAGTTGTTTTCTAGAGCGATCTATGTCCCATCTCGCGAACACTCTAAAATAATGATAGTAATGCAATTAGATGGCGATATTTCCAAATTCCAATGTTCACTTTCTAATATACTGGGCAACCTGTCATAGTTTCAGCGTTTAGAGTTGAGGCGTGGTACATAATTAAATAGCCTCCCCGAACCTTTAACTTATCATAGCTACAAACTTCTTTAGACTGCAAAGGTGTAGTAAATTAAATAATCTCTTTGATTTCATTGTCAACCTATCACAGCGGCGTACTTGAACATGGTTGGGTATATAGGCCTAAATAACCTCCTTGATTCGCTTGGAATCTCTTACAGTTGTGGCACTTGAGCATAGAAGGCAGTAGAGGTTTAAAACACCTCTCTGATTTCTTTGGAAACTTGTTACATCTGTTGCACTAAAAAATTGAATGTTGTAGAGATTCAAATAATCTCCAAGATTCCTTGTCAACCTATAATAGCAGAAGCAGATGAGTCCTTATAATAAATTATGTTTAATAGAATAAGACATTATTGATCTTTAGCTTGTGTGTTTTGTTTCTTATCCTCCACCTTAGAAATGTCGCTATTCCTTGTTGATGGGAATGGTTCACATCCCTTAGAACACTTTCTCTTGCAACAGACTTGTTACCGAAACATTTGTATGACTTGGAGAATTAAGAGAGTAGGATCTATTTTAGTATTACTTTAAAGCAACCACTACCTCCACTCTCAATGTATCTTCAAAGGATTTGTGAGTTTTTGATTGTGTTAATGCTAAAGGATGTCGGTGAGGTGGTTATTAATCAGGAAATGTGATATTATTATTAATTTTCTTATGCTTAAGAATGCTTATAAAAGGAATTAGGGAATATTGTTGGAAGTTAGGATTATATGATAGATTTTGCATTTAGAAATCAAATACTCTCTCTTAGCATCTAGTTGACCACTATTTGGAAATGTAGATTATAAATGTCAGTAATTTATAACTAATCCAATTAGAAGAATTAGGTAACATGAGTTAAGAAATTTCCCTTGTTCTTAGCAATTTCAAATATAACTTGTTTCGTATGTTATCTAGTTATAGAAACCAATTTTGTGTATGCTTTTGGTTCTGTTAGTGGATTGATTGCTATGTGAAATATGTGTTGTTTATATGAAACTAAGTAATCTTGGATTGTTTCTTATGTATATACATAGGTGTAGGGTAATTTCCTTGAAGAGAAGAAGAATGGTTGATTTATATACTTTCATATAAATAAATTGAGCAAGAAAAAAAATTAAATATAGAATAATGATATATTTATAGAAGTTGTCCTATATAGACAAAAATTATCTTGGATTCAAATGATAGATGCCTTTTTATTTGTAATATAACGCTTCATCATATAAGCATTTACTTATCAAGATATTGGCATAAGATGGTGAGTGAGAGGTTGTAAAAGTCGTCACCTTGACGAAGTCTTTATGTTAATAAACCTTAAACTCTATCCATTATTTCTTTTAATGATTTCTTAGAGCTTTACTTGAATATGAGAGGAATTTTGAGGATGAATAGGATGATGCTTCTATAATAGTTGTGCATTATGATTCATTATATAAGTAGATATTGTTGGAAGTTGCGAAGGTTTGATTTTTGTGATTGATATTGAAGTGGGTGGATTTTGTTAATCTTGATTGAGTTTGAAGAATTTGATGCGATGTTTTTCACTATTTGTTCTACTGTTGTCACCTTGATGGAAACCATTGTGTTGATAATTTGTTGTCTTCCAGAGGTTAGAGGGGATATGATTTTTATTTTATATTTTTGCAAGGGTTGGTATGGGGGCCGACGACCTAGGAGGATCGCCTTGGGTAACCCATATCAAGCCCGGTGTATTTATTGAGTTTAATGTTGTTTCACCTGAAAGCAGGTGGTTTTATGATTCTATCTAGTACTTTGATGATGGTTGATCTTGCACTTGGATTGTTTTTATGTGCCTTGAGCCTTGCATTTGAATGTGGTTTTCATTACTTTGAAGTTCTAGCGTGAGATGGTGCATGCCTCTCTTGGTGCAGCTATTTTATTGGATTACGTTTCTTGAGCAAGTTGGCTTTCCATTTGAGTTTTTGAGATATGTTGTTAGTAGGGGAGTGGTTCTTCATGGGGGCCGGCACACAAAGTGGTGCCTGGGTAACTCATGTGGAATTAGTCTAATAAGTGAAAACTAAATTAGTGAATTAGGGAAATGGGTAGTCTAAAATATTTAACTTGATAATTATGCCTCGCTCATGGACTCAAGGGCTAGTTCAGATTTGGGAATGAGTCGAGAAGGCCTGGAATGGCAAGATCGTTATCTTGTCTTTATGAGAAAATAATCGATTCCAGCATTGGGTGCATGTGGAACCCGGAGTTTTAAATTAAAAGGGTCCTGCGGGGCTTAACAAGTTGGGGAAGTAGGAGGCCCTAGGAGAAGAGAGACCAAGCTAAGCAACCCATGCAATTCTTGGGTGACACTCTTCCTTTAACAATACATGTATGCTTTGTTTCCCTCTAGCAGTTGTTCTTGGGCCCTCTTTGGAAGCACCCACTTGTTAGCATTTGTATGTTGATGCTTGTGGATTTATTCCTTATATTTAGGAGCTATCTTTGTTGTTGGTTATATCTTGTCTTTGGAGATTTACCCTTATGTTATTTATTAAGATCTTATTTGCTTGTGAAGTCTTATCAACATTACGTTTTGATGACCAAGTTCCTTGTTGCGGTCCTTACTTATCATCTCTTAGCAGAGGGGGTGGAGTGCCACAGGGTCCCACGTGGATTTGAGGTAGGAGTAATGCTATACCACCCCATTTGGGTCCCCAGTGCGTCGACCAAGGAGAGGTGTGAAATTGTACCTTGCGGTGACTCACAGGTTGAACCAAAGTTGGATCTAGTATTGCAGCTTTGTACTCCTTCATTTCAAATGTATCATTCCATTTTATTATATCTTCCTCATTCATGTTGAGAAGCAGCATTGTAATATTGTAATCCTTGATTAATGTGTTGTCCATGTTCATGTTATCTTATGGTTACTGGTGTATACTTACCTTTCATGTGATGTAATGATGTTGTTGTGAAAAGTAATGCAGTCATGTAAACCCGAGGGGTTTGTTATATGTAGTTCATGTTTAGTTTCATTTCATGTGATATATGATTATTATGATGTATGTTAGTACTTTTAAAAAAAATTGGTGCCATAAATGTTAGATGTATTAGTATCCTTTGGGTTGCTTGGCGAACTACATCACACCCTTATCATGCTCAAAAGAAAGTATGTAGGCAATCTAGATAACAAAGGATGTTCCTAATACTAAGGTTTTCAACGCAGGATTAGCGATATTCCAAAAAATGGATAGATCAACCCACACTTAACACTTAATAAATTTAAGAAAAAAAAACACTTAATAAATTTAAGAAAAAAAACACTTAATGAATTTAAGTAAATAAAACAAATTATTTAAGAAAGAAGAATATTGAAAATAGACAAGTAAACCTCAAACTAAATCTAAAGATAAAATAAATTCACTATATACTCACATAAAATCTAAATGGATTTGCTTAAATCCTCGAGGCTTTAGGCCAAATTTTGAGGTTGAACTCAAGCCTTTTTACTTTATATACACCTAAACATGGTGACCTCAATGCACTTCCATTAGGGAAGTGTAATCTTTAGTGAAAGACTCAAGACCAGGATGGTTTCAATATGTCTATATCTTTGGTTAGAACAATATTTATCACATTTGGATAGATGTTTGTCTCATATGGATGGATGCCTATCCTATATGAATGGATTTATATCATATTTGGATGGATGCCTATCTCATGTGGACAAAGGATATTTGAGTAAATAGCTAAATGAACACATAATACTTTAATAAAATGGTAGTTTTCATAAAAATGCATAAAAATCTAAGATATAATGGGTGAAATTTTGGGATACAACTTGAAGGTTGTTGCATGTAGGTAGTTAGATCATCCTAGGGGCTATAATTAAGTATCTAAGTCAGCACAAGAAACAATCATGACATAATTAGGTATATATATGAGCTAGTTGTAAGTTTATTATCATCATATAGTGAATTTTGTACTCATTAGAGATAATTTGAGGTTTTTCCCTTTGATATGAATTTTTATTCTTTATTTTTTTCAATTATTGTAACATGTTTCACATTATATTCTTCTCTTGTGCAAATTATTTCATTATAAGTGGTATCAGAGCATGTTTTTGGCATCATAAGGACAAGAAACAAGGCATTTTTAAAAAATATTAGAGGTCATTTTGAGAAACACATATCTCTGAAATTTTGGAGAATTTTTTTATGATCTTTGGAGGGGTTCTCAAGGACATATTGAAGTTGCTATAGTCAAAATTTTAGATAAACTAAAGTATAATTAAGCGGTTTATTACAAAATTAAGGTTTCTACCAAATTCTCTCTCAAGGCTACAAATCAACTAATTTATTAGAGATCTTTCTTGGAAGTGAGATATAAGCCTTGGTAAGTTAGAGAAAAATTCAAATTATTTGGACTCAAATCATTTAATTTTTTGGAAAAACAAATTCCATCATGGAAAGGCCTCCAGCAAGAGGTAAAAGGAAATATATTTTTATTAGATAATAAGGGAAAAGTGTTGATCCTATTACAAAAGCATGCATCAGAGAAAAAACAACCTAAAGAGACAGACTGGAAAAACAACTAACCAAAATAGCACAGGACCTAAACTAATGTAGAAATTAAGGATATTACTCATAATGATGAAACAAGGTTAAGGAAGACTTTTTTTAATGAAGATGGAGATGAATAAAGGAGTTTCATCATTGAAGAAGGAGATGAATAAGTGGGTTTAATTAGTGTAGGACATGAAGGAAATGTTGGGCATGTTGGATAATATAAGTACTTATCTACAAAATAAATCACTCATTAATGGATTTCTCAAGAAACCAAGGTGGATCATCCAGGTCAGCGAATTTAAATCCAAATGTTAATACTTATATGGGATCTAAGAAATTGATATCAAATTCAGATATACACAAGTTTGATGGTAATGATCCACTAACTTGGATAACTCAAATGGAGAATTTTTTTGATGTGTATCAAATTCCAAGTGGACAAAAAGTGGCAATGGCTTCTTTATATCTAGAATCAGAGCAATTCATTTGGTATCAATGGATATGTACTCAATAGAAGAAAAAGGGTCTTACTATCTCATGGTTAGTTTTTACAAAGGAGCTACAATCACTATATAGAAATAGTGTGGCCAACAACTACTTTAGCTAGCTAGCTAGCTAAAGTTCAACAAACGTGATTAGCTAGGAATTACATTATGTTGAACACAATAATGCACTGAGAGGGGGTTGAATCAACATATATTATAACAACCATTCCCATTTTCATACTAACAACACATCACATTAACTGAAAAGAACATAATCTAGAACACACACATCACATAAAAACACTAGGAATTTTACATGGAAAATACAATGAGGGAAAAAACACAATGAAGATTAACTCACAATAAATGTAGCTCATTGCTAATAAGAATTACAATGTTTTAAGGCTCACTACCTATGGACTTACAGACTAAGGTACATAGCCTTAGAGAAAGATACAAAGGACCTTATGAGACTCATTGTCTCGAATTAGGATACACAAAAATTAGAATGAGAAAATTGATTATGAACTGCTATGAAGAAGCATCTAACACATGTTGATGTTACAATCACTTTTTCGCATAATTAACCCTTCACATCGATTTCAAACACTTCATATTTTTATATTCTCCTCTATCTTTAATTTATATCAAACATCTCTTTCACAAATGAATTTGATCTTCTATATATATCCTCCACAACAACTCAAAACCATTATTACGTCGGCTCCAAGATGACCTTTAGAAGAAACATTTGATATCACACTGGACAACTCCAATTATGTATAATATTTGCAAGAGAACCAATTTTGGATTAACAAAAAGTATTATAGGGTCTAAATTCATCATAACACATTCTCCAAAATAGAGAACTAATCAAGATCAACTACTGATGAAGAAGACAAGTTTGTCAGCCCAAATAATGATACCACTACCAAAACTACCATCTGTTCACCTTTGCACTCCTGGGGAGAGACTAAGACTATCATGCAGACCAAGAATTAAGCATTGTAGTTCATTCACAATATCTACTCAACCTTCTCCTAAAGAATCTAATCATCATATTTTGGCGTAAATGATGAAACTTGCTGAAATTGTCAAAACAAATCATTTCAGACAAATTATAGCACACTGTTATTCAAAAATTGAACTTGCAGACCAATTCACCACTTGATACCATTTAATATGTTTACTAAACCACAAGGCAGATAATTCAGCTATGGAGGAATGCAGATCATTCCAGTAAGCCTTCATCGACACATTACTCTTCTAGAGAATAGACTAGAACACTGTTACTTGTAACTTTCACTATAGAAGGTTTGATGACTTGATTTCTTGCATATGGCACTTTCATAACTTGAAAACTATATCATCTAAGTTGCATGATAAAATCTTTCTTAGTAGAAGGATGTAGAATAGAAAACCATGACACTACTTTAGAGTCTATATTGTGAATTCCTTAGAGAACCTTTTGCATCTTAACTCTATGGGTGGTACATCAAAATAAAATTTCATTAACTTAAAAAAAATTAGATACATCAGGACATGTGTATCATCCTCTACATCATACCTAGATCACCTTTCTTCCTTATACTTCATTACAAACTTTTGCCTCAATGTACACCAAGTATGCAACAACTATCTCTAGAGTATGTACATACTTCAACATCACATATGACATTAATGATAGACCATATTGGGTTGAAATCAATGGCAACACTTATTTCCAAAAATCCCCCCCTTTTTCATTGATGGAAACACACATATGCTTCTATCCCACTTTAACATCAAGGGAAAATGACATGATATCTTCTATTTACACCATCCCAAAAAATTTATGAGCTCCCCCTTACTATACACTCCCCGTGATATGGAGAAGCCCCAAAGCTAATGCTATAAAAAAATATTTACAACAAGTTTATTAAAACTATAAAAAGTTAAAATTGTCTTGTTTACCCTTTTGTAGCTTCTTTGGAAGGTAGAATATTATTGTGAGTTTCCTTTAGTTACTCTAGATTTATAGTCCAATATTTTTTTCTGAGGTGATAATGTGATTTTGACATTCAAATTCTATGTGCAATTCCTCCGCCTCATTTATTTTTCTAGGAGTTTTCATTTTCAGGCCCACTTCCACTACTTTGACCAACAATCCGAACAATGATGCAATTTGCACATTAATGGTTTCTCTTAGAAAAATAAATTGTTTCTTTAACCATTCTCTCTAATCCAAAATAAATGTCATCTATATATGAATATTTTCAATTTTTTCCCTAGTGGATCCATCCATATCTCTTGATAAATTATATGCTTCAGCCAATTGTGTAATTTATGACTCAATAGAGTCAATATGACTTTTGATATCTTTGGTGGATCTTTTCCATTTCAAACAAAATTGGTAAAGGGTGGTAGCTTCATTCACATAGTCCTTAAACATCACTATGCTTTCCTGTAATTAATTGTATACATTATCACACCTGTCAGAGGCTTCATCCATTCTTTTTTCTTTTATCTTTCTCAAGGCCTCTTGTTTTTCCTTTTGTTCAAAGAGAGATGAGTGATCCTTAAAATAATCCATTAAAATCTTTAGCTTTTGTTTCGGAGGTAAGGAGAAATCAAAGTTTACTTCTGGTAAACCTTTTTGAATAATCTTAACTGCACAATCAACTAATTCACTCCACTTTACATGCTCTTGTAGTATTTCCTTTCTTGTAGAAGCATATAAGACATCACCAAGCTGCAGCTTATGGAAGGGAGAAATATTTGATAATTCAACCTATCCCTCATGTGTTGGAATTTGTAAGAGTTGAGGTGTCACCATAGATTGAAACTGCATCTGCACTCCTAGAAGGTCTTTGAAAGAGTCTAGAGAAGAAACCCAACCTTTATTCATAGAAGAATCTTGCTTCTCTATTATAGCATTCTTCACATCTTGACCTTTCTCAAGATTTACCTCTACCCTTTATTCATTGTTTCTTGAATTTTTTGATGGAGGAATGTTTTTTTCACTAGATATAGTGTTCTCTAAAGGAGAGACACCTATTTTATTTTGATCTCTTGCATTATGTGCACTTGTGTTCTTTGGAGGAGCAGTTTCCTCATCCTATTTGGAATTTTCATCTATCTCACTAACTTTAGTCACATTTTCTTCAAAGGAAAATAAATCTATTTCCTAAGCAGTCACATCAGGTATATCCCATAAATATGAAGTATCTAGAGGATCTACATCTTTAATTATTTCAGCATTCCTTAGTTCTAATTTTTTTTTGTCATATCTTCCGTGTATTTCTCCATCCTCTTTATTTCTTCTTTATCCTTGTCATCAAGGTATGTAACGCCCCGCTAAGGGACCAAGTGGATTAACACAAAAGACCATCAACACCAAGCCAAATTTTTTTTTTTCTTTTATTATTTTTTTTAAAGAAACTAAAGTAACACTAACTAATGCAACTCCGAATGATTGAGACACATGAGCATAACACGGAATGGACACAAGGAAGACATAATGTTCAGTGACAATGATGGAAGGCAATGAACAATTACATGAGCAAGCATGGAACACAGAGCAATTGTCTGATTTATTAATGAGATGAAGACATATACTTAAAAATGTGTATAATCAAGATTGTAACAATTCACTCACTTTTCTTATACAAGAATGCTACCATGAATATGATTCAGAAATCTAAGAAGTACATATGTATAAGATACATTAAACATAATTTTTTTATGAAAATATCACCTGCACATAAATTCAACTATAGAATGAAGTGGAAAAAAAGACTCTCCATGTTGCGCACGAATTGCACCACCTAAATCCCAATGGATGGTTCGGAAATACCACCTTACCACGTGGAACCCTGAGGCCCACTCCCTCCGTGCTAGGAAACAACACTAGGCCCCACAAACAAGTAAACAATAAAATAGAAATAACAAGTGGCTGACACTAAACATCCCAAGAAAACTACCAAAATAAGAATCAACCGAAAATTACAATAACTTCACAAATGCTTCTAGGTACCTCTATAGACCCAAACACATAACACAAATGGATAGAAAACTAAAAAAGATTATCATTAAACCACAACACTACAATAGAGTATATTACATCAATCTCACAATATTATAACATAATAACACACTGTAGTTTAGTAATTCACAATCAAGACCAACAATGCACATCCCTGACATAATTGATCTTTACAAATATATAAACTTCAATGCAAAATCTCAAAAATATGAAGGGATTTATAATATAAAAATAGTAAAAACAATTAAATAAAAATGGTACAACACAATACGGATCAAAGAATATAGTTATACCCTCAAATACAACTTTTAAAACTAAACTAATTCTCACTTGACAACAGTCAAATCTTTTAACAATAAAACAACCATAAAATAGTTATATGAACTCGAAATCAAAATCTGTAAAATACCCATTTCAGATTTAGTCGTCGACTACTCAGCAGCGTAGAAGAAATTGACTAAAAATGAATAATAATTTCATAAAATGCAAAACAATAGGCGGATTCCATAAAACCCTATTTTTGGTAATACTCGATTATAGTCAAATGACAAAATGAGTAACTTAACAACCAGATTTTATCTAAAATAAAATATAAAAAAAGAATATTAAAATTAATTTAAGCTATTTCAAACCCCTATAAATTTAAAATTTTAATCTTTCATTGACTGTTTACAGAGAGAAATAAAGATATTTGCAGTCATAGAGGAGCAACTTGACAGCAGTCCCGTATTTCAACGATATCTCACAAACTACAATATGGATTTCTGAGATTTTTGGATAGGATCTAAACAAAAACGAAATAAAAAAACCCTTTAAAAATCTCACCAACCCACTTTGTAAATTTAGATTTATGAGCAACGCAATCAGACCCTTTTACTGGTAAATACCAAGAATAACAAATATGTATTGATTTTTATTGTAGAATAAATGTTTCATTCACACACAAAAATAAAACCATCCAATATTTATTTTCAAAAATCAAAAGAAAGAAATCAATCAAATCATTCATGCATACGAAATTTTTTTTTAACACAAGATCTGAAAATCCAACCTGGATCCAACGCTTGGGAATGACAGAAATTTGATGCTGAGCTCCAAAGTTTTCAACTTTCAAAACCCTCAAATTGCCACAAATTTCTTATTGCTCCTTCTTCTTTGCAAGCATAGAAAAATCTCTCCCGAAAAAGAATCACAATCCAAATCCAACATACATGCTAAAAATCTTATAACCCAACAGCACGAAAACCCTTTCTCCTCCCAGAATAAAGAGAACACTTCTCCCCCTCAAAAGACAACCTCTCAGCCCCCTTTCAACTTCCATTTTCGTCACTTTTCATAATGGAGTAATTAAGGTGGGTTCTGGACTCTCAAAACATAATTTTATAAAATAAAAATACCTCTCACCCATAAAGTTATCACATAGGTAGCATTTTAAATCATTAAAACCACATAAAAATTTTATAAAACATAAATTAAACAACCATTTTAATAAAATGAATCAAGAGACTAATAATGCAAAAATTACATCCAAACAAAAGTAAAACAAATATTACTCAATAAACAATAACCAAATACCAAATAATGATAATAATAAACAATAATTAAATAATTATTCCTCAAAATAATAACATAATAAAACATAACATAAATAAATGTCACTTATGGATAATATTATATCACACCTCAAACACATTAATAAAAATCATAACAATAAATATAATAGATTCAATATCTAACTTCACTCAAATAACTCACAAACTAAGGTAAAATATAAATCATAAAATAACTTCACATGAAATAGCAACATTCACATCAAAAGATAAATAACACTAATCACAATCATAACAACACAACTAACCACAGAGTTTAACACCAACAGGTTGGGATCTAAAACTAAGGTTAGACAACAAAATCAAACAATCACATTTCACATAAGAAACAATTAAATAAATGCAACACTCCAAACATAGGGTAAAGAAGATCGGACATTGTCTCATGACAACCTGAAAAAGTTAACACATTCTTCATCAATTGTCTCTAATTGAGAACAATGGCTAGGGTTAGGTTATAATTTGGGCCTAGATGTTATCTCCTCAACCACCATTGGGATTAGAGGCACGCTCAGACCTACTAATTTAGGTAGAGACGTAGTCTAATACCTGTTCACTTAAACATACAAATTAGAGCACATGTGCATAATAGCCAAAGCACTAGGAAATAGGCTCTAGCAATCGTATCTCATTCTCGTATGTCTCTCATACGTCCAATGGTACGATGCCGCCCTTTCCACTTATCCTAACAAACATACTACTGTATCACTCAGTTATCCAAGTAAATCTCTGTATAATAACAATAACATAACAATATGCATCATACTCACCACAACACTAATAGAAGCTCATGCCCCATCTTGCAGCCACAAAGCTTGAACACAAATCAGTATATTTTATAATAATAAAAATAACCATAATCAAAATCATAATAATATGACAATACAATGATAATATATTAGAATCAAGTGAAAACTCCAAAGGTAACAAAACACTTTCATCACATCAATATGTCAATAACATACATCGTAATAATGGTCATGTCTAAACACACACATCATGATAAATATATCCTTAAACACATATAATAAATTATTTCCTAACATTTTTACTTAGTCCATAAATTTATGATATACAATATCAATTGTTTAACATCATTAGCACATACCTTTAAATGTCTCTATTATTTTACTTTCATCTCCAAGTTTCAAAGCCAAACTTCCTACACATCCACTATGAGAATGGAGAGGCACTACAAGGTATTTATTTTTGTTTGGTCTAAATTCCTAACCCTAATATTGAGATAATTCTACCCTTTCTTCATGAGAGATTGTTACACCATCTTTTACTAATATCTCATCTTAGCTTCTAAAATAGTTACATTCATCTTTCTATTGAATACATCTGCAAGGCTTTTCAGAAGTTGATCAATGATTTCATATAGAGCCATATTGAAACTTCTCATATACATAATTATTGCTTTCTCAATTATGGTCTTGTTAGCGAGGGACATTTCATCATAAATTTTAGGAACCTCTTTTAGTGCATCATGCTCCACAATTGCATTAATAATGGCCTCAATTTATAGAGGCACATGATCTGGAGGAGTCTTTTGTTTTCCTTTTCTTCCCTTCTTCTTTAGATGTTTCATTTATTACTTCTTACCTTGTTCTCTTCTTTCTTCTTTTTAAGATGTATCCATTCATTTCTTCCTCTTCATCTTCTTCATCATTAACTATATTCACATGATTATTCTCTTCCCTTCTTTCATTTTGCTTAGTTCTTGGTTTCTTCTTTTTAGTAGTCTTGATTTCCACCAATATTTCATTATTAGTCCTTCTACTACTAAAAGGAATTTTGGTAGTCCTCAAGGAAAAAAAATCCTCAAAAGTTGAGAGTTCTATCAAAGGCATGATAATACAATGAGGGTTGAGTGTTATATATGAGAAACCCTAAATGAGAAAGGGATTAGATAATGACAAGTGTCAACATCTATGCAATGAGAGAGAATTATCTAATAATAGCTCTCTAGTTAACATAAAAAATCACTCCTAAGTTTAGGTTAAATGTATGAGAATAAATTAGACTAATAATTAATTAAAAATTAATTAATTATTAGCTAATGCATGATTACTCTAACACCCCCTTAAGATGAACTTAGGGAGTAGCTAAAAACCCTAAAAAGAGAATGCATGATGGGTCTCGATAAAACAAGACCCGATGAGGTACCCATGTACAAAAAAAATATCTCTCAAAGTTGGAGAAAGGGAGAAAACCACATGGAAAAAACTCCTCTCTAAAGGAGAGAAAGAAAAATGAAAGATTGAAAAAGCCCCCAAGTCAAGGTGAAGGAATAAGAAGCCTCCAATCGAAACAATTTCCCAAAAAAAGAGGAACATGTATGAAGAGAAGGGGGATTTTCTACTCATGAGTCTCTTTATTCTCAAGAGATTCCCAAGGGGTGAACTTCCCTAAACTACCTCAAGGAATAACATGAGAGTTCTAGAATTAGAAAGATCAAATCACAAAGGTTTTCTGGACAAACTGACAAGCTCTTGGCCAAAGGATGGAAGGGTGGAATATGGATGATAGCATGGTGCATTGGTGTCCTAGAGGTGTACTAGCATCTCGTACAAACTAGAAAGTGAGTATATCCTAGAAAACAACAAGGCAACTATTGACAATCTAATTACTAAGAACTTCCAGAATGCACGAATGTAACAAAAAGTAATGAGACTGAAATAAGGTAAAGTAAATGATAAAACTAAAGAGAATGGAGAAAGAAAATGCTCATAAAAACCCAAGTAATCAAGCCTCCAGCACATGAATATCTTCAATACCTACATGCTTAAAATCTAGAAAAAGTGTTGGGGTTGTATAGGGGCTTGCCTTAGTCAAACCCCCATTTTAGTGTTCCCACCTCTACAGACAACCAGATAGATAGAGAGAAATAAAGTATGCGATGAGTGATAAAATAAAACCACGCTCAAGGAGGAGAACCCATATCACAAAATGTAGGTGATAAAAGAAATCTTCACTCAAGGAGGGAAACGTGTATCACAAAATATAGATGCAATAGATAAGGGATGTGTGAAATCCCAAGATGCTTGCAAGCATAAGGAAAAGGATATATTAGTTGCAAGGCTTAAGGAAATAAAAGGAGAGAGAGCAGTAGCTGCAAGAGCCAAAAGTGTTGCTAAGGGTGGTGTGAGAGCTTGAGAGTGCTACTGTAACAAGTTGTATGGATCTATGCAAGAAAGATAGCAAGAGCAAGAGAGGAGGAAAAAACAGGAGCCAAAGCTGGAGATAAGTTAGAAGACCAAAATGGATTGAAAAGATAGCATTTAAAGAAGGAAAAGAAGCTTCTCAAGTTGTTACAAGACATCCCAAGCCGTTACCACTAACAAAATGGGCTGACAAGTGGCAAACATGGTCGAAAGCGGTCATTTGAACATTGAAATGTCATAGGATGCTAGCGCAGTGTGCTAGTGTCCAGACACATCATGCCACAAAAGGACACAAACAAGGAAATCACAAGGTTCAATGCAAAGTTGACACACGAAGGTGGCTACTAAAAAAGGGGTGTTGATAATCCTGAGATGGAAAAAAGTTTGATGGATGGGGCTAAAATGAACCTACACAAGATGCTAAGGGAGTGGACACTAAAGCAGATGCAAGAATGTATGTGAAATTACAAGGGGTATAATTTTATGACATTACATTTTTCCCCCACTTTAGCAAGCATATGAATCTTCACTAATATGCACACTAAAGGAAATATACTAAACATAAATAACATCATAATGCTAAATGGATACTATAGAGGAATAAAATAACTCTTTGAACCAAAGAAGCTTTCCCCTAGGTTGAAGACCTACAAAACTAACACATTAGACAAGAAATACTTGCATAAGACAAGAGTGTTAGAACATAAAAATCCACCGCATCACGGGGTTAGAACATAAAAACATATACAGGCACCTAACTAACTAACAAGATTTGAGTCAACAATCTGAAAGAGACCTCGATGTAAAAGGTTGTCTCAGTACTATGTGTCATCCCAAAATTAAGAAACAACACACAAAAGAATTCTTAAAAGGAGAGAAGAATGTAAGAATCAATTTCTTCAAGAGAAGAATGCACCCAAAAGTTAGAGAAGCAACCAATATCGAAGAGAGAAATAGCATATACTTAGGATGAAGAAGATGCAAATCTTCGATTCAATATGTACAATTGAGAAGAAAGAGAATTTAAGAGAGATGGATAAGCTAGAAAGGAATGAAAATTCTAAGAGAGATGGCTCCACAGGTACTATCTCACAAGGAGGTTTGAACAAAAGGACTTCATCGCTCCATGGAACTATGAAGTTGAACAAAGTACACCGAAGGCCTGCATACCAACAATGGAAAAATCCCACAAGATGTGAGTGCTTCACAGGCCCTTGGACCTATAAAGAAGGAATTCCCCCAAGTAATCTCTCGTGAAGGAAGCCCAATGAAAGGGGGACTCTGCAGAGTTAGATTGGAAAGCGGATTCACAAGAACACTTGCAAAGCAACATGTTAATCCACAAATAAAACATGTTAGATTGAAAGAGCCATGCAAGAAAATAATCACACAGACCATCCACATTTAGAAAGCTTTCAAAGAGGTCCATCGGGAACCCTTCAAAAGAAAAGGGGTTCACTCAAGGGATGCACTATTTGAAAAGCGAGGTCTATTCAAGCTACCCCCAAGCTAGATGCAAATGATTTCATTTGAAGGAGAATCTTTCAAAGGGGATCCCTCAAGAACCCTTCAAAAGAGAAAGGGGTCCACTCAAGGGACACTACATTTGAAAGACAGAAAAGAGAGGGGGTCCCTCGAGAACCCTTCAAAAGAGAAAAGGGTCCACTCAAGGGATGCTACATTTGAAAGACATAGAAAAGAGAGGGGGTTCGTCAAGTGAGGCATACATCTCTAGAACAAGTTATCATTGCCCCCGACACATAGGGGAGGAGAACCATGCAAGATACTCAAAACATACAAGATAGAGGTGGGCCCTGGTATCACGTCATTTGAAGAAAAGGAAAGTGCATTAGTCAAAGGGGAGTTTGATAGCATTGGAATCACAAAATTGTTGTATTTTATCATTCAAGGCCTTACATTCACTAGTGGAATGGCCAAGAACTCGATGGTATGCACAGAAAGAACGTGTTTCTTTATCATCTTTATGAAATTTCTTACATGTAGGAGAAGGAAGAGTAATCAAGTGGGCTTTTAGAAGCAACAAAAAAATATGCTCTTTCTTAGATAAAGAATGAGGAGAAGGAAGCAAACCTTTCTCTTGTGGAGAAATGTTTAACTTCTCGAAAGAAGAAGGCATAAAGATAGCAGAAAATGGTAGATGAATCATTTTGCAAGATCGAGGTTAAGCAGAAATCGCATCCACATTCAACCAAGTTTCTATTTAGATTGCTCACTTGAGCAACCAAGCCCCAAATTACGCTTACGAGGTGCACATTCTATAGGGACTTGAATTCCTTGTTCTTTACACCCACAACCTTCATGCCCATATCCATATTTAGAGACAAGCTTAAAGTTAGGGCCATAACATTCTTGCAAATCTTGAGAAGGAGGAGGATCTTCATAGAGAGCATTGCTCCAACAATGGGGATCACACTATTCTATGGGATCTCCATTATCCTTCTTGACATGACTGCTAGCATTAGCCTCCTTAATAGAAATGCAATCATCTTCCTCAAAAGGAGGAGGATTGGCATCAAGGACATTACAATTGTTGTTCACATTATCCCACAATAGAAAAGAGTAATCATCTTTGATAGCGGGTGTGGATGATGTTATTGAAAGTTCTAAGTGAATCAAGGTGAATTTATATTCTCCATTGAAGGATTCCATAAATTATAGAGAACCGCAATCATCACCAAGACATGCATTCTCTTGAGAAGAGGTAGAAGGAGTAGACTTATGATTTCTTGCTTCAGAAGGATCTTCTTATAGGACATCTATCTCAAGAGTATCCTTTGTAGTAGGTATTATTGGAGTAAACAATGACACATTGGAAGACACTAAAGGAATAAGAGTAGGCACAACCGAAACCTGACCAACAACTGCCATTTCACATAAGTGCATAGCCTCGGGGTCAGCTATGAATTTGACTACTTGATTATTACAAATGAACTTTATCAATTTATGCAAGGTAGACAGGATTGTACCCATAGCATGAATCCATGGTCTACCAAGAAGAAGGTTATATGGTAATTTTCCTAACATAACATATACAAGGGTGGGTAGGGTAATGGGTCCCAACCTCAAAGGAAAGACGATCGTGCCTAGGGCTTGTCGACCAATATTATCAAACCCACAAATTTCAATAGAAGAATTATTAAGAGAAGATGAATAAATATTAATTTTAGGCAATAGATCAATGCTACATACATTGAGCAATGAACCAGCGTCAATGAGAGTACATCTAATGTTGATATTATTAATGTTAACTATAATCATTAGATGGTTTTCTTGCTTCTACACATCTGGGGGCGGAAGTTCTTAAAGAGAGAATGTGATATTTGGTGAATCCATACGAATATGAGCCATCAACACATTAACATCCATTAGCCTAGTAGAGGCAGGCAAGAGGATCTTTTGCAAGGCTTCCTAAAGCATAACTTGATAAATTGAAGTAGATTGAAGCAAGTCCCACAATGAGATCTTAGCCAGAGTAACTTGAAGTTGCTTGACAAGATTGTAATCACCGAGTGCTTTGGTTGTAGGTTTAGGAGCTTGAAGAAGGCTTGTATTTTATTCATTCTATTCTCATAAGTATGGGATACCACTCTATAAGAGGGAGCCTTAGAAATATTAGAAGAATCACTATCAAATGGAACACCATCAATAAAACAAATCCTTTTAAGAGAAGGAATAGCAAGAGTCAGATAAATGATTAGTCTCTTAGGCCTTTGAGGGGGAGTAGAGACATAGATTACATTTACAGAATCATCACAACTAGTGGAATAATTGTTTGAAGACATATTCCCAACATCAATCTAGGGAGGATCAAATGTGGAAGGAGATTCATCATTTTCTAATACATTATCTCTAGAAGAGAGTGCATTGGAATAAATAAGAGATTCATCATTCACTAATGCATCATCTCTAGAAGAGAGTGCATTGGAATGAAGAGAAGGTATAGTAATGTTAAGAAAGGTATCAATGATTTCATCTTCTTGAAACAAGATATCCTTCAAAGTAAGAGGAATCTCATGAGAAGGATCAAAGATACCGAGTGGCAAGGGTAAAGCCAAGTCACCATTGCATGCATGAAATGGAACATAATTAACATTTTGAATAGAATTAGATATTGAGTTGATAAAAGAAGATATTAAATTTATTTTGAAAATAGTAAGTTAAATATGATAAGTAATGAATAAACAATTCAACTAATAACAAAACTAAGAAAAACAAAAAATCCAGGTTTTTAGATTTTTTCAGTATTTTCTATGTTCTAGTAATTTGTATTTTCAGAGGTCTTTGGAGTAGAATTTGGGGTCGAAACTTGCGTCGGTCCCTAAAATTTAGTTTCCAAAGGCACAATATTTTAAATATTGAATTATTCCTCTTAGAGACCTTCCAATGGTGTAAACGGTTATGAATTCTGAGCACCGAGTCAAAAGTTATGACCCCACCAAGTTGGGGTAAATAAATTCCTTGTTTTTTTGAAAAAAGTTGTGATTCACGTCAGGTTCGCTAAAATGTAGAGAAGGTGGATTCACTACTCATGAGTCTCTTTATTCTCAAGATATTCCCAAGGGGAAAACTGCCCTAAACTACCTCAAGGAACAACATGAGAGTTCTAAATCAGAAAGAGTAAATCACATAGATTTTTTGGACAAACTGACGAGCTCTCAGCCAAAGGATGGTAGCACTGAATATGGATGACAGTGTGGCACACTAGTATCCCAGAGATGCACTGGAATCTCATATAGACCAAAAAGTGAGAAAATCCTAGAAAACAACAAGGGGACTATTGACAATCTAATTACTGAGAACTTCTAGAATGCACGAAAGTAATAGAAAGTAATGAGACTGAAATAAGGTAAAGTAAATGATAGAAGTAAAGAGAATGGAGAAAGAAAATTCTCACAACAACCCAAGTAATGAAGCCTCCAACACATGAATATCTTCAATACCTGCATGCGTAAGATCTAGAGAAAATGTTGGGGTTGTATAGGGGTTTGCCTCAGTCAAACCCCAGTTTTGGTGTTCCCACCTCCACGGACAGCTAGATAGATAGAGAGAAATAAATTATGTGATGAGTGATAAAAGAAAACCCTATTCAAGGAGGAGAACCCATATCACAAAATTTAGGTGATAAAAGCAATCCCCACTCGAGAAGGAGAACCCATATCATGAAATATATATGCAATAGATAAGGAATGTGTGAAATCCCAAGATGCTCACAAGCATAAGGCAAAGGAGATATTAGTTGCAAAGCTTAAGGAAAGCGAACGAGAGAGATAATTAGTTGCAAAAGCCAAAAGTGTTGCTAAAGGTGTTGTGAGAGCTTGAGAGTTTTGTTGTAACAAGTTGTATGGAGTTGTACAAGCAAGATAGCAAGAGCAAGAGAGGAAGAAAAGGTAGGAGCCAAAGCTAGAGATAAGTTAGAAGACCAAAATGGATTGAAAAGATAGCATTTAAAGAAGGAAAAGAAGCTTCTCAATTCATTACAAGGCGTCCCAAGCCATTACCACCGACAAAGGGACTGACAAGTGGAAAACATGCTCAGAAGCAGTCATTTGAATGTTGAAATTTCATGGGATGCTAGTGTGGCATGCAGACGTCTGCATGGCGCGCTAGTGTCCAAACACATCATGCTACAAAATGACACAAACAAGAAAATCACAAGGTTCAATGCAAAGCTGACACATGAAGCTAGCTAATAAAAAAGGGTGTTGAGCATCCTGAAAAGGGAAAAAGGCTAATGCAGGGGCTAAAATGAGCCTACAGAAGATGCTAAAGGAGTGGACACTAAAGCAGATGCAATAATGTATGTGAAATTGCAAGGGGTGGAATTTTATGACATTACAATGTAGAACATCGTTGAAGAGCAAAGAATTTGTAGATTGTTGTCAAATGATGATATCTATAGTGATGAAATGAAGAGCCTTCACAAATAGGAATGCAAGAGTTTCCATATGGTAAATGATCCATCTCACCAAAATGCATGGGTAATCAATTGCTGATGTACATTGCATTCAAAAGTATATAGGAACAAGAACTAGATACATAGATCACTAAAATCATGAAACCAAAGAAGCATTAGCACCAATAGTAGACACCCCCATAATGTTAAAAGGGAGAGCCAAGATAGATCCACTAAAACTATGTGAAACCAAGAAGTGCATTTAGGAGAAACAACCTGCAAATAAAAGGGTGTGCAAACTAAGGCACACACACATGAGGAAAGAATCACTAGGATTCACTGTTATTGTGGAAAAGAAACTCACTTGAAAAAGGTGTGATGGAAAACCAAAGGAAAACATCAACCCCCTGCATGGCACTTTATATCATAGTGTGATTACAAAAGGCACAACAAGATGTGCAAAATCCCCAAAAAATATACATCAAAATGGCACTTTATCTCAGTTCATCTACAAAAGAAAATGTGCATGAAAATGATGTCTACAATGCACAAATAGGATAAAATATTGGAAATAAATATATAACATCCAAAAATGAGACATCCCATGCAAAAAAATAAAATTCAAGAGCTTTAATACCATGTTAGAATTGTGAAAAACATGAGCCACAGGATCAAGCAATGAAAAAAGACACTCTTCCTCTTTTGAGATTTTCTCTTCTGTTGATATTTTCTCATCTCTTTCATTTTGTATCTTTTTCTTGTTGAGGAATATAGCAATTCTTTGTTTCCAAATCTCTTGCATGGAAGGTGTTTTGTTTCATTGTTTGATCCTATGGCTCATGTTTTTGACAATTTTAACAAATCACCCTCTTTAAATCTGATATCACCTTTCCTACTTTATTTTTCTCCTTTTCTTTTGCATTCTTTTCTAATAGATTTTTGGTTATTTCATCATAAGTACCAAATATCTCAACTGTGGTATCCTTAGGTTTGTTGAGCAATATGTAAGCATATGCAATCCTTTCTTTTGTAAGGAGTTCATAACGTAGCCTTGTAATCCAAGAAGTCCTTGGTTCAACTGCTTCCATATAACAATTGTCTTTATCAACCATGAAAGTGATCGCATCCTTGTACCTTTCTACAACTTGAGAGGGTATCTTGTCCCTTGCATTTCACTGATCTGGAAGGTCTTAAAGAAACCCCAAAACATTGTGTTGCATTGATTGGTGTCTGAAAACTTATGCATGTACTCCCTAATTTGATGCAATACAGGAATATCCCTTCCCCAAACCACATTCTTCATACCTGGTGTTCATTTATGGAATAAAACATAAGGAAAATGATCAGGAAGCCATACTGGAAGTTATACTATGAATCCTTGGTTCTTTGTACATTCTCCAACAATTTAACTCATAGGAGCTCACAAAGGTCATAGTCTTTCCCTTCCTTCACCATCTGAAAAGAAATGTAGATAGTGGTAGCGATAGAAAACCCTACTCTTTTTATGTAATAGATCTTGTATGCAATTCCCATTATGGCATTCAAACACCAAGATCAATAATATCATCCATAGTTAGATTTCTCTTGTCAAATTTTGCTCTGATAAGTTTCATGACCTTTGTATTCTTAACAATTTTCAGTGTTGGCACTAGTCTGGTAGAGCACAAACCAATCACAACCATGATAGCTTCCTTTGTGATTAGATAGGGTTGATCAAGCCAAAATATATCCTCATGAATTTGGCTTAAAGTAATTATAACCCATTCATCTTCATAGAAAATATAGGAAAACCCTTCCATAAATCCAATCCTTTTAATTCCACATTCCCATATTCTAGTTTAAGCTAAAAATTATCACCCAGCAAATTAATGAACCTGAACTCTTCCATCTACAAATGTTTGTATTCACTTAGTTGAGAATGAATATAAATGTGGGCATCTTCATAATGCAATACATTGATAGGAATGTGGGAGAACACTCCATCCATGTTGGTTTCCATGGATTTGTATGAATGCTTCTCAAATTTTGGACTTGGTTTTTAAGCAACATTAATGACAATTGGTGTAGCCATGATAACACTAGGATTTTTCACACAAACTAGAGAAATACCTATGAATTTTTCTTGTTAGGGTTTGCACACACTTCTTTGTACACTTTCTCCACTTCCTCAGCTCTTGTGTGCACTTGATATCTTTTGAATAAAATTAATTTTGATCAATTTGAGATTAAATGCACTTCATCCCAACCCTAATCATTTCACATTAAATACCTTCCTTAGTTCTTGACATTAGTAGCTTTTTGATGTTCGTGATATCACAATGAACCGTACTCTTTCAGGATACTTCCACAAAAGGTGTTGTATAGGAGCGAATTTGCACCCCTCATGCAAATTTCCCTTCTACATCTCCTACTTTAGAAAAATCAAACCTGACTAGATAATTCCACATCACCCACCTACTTTCCATCCACTGGGTGCTTGTCTTGTGTGTCGGTGGGGGATTTTGTTTCAAGGACACAAGCATAGTGCACAAACGTCTGTGCGGCACACTTTTGTCCCTAACAAATTCTTACCCCTAGAGTCCACAAGGATGTTACATTCTCCATTGGGCATGAAGCGTAATGCCTCTATGTTGACCAACTGAGCTGAGAATGGCTCTTTCCCTCCTAATATCCCTTAAAATTCATGTTTTCCACATCCATTCCATCCTCTTCACAATTCTAGACATTCACTTGATCTCTCTTACCTCCCTTTTGCATCTCTTGAGCATTGCCCAACAGCTTGTTGCTTAATCAACTTCACTAAGAATGTGTTGTGCTACCATAGAAGCTGCAATTTTGGTGTCTTGTAAGACCTCCTTTGTTACCATTGCAACCGTGTTGACTTTTCCAAGATCGTAGTCTTACGTTCTCCCTTCATTGGCATTGAGTGCCTTTGGTTGGAGGTGGTATTACTTCACTATCCTTCTTTTGTTGTGGTTTGATAGAGTAGCATTGTGTCTTTCTTAGTGTTCATATTCTTTCTTTCTATTTCCTTTATCGTATTTTCTATCTTGTGGCTTTCTTGGCTACTCATGGAGGTGGAAACACCAAAGCGGAGGTTTGACTAAGGAAAACCCCTATACAGCCCCAAAATTTTTCCACTCTTGGCTATGTGTAGGTGTACGTGTGCATGGAGCTTTCTGGCGAACTGGACTCTCAGTGAGTTGGTCTTCATCACCTTCATTTTCTCTAACTCCTTTATCAATTCTATAATCATTCATTGTACTTCATTATTTTGTTCATATCGTTAAACTTCATTAGCTAAACTGTAAGTAGGTTTTTTAGACATTCAGAACTATACTTTTCACTTTCTGGCCATATAGATGCCAATGCCCCAGAGACGCCAGTGCACCACGTTGTCTTCCTTGACCCACATTGATGTCCTTGGACAAAGAGCTATTTGAGGTATGGTTCAAATTCTAGAAATTGGCTCGTTTAGCCCCATCCAAGCATACAAATTAGTAGAGTGACAAAAGTACTTGAGAGTTCTCTTCATTCTCTATCCTTGACCTAAAAAGCCTACTTAGCTTCAAGTAAGTTAGGGCAACCCTCTACTCTCGGCTCTCCATGACCTAGATCCTTGGTGTGGTTGGTCCCGCTACCTTACAATTTGGTGAACCCAACGTAATAACATCTATCCATTTTTTGTGTTGATACTTTTTCCCTCGCACCTAGTGAATTTTGTAAATTTGAGTGTTGTGAAGGTTTATGAGCATCACAACCCAGTCTATGACCTTAGGGTATTTGGTTAGAAGGAGTGTGTGACACCTACCATTGGAAAAGATGGTCACTTTTGGTTTTACTTCTGGCTTTACTACTAGTTTTTTTATAGGTTTTACCGATGAGATGGGTTTCATAGACGAGACCGCTCATGCTCCTACTCCTCTAGTACCCCCTATAGCTTCGTCTTTGGATGAGGATGATATTCATATTCCTATTGTAGATACATAAAAATGACCTAGGCCTACAAGCTCTATTGTCGCCATATTTCTTCGTGGCATAATTGAAATAATTAATTATGTCATTTGGTCCACTTTCAACTATTAATTAAATAACTCATGATTATTTAATTAATTCACGTCTTTTTATTCTTCTTGATTATTTAAATAAATATATTTTATTTATTTATTTAAAACATCACTAATTTTCTAACGTCTTTCCATAATTAAATAAATTGCTT
The DNA here is from genome assembly GCA_007258455.2 of Sequoia sempervirens. Classification (NCBI taxonomy): domain Eukaryota; kingdom Viridiplantae; phylum Streptophyta; class Pinopsida; order Cupressales; family Cupressaceae; genus Sequoia; species Sequoia sempervirens. Next base: position 613,853 of record VDFB02307963.1, on the reverse strand, counting down.
AATTTATTTAATTATCTTTGTCCATTATTTCCTCCTGATTATTTATTTATTTAAATATGGCATTAACTTCTAAAGTTTTCTTATAATTAAATAAATTCTTTAATTTATTTAATTATTTTCCACCTTGGCATTTTCCCCATTTTAAATAAAATTATTTATTTAAAATGGTCCCACTTTCTAATTTTCCCTCTTTTAGTAAATAATTCACATTAATTATTTACTGTCACATGACCTGACTCTTTTGAATGAAATTAATTTTTAATTCAAATTGGTAATTTTCTTCCATAAATCAAGTAATTTCTAATATTATTTGATTTTCTAGCTCTCTTTTTCTATGTCATTCTTATCTCCTTATCACATGTCATCTTGTCCCTTGATTTGATCTTCTAGAAGGAAAATATTGACCATTCATTGCAAATTCACCCTAATGTTGCCCTAACCCAAATTGTGTTGTCATATTGAATTTTGACCATTGATCTTAGGGAATTTGTCAACTTTCGATCTTCGCCATTCATCCAAAATTGCATTTTCTATAAAATGCCAATTTTAGTCTCATTTTGACATCTCATGCAATCTTGTCTTATGCATACTTCATCTCACAAGTTCTTGGAATTTTGGAATACTTTAGGCATACTTTAGTCTTTGTTTACTAGTTGCATAGTTGCATAGTATTGCATTTCATATCAAATCCTTCAACATTTTTCTTTGGTCTTGGCATAGTCATAGATTTTCTCACACAAAATCTGAGGGAAAACTACATATTGCAAAAAATAGAGGTGTAATGGAGGTCAATCATGGAGGTTGAAGACTCAAGGTGATATCTCTCTTTGTTTTCATATTTTCCTCCTTTATGCTTCATTATTTACTTTGGTTTTTGTTTGTTTATGCACTAACCTGCTAACCTAAATTTTTCCCAAGTTACATTGGTGAACCCAACACCAATATCGTGCATTTTTTTTTTCCATACAGATTTTTGTGTTTTTGCAGAGTGACGCATCTGCCAACCTGAGATGCATTTGACTGACAGAAAGCCTCATTTGCTCAGATTCGACACATTAGCCATTCAGAATGACGCATTTGAAGACCGTAATGCATTAGCTCTGCATATCTAAGAATTCACTTGTCAGATTCCAACATACAGATTTGAGCCGCATTTGTTGTGCAGAACAACACATTCGCTCTACTACGATGCATTTGTCAGCTAAATTTTTGCTTTTGGTTTTTTTTTTTTTAGAATTTCCCAAATTTCTCATTTCAATCTAGTAGTTAGGGGTTTTTCTAGTTACTATTTTGTTGTTGCAACATGTGGCATTGAATTTTCATGGGTCCAAGACATATTTTTAGACTACTAACAAGTGGTTTTGTAGGTTGGAATGTCCAAGCATGTTATTTTAAAACCTCTTGTGTTTGTTTTAGATTAGAAAACACTTCCATTGGTGCTCTAAAAAGAACATTTGCTTGTCTCACTCAGATTTAATTAGGTGGTTAAAGAACTTTTCTTGATTTTTCTTGAAGGTGGTAGGTGATTATGCTCTCACCTTGTGCAAACTAGATGATTAGAAAACTAGACCCTCCTATTTTATGTGTCACCCCAATTCAATAATCAAAGTATCATCTCCCCTTGTGCACTTGTGCGATCCTGGGTGCAAGAGAAATGGTTATTGACTCTAGGACTTGGGCCTTCCTTGGTGGGAAAAAGTACTCACCCCAAGGTGACTCAAACTATCAATGGAGCTCTTTGGCTGAGCTACCCCCGACTGGTATATAAATGTGAATCCTAATAGAAAGCCTAGGATTTGAGTGTAGATGTGTCACATAGACAAGTGAACTCCCCAAAACCCTATTGAGCGTAACTGCTTTAGGTTGGAGTTCCTCCTTATCAGATCTAATCTTTCCCCATGTGTGGCCACTTGAACGGGGGTCCTGAACTAAATTTTTTTGTGTAGTTGCCAAAATCCCTTCTATTTGATAGTGCAGCAACAGTCGTTGTGAAGGCATCCACATTCTCGCAGTTCTTAGTAGAGGTGATCAACCAGCCATGGGAGATTTTTTGGGGTTGGAAGCTTGGTTGACCTAAGAAGTGAGTGCACTGTAAGGGGGAGCTCGTGTGGCCAAGCTTCTAGATTCATCCGCTAAGAATAAGTGCGATTGGGGAAACCCACATGGAATCTAGCAAATATTGTCCTTGCCTAACCTAGGGTTGTACTTGTCTTCTTTGTGCATGTTTAAACAAGATATTGTGTTTGCCAAGTGTTTTCTAAAAAAAAAAAAACAAATACCATTTCATAGACCTAGAAACGAACATTCAACTTGAAACAATTTCAAATTTTAGCCAAAAATTGTAAACAAACTTTACCTATTCTGCCTACAACGCATTTGCCGCAATGAATTTGTCAATTTTCCCTGCATTTTCCATTTTATGTGACACATTCACTCTAATAAGCCGCATTTTCTATTTTTGGCAATGCATTTGCCTATGCTACACCACATTTGACCTACAAAAAGTTGCAATTGCTTCCTTGATTCGCATCTGCTATTTGTAGAGCCACATTCGATAAAACTATGATGCATCTGCCAAACTGCAACACATTTGCAACCTGGAATGATGCATTTGCTTGGAAAAAACTAAAACACTATTGTAGTCCAAAACCCAAGACCAAACTTGTCCAATCTATCATCGAACATCTTTTTCCAACAACCTTTGTCAAAAACTAGAAATAAAATTTCTCAAATTTACCATCATTGGAATCTTTAGCTTGCATTTACCCATAGGTTCAAACTTGTAAAATCTTTAGTTGCATATTTAGAAGGCCATCATCTTCATTTTCAGTCATAAATAATTCTTTAGGTCCCCATTTCATTTGCAAATTTTGGATTAGGAAACCTCACCATACTTTTCAAAATCATTGCCTTCAAGAGTAGGTGGTCATTGGACTTAGTCATCATTATTTTTTTTAGTCATTATCCTTTTGTGAGACTTTCCAACTCAAAAGCCTGGTTAGGAAACCTCACTTTTTCATCTTGTCATCTTGTCCTTTAGTCACATTATTAAGTCCTTTGATGACCCAAATTGAGACATAGATCAAGCTTGGGGTGGTTGAGTAAACCTTTTTCAAAATCCCATCATTACTTAAACCTTTGCATTTGCATACCTTAGAAACTTTCAAAGTCATCCTAGTTATCATTTTGCATACCTTATTCCTAAAAATCCAAAACAAGAAAAATAGTCCTCATTGCCCTTTGGAATTTGTCACTCCCTTTAGTCAAGATTGTCATATTGCATTCCTTATTATCAAAAATCCAAAAACATAGTTTGCATTTGCATCCCCTATTGTCAAAAATCCAGAAATAATAATTTTCATTCTTCGTCCTAATTTGAGCAATTCCTTATATGGTTGAGACTAGGCTTCAAAGAAAAAGAAGACAAATGGCTAATTTTGGACAAGACAACAACACTTATATCTTTTCCAATGAAATGAATCAAAACATGAACAAAGATACATTCTTTATCAATCCTTTTATCAAAATGAACATGCCATCTTCATCACGTAACCCCTTCGAACCATTCATATAAAAGGACCAACATGGACAAGTATATGCAAAAGACTTAGAAGATGCAGTGCAATATCCTGACATAGACTCCTTTGTGGAAGATCTAGTCTTACATGACCCACAAAGATATCTAGCCATACTTTTGGATCAAGGGGCTAAATTGCCACGTGGCTTTGACATTAACACTTTGAGACCAGCCTCACCAGATCACAATACCAACAACAACAATGCAAACAACACATCCAACACTATTCAACCCCAAAATAGTACAAAAAATTCCTTTGTTGGTGCTACCTCACAAATTTCCACAAGCACTATTAATGCCACCTCTAATGACACATCCAATCAAAACATAATCAATGCAACATCCATTGGAGGGACACCAACTATGTCACAAGCCATGTCAAAATCAATGCCAAAAATTCCAACAACATCCTCACAATCAATTGGAGCTACCTTTGGATCCTCATCAACGGGGGAAAGTTCTTTAAACCCCCTATTTGTAGCTTCATCTAGTGCCATGGGAGCATCATCATCAATTCCTTTCATTGGGTCTTCATATAATCCCTTTGGTAGAAATAAACGATGCATTTTCATTAGAGGACCACAACCAAATATCAACACATCATCACAACTTAATACCAATACTTCCCAAGGAAAAAACACCAACATTCCCCATGGAAAATTTTACCAATATGGATAAGGCAATCAGACTTCATAGCATATGATGTCATTTGGGCACCAAAACAGTCAAGGCCAAAACATCCCACAAATATCAACTAATATGGTTGGAGGGCACATTCCTACATATGCATCACACATCCATACCCATCAACATGTACCTAACCAAAACTTGCAATACCAACAACATTCAAATCAAAACACATCATAAATCTCACAACAACACATCCCACAAAAAAACTAGAACATCTCTTCACAACAAATGGGGACACATGGGATACCCATCACTCCCATGTGTGATGCAACAAACAATCCTATAATTGATGCCTTGACAACGCAAGTGGAAAACTTGCAAAAACCAATAGAGACTATGAAAATGTCAAATAAAAAGTCACACATGTCATATGACCTATGTCCATACCCTTTCGACATAAGTCTATACATGCCACCATTTCCTCCTGGATACGTGGCACCAAACTTCACTAAGTACAAAGGCAAGAAAAATCCTATTGAACACATTTGAGAATTCAAAACTAATTGTGTGGAAATTGCCTATGAACACACTTACTTGATGAGACTTTTCCCTAATAGTCTTACAATCCCTACACTTGAATGGTTTTCCACTTTACAAAAGGGAATAAAATCATGGGACGAACTTGCAGACAAATTTATATGAAATTATGCCTATAACATTGACACAGATGTCTCCATCACTAGCTTATGCACACTTACACAAGACATTGGTGAGAATTTTATCCCGTTCTTCCAAATATGGAGAAGTCTAGCAAGCCATTGCCATATTGACATACCTGAGAAAGAAAAAGTCAACATGTTTTTCCAAACACTCCTAGGACCATTAAAATATGGCTTGCAAGTTCACTGTTGCACAACCTTCACAGACTTAGTTGAAAAGGGTGTCCAACTTAAGAAGGCCCTTATTTCTAAAGGAGAACTAAAATATGGCCCTAAAAACACAAACACAAACCCACCTATAGACAAGATTAAACACTGGGTCGAGAATAAACACATTACCAATGATGGCGTTGTTGATGCTAAGATGCCAAACACGACGGGTCCAATGCTTACCCTTAAAGGAGATCAACCACAAAACAGATCAACAACTACACTGACACCTCCTACCAATGTCATTCAAAATAACCAAAATAGTCAAAGTCAAGGACAACCCCGTCAGACAAGGCAATTCCCGAAAAGACATACATACACTGCCTTGGGTGAACCAATTGAAGATGTCCTTAAGAAGCTCCTTCAAAATGGTCTCATCACACTAGAGGACCCTAAGCCATATGACCTAGGACAATTTAAACCATCATGGTGGGATGACAACACCTTTTGTGATTACCATCGGGCTAAAGGGCATAAGACCTCCTCTTGTCGACAACTAAGAAATATTGTACAAGACCTCATTGAAAATCACACAATTGAATTGGGTGGGCCACAATTTGCATCAAACGCAGATCATACTATTCACAAGAACCCACTGCAAGACCATGGTTCAAATAATCCCTCAACATCAGGACCCAAGACTAATAATAACCATGCCAACTCTACTCGCACTACCTTTAACTATTCTGGTGGAACCACTATAAATCATGTTCAAGCTACTGATGAGTATGTCAATACCATTACTGTCAAAAGAGCACCTGAATGCAATGTCACTACTTGTGGTTGTAAAGTCACCATAGCTGGTCCTCCTCCCCCTCAACAACCAAAAATTACAATACCCAATCCATCTGCTAAGCAATCACAGTTAGGTTCATTCACCAAACCATCACAACTTAAGGCACAGTTCAATCTCATTGACCAACTAGGCAAGACACCCATGCAAATTTCCATACTTGATCTACTTCGCATTTCTCCTGCACATAAGGCCATACTTGACAAAACCTTACAAGAGTCTTTCATCCCTCATGTCATTGATGTCAACCAGTTTGAAGCCATGGTGGGATATTTAACCACACCCCATCATGTAACATTTTCTTATCAAGATTATTCATCACCAAAGTCCAATCATAACGACACATTACACATTGAATTCTTTATTCATAAGCATAAGGTCATACAAGTTTTAGTAGACGGCGGAGCAGGACTTAATATATGCTCCTTAAAACTAGTTAAGGCTCTAGGCTTCTCTAATGCTTGTGTAGAACCTACTAAAATCATTGTTATAAAGGAGTATGATGATGAAGAAAGTTCTTCCCGAGGAGTTATCACTCTTCCTATTAGAGTTGGACTAGTTATTGTAGACACAACTTGCTAAGTCCTAGATCTCGAACTACCCTATAACATCTTGCTTGGTTGACCTTGGATCCATGCCTTAAAATTTGTTCCATCTACCTACCATCAATGCTTAAAATTCCCTTTTAACGGCACACAAATCACCATATATGGAGACCTTGATCCCTTTCAGTCATCAACCGAGAAGCTCCAAGTTCCTCTTCTTCCAAATTCATTAACCTATCCACACTCACCTCATCATCCACATCCACTTCTTCCATGTCTTCCACCACACCATCTCCCTCTGTCTCGAAGGATAATCCCAATTTCAAGATCCAAGACCAAGGATGTGGAGAGTATAAATTAAACATGACCTACTGCATCACCAAAATACCCAAGTCTCCCAAGGAGTACGATCGACCTTGTTTTAGAATGGAACCTAAGGAAATTTTCAAAGTTCCTCCGCCACACATTTTTATAAAATGGGGAGAAATGAGCAAAGAAGACATTCAGGATATATCAACTTGGATTTACAAAGACTCAGAAGATCACCCTCATTACTAGTCTAGATATATGGAAAAGGCTATGATATAATGAAGGAAAAAGACTACGATGGAACTAGTGGCCTTGGCAGAAATAAAAATGGAATGTGTGAACCAATAATTCCTTCTCAATGGCCAAAGTGTCTTGGGTTAGGGTTTGGGCTACTCGAAAATGATGATCGACATACCAATGTAACCTTAGGTGAGAGTGTGAATGCTTCAGAAAGTGTCAAGACTATTGAGGAATCCCTTACCGAAACTAACTCCCACGAATCAGAATTTTGCTCCCAGTGATCCCTAAGTGATTGTTGCCTTGATGAGTTGTTCCTTGAACCTGGAGAACCTACCTTTGAAGAAATATTTTGGAAAATGTTCAAGATTGATCTAGCATAGAATAACAACAACCCCAAAATCCCAAGAAAAAGAGTAGATTGGGGTAGTTTCTTTTGTCCGCAAGATAATGACAAGCCTGAATCATCTTCTAATCCCATTGGCCATAATTTCAACATACCTGTCTAGTCATCTGACCCTAATGACCAACATTCAGATTCACCCTACTCGCCACATGATACTAATGCTAGTTCATTTGTCCCTTGTTTTGACAATGAGTATGAAACAAGTGAAGGAGAATACTAGATTGAATCCAACTAGGAGCTGGATGATGAAAACTTCATTTTCAACATCTCTGAATCCATCTGCATGCTTTCTACATCCTCCCCACCATTCACCAATACTGATGATGGTATTTCCTTAGTCTACCCACAACTAATTGATTGGGACCAACAAGGCCCACTAGTCATGGACATATTTCAAAACGATGAAGCCATTGCAGAATTCATGGGACTTCGTGAGGGCATACCAAGTGGAGACCACAAGGCGGTATTTTCTATTGACCTAGATTGTGGAGCCTACTTCAGGGACACTACTTCATCCTCTAGTCACAAAATGAAAAATAAAAATAAAATAAAAAATGGCACGTCTTTAGGTGAAAATCGAAAGAACCTTCTAACAATAAAAAAAGTAAAAATAAAGGATGTATCTGTGGGTGAAAACCTCTTTGAGGTGTCCAAGGATGGAGGACTGGACTTTCTCCCCGTAACTCAAGAAAGATCAGAAATTCTCATAGAAGACACCATGGAAGTCAACATATCCACAACATAAGACCCCAAAATTGAACTCTTTGCGGCATCTTTGACAGAGGAAGAGAAACCTGAATTTCATAAATGCTTTTCAGAGCATAAGATTAACTTTGCATGGTCCTATACTTATATGCTTGGGTTGGATCTAGAAACTAGTCTTGCACCATTTTCCATTATTTCCAGATGCCAAGCTAGTAAAATAGAAGCTATGAAAAATGCATCCTTAGATTGCCATGTTAGTCAAAGTAGAACTCAAGAAACTGCTAGATGTGGGATACATACGATCAATAGATTATGCTAAATGGATATCAAATCTTGTACCAGTCACAAATCCAAACAGTCAAATCCACATCTGCACAGATTTTTGAGATTTGAATAAAGTATGTCCAAAGGATGAATTTTCATTACCAAACATAGAAATTATTGTCAACCTTATAGTAGGATACGAGATGTTGTCCCTCATGGACGGTTTCTCGGGTTATAATCAAATTCCTATTTCCCTTAAAGATCAACCCAAAATGGCATTCACATGTCCTTGGGGTACATACTATTGGAAAGTCATGCCTTTTGGTCTCAAGAATGCAGGCACAACGTATTAGAGAGCCATGACAACAATATTGCATGACATGATGCACGAGATAATGGAAGATTATGTGGATGACCTTTTGGAAAAATATTTGACATGAAAAGATCATTTGAATGTGTTAGAAAAAAAATTCAAGAGACTGGAAGAATACAAAGTCCGCTTGAATCCCAAGAAATGTGTCTTTGGTGTGACATTAGGAAAGCATTTGGGATATATAGTTTCTCAAAGAGGCATTGAAGTTGATCATGCCAAAGTGAAAGCAATATTAGACATGCCTCCTCCAAAAGGAATAAGTGAACTCAAGACATTGCAAGGAAGGTTACAATCTATCTGACATTTCATAGCACAGTTGGTCAACAATTTTCAACCATTTCAATATCTCCTACACAAAGGCATCCCCTTTGTGTGGACATATAGATGTCAAGAGGCTTTCCAACAAATAAAGGATTACCTATTGTCACCACTTGTTTTAATGCCACCCATCAAAGGAAAACCTTTGATTCTATACATTTCTGCAACAACTTCAACACTGGGGGCATTATTGGCGCAAAATGATCATGATGAAAAAGAAAGGGCCATATACTACATCAGTCGAACATTAGTCGAGTATGAGCTAAATAATACATCCATTGAACGTGCATGTTTAGATGTTGTCTTTGCTACCCAGAAGCTAAGATATTACATGTTGAATCATAAGACACAGTTGGTAGAAAAAATTGATCCCCTGAAATATCTCTTAAGTCGCACAGCATTTACAGGTTGCTTGGCGAAGTGGGTCATGATCTTGAGTGAGTATGAAATTCAATATGTGGAACAAAAAGCTATAAAGGGACAAGTGATAGCAGATCAACTAGTAGATGAACCTATACAAGGTGATCACCCATTGGTGGCAGACTTTCCTAATGAGTCCATATTCCATGCAGAACCTAAATCACCTTCGCAACTATACTTTGATGGGTCTCATACTAGTCATGGCTCGGGAGCGGGAATATTCTTTATCACACCGCAAGGAGATTCCATCCCTAAGTCATTTTGTATTGCTTTTCCATGTACAAATAATGTGGCAGAATACAAGGCACTTTTTACAAGACTCATAATGGTCATAAAATAGAAAATAAAAACACTTCATGTTTATGGATATTCTCAATTGATCATCAACCAGCTCAACGACGAATATGACACCAAGGATGAGAAATTAATACCTTACAAATGAATGGTTGAAAACTTCCAGACATATTTCCACATGCTGAATTTTGAGCAAGTTCCAAGGGAACAAAACAAGGCAGCAGATGCAATGGCTACAATTGGTTCTCTCCTAGACATTCCAATTAACGTGCCTTAGTTTGAATTTTTTGTAGAACAACTTTTGGTTCCTGCATATGACATTCCAGAATCAGAGATGGTTTGCAAGCTTATTGGTCCCAACTCTCCATGGTATCAATACATCTATGACTATCTGCAACCCCATGCCTTTCCCCTAACCTATCCAATAACCAACACAAGTCCTTTATCCATAAAACACCCGATACACCATCATCAGTGAAACCCTATATCGTCGTAGCTTTGACAACACCCTTCTTCGATGTCTTGACACTAACAAAGCATGAACAACCTTATTCAAGGTACATGAGGGTATATGCGGATCTCTTTCAAGTCATCCTACTTTAGCCAAGAAGATAACAAGACTTGGGTATTACTGGCCGACTATGGAAAAGGATGCACTTGAGTTTGTTAGGACATGTCACCAATGTTAGATACATAGTGATTTGATTCATGCACCAGCACATGGAATTTTGGCCAATTACTTCTCCTTAGCCCTTCGCACAATGGGAACTCAACCTTGTGGCGAAAAATCCATCCTACTTCTTCCAATGGCCACAAATTCATTATTACCGCCACTGAGTACTTCACTAAGTGGATCAAAGCCATTCCTTTACATACATAACCGGAATTTTTTTTTCTAAATTTATCCTCAAATACATCATCTGTCGGTATGGTGCACCCTAGTCCATCATCATAGAAAATAGGTGTCCTTCAAAAATCAAGATTTTTGTGAGTTATGTGAACGATTCCACATCCAACATCATTTCTCCACACCATACTACCTGCGAGGAAATGGTCAAGCTAAGGCATCCAATAAAACCATCATCAAAATTCTTAAGAAGACTTTCAATGACGTTAGTCGTGACTGGCACATCCAACTTAACCCTGCTCTGTGGGCCTACCGTACTAGCATCCACACACCTATGGGAGCCACCCCATTTTCCTTAGTCTTCGGAATCGAAGCCATCCTACCCATTGAGGTTGAAATTCCCTCTTTGCGAGTCTCCTTGAAGGGTCTAATTGATGATGAGGAGTATTGACAGTCATGAATGCATGAATTAGAAATGTTAGAGGAACGCAAACACAATGCCTTGAATCATTTACAAGCATATCAAAATTTTCTCTATCACAGTTATAACAAAAGAGTCATGGTTAGAAAATTTGACATTGGTGACTTGGTCCTAATGCAGAATCCTAAGAATCAATCTGATAGAGAGAAGCCTAGAAATTTTGAACCCAATTGGCTAGGTCTATATATCAACACGTCCTCTTTTGGTTCTAGAGCATATTAGCTAGGTACTCCAGATGATGACCAATTGACAAAGCCTATCAACAGTCTACATCTTGAAAATTTATATGCATAGCATCAGAAAGTCCAGCCGAAAACCATCAGAAAAATACAAAAAAATTGTCACCCTGATGAAAACCTAGAAAATAGGCATCTTAGTGACACCAAAAAAAAAAAAGAAAAAAATAGTAAAGAGAAATAATTCATCCAATAGTGAAAACCTAGTAAACAGGCACTTTGGATAAGTACCATGGTGAAAACCTAGCAAACGGGCACCATGCGTAGTCAATCTTTGCTTTTCCATCTACTATCACTCTATCTACCTTAGTCCATAATAAACACCTACTTTTTTTACACCATCTTGACACCCCATCACGAAGCCCTTCCATTCCTTTCATGACTAACAATGGTTGACATCAAGTCCTGCATACCATCCATCTATCACCCCAAGCACATTCCTTGCATGTCCTTCAAACTTGATTAGTCCTGGATCTAACTGGGGGCATTCCTTTATTGCCCAACTGTAGTGGGTATCGCACATAGCTCTGCCAATCATAAAATGTCCTAAAAAAGGACCTAAAAATAATAAAATGTCCTTAAAAAAGACCTAAAAATCATAAAATGTCTTTAAAAAAGACAAAATTTTGAAAAATGTCCTAAAAAAAGACCTAAAAATTTGAAAAACGTCCTGAAGAAATACAAAAAAATAAATCAAAATATGGAAAAAACACAAAAATAGAGTCGTATCTTGTCGAGTCAGTCATGTTTTTCAATCTTTGTCATTTGTTGAACTACATTGTCTCTATGCATTTAATACATAGGCAAGGCTCATCTTTGGGCCCCTGAGACATTAGGTCAAGTCCTAGTTTTTTCAAAATAAAATCATGACTCAATATTTTGTAATCAAGACAAAGTCATTGGTCATATCAAACTGCGAGGTCTTTGAGTGTATGACATAGGAAAGGCCATCTGTAGATGAAACCCCGAGGCTGAATTAGGTCAATCCATTAGGGTTCATGACATTGCACTAGCACACACATCAAAATGTTCTGAAAACAAACAGGTCATTCCAAAAAAGACAAAATCATAAAGAAAACTATGACAATTATTTAATCAACACGTCAATCACATCAGCATGTCAAATATCGACATGTAGTCAATTTTGTCAACACAAGTCAACTTGGTCAAAACAAGTCAACTCTATCAACAAAAGTCAAATTTATTCAAATTCAATCAAGGCTAGTCAAACTGTCAATTCATGGTTATTCTTCAAATGTGTCCTTCTGAAGGATCGCCCTTGTCATTTAATTATACCTTAGGGTGTGTCCTTCCTAGGTATCATCACCTTCCTCTAGCATTTTGAGGGATCCTCTCAACATCGACATTATTCGGGATGTGTCCTTCCTTAATTTGGAAAACTTTGGCATCCGACACCTATACACCAGAAAACCTGGCATCTTGACATAAAAACACTTGACATTCAAACACATTTGGCAAACACTTGGCAACATTATCTTGGCATGTTTTCCTTGGATTTTTCATCATCATGCTAATAGTTTCTCTACGATGTTCTAGCAATAGGATTTAGAGAAGCAGCAACGTATCATGATGATTTATTTTTCTTAGCTTTTTTCAGGCAGTTGTGTTGCTAGTTCCTCGAGGATGTCCCGATAACAGGAATTAGAGGAGCAACAATGTTTCATGACTTGTCTTTATTGTCTTTTTTGTCTATCTTATGATTGTGGTTGGTTGTGACAAAAATACTGGGGAAATTTTGCTCTTAGTATGAGTCATGATCATCCTTGTCTACAACTGCTCGTCTCACGTGATGGTACGACCTTGCACACCATTGATCTATGTCATATCATGATGTTTGTTGGCCATTACAATAATTTTCCCGATGATGATTAAGAGAAATAATTGTTAAGTCCTATGGTAACATGTTGAAGGATTTGATTTCCACACTAACATCTATCTCCCCCTAACTTGTCGTCTCGTCTCATCCGTCTCATGATGATATCATGTGACATACAAAAACATAAGTGCATACATGATCATATAGACATTGCATTAGGTTATTACATATTCACATATTTTCATCATTAGCATACATATGTCATTTTCATTCATCAAGATTGCATTCACATAACATATAAATGTGTACATTATCCATGCCATTAAAATACATATATTGCATTATAAGATATCACATGTCGCATTATCCATAAGCATATAGTCACATATAGAGGCATTTATCATAAACATAGAATTAAAACATTACCCATCCATATAGAACATCATAATCACCATCATAACATAATCATGGCATATAAACATAAAATAATCATCATGACATATAAGCCTAAATAACCATTATATCATCACGGAATCTCATCATAAGTATATATAATAAATGCATACATGGCATAGCATATAAAAGACATCATCATACGAATCATAAATGCATAAAATACATCACATAGGCATCATATGGTCATCATAACTGCATCATCATAATCATCATTAGATAGGAACATATCATAAACATAATCATCACACATAATGCATCATCACATAATAGGCCGCATCAAAACCGCATCATATAAATAATCTCAAAAATAATGTCATAAGATAGAGTCATGAGATATCCCAAAAATAGAACTCGCAAGCTCGATGGTCAAAATATAAAGTGTCACAATATGAATGTTTGAAACATAATATCAAGATAACAAATTTCCTAGGAAGTACTCTCCTCATCCCCTCGTGGAGAAGAGTGTGGTGACTGATGACCTGCAATGGGCACTGACAGAACCTATGAGGACACAACAACATGTGTCTATGAGGCCAATGGAACTGACACTGATGGCATCATCTCTACAGTGACATGAGGTTGTGAAGCTACTAAGGCATGAGTCTTCAAGGCCAAAGGATATGTGACTAAAGGTTTGCTATGCTATGATCTATGCCCTAACCCAGATGATCCGTGACTGTGGCTCGACCTATGAGAATTCCTGTGAGAGTGATGGGATTTGTGACCTGATGTGTGCCTTGAGAATGTAGATCCACCAGCACTGCTTTGGTTGCGGCTGCTATGAGTGTGGCTGCTACTCCCTGACCCTATCTTCCTCGATGATCTGGATAACCTAGGCTCTCTATGATCGGCTGACACTACCTACTCGTATAACATCCTATACTTTCCTCTCCTCATGCTAACCTTGGAAAGCTCCCTGGCCACATCTACAACTGGCCCTATACATAGCTGGGCAAACTAACTACACCAACTCTCTATCTCTCATCGCCGGATCTCTGCTCGATCCCTCTCAACCCGAGTAACCTCAAGCTTTTCCCATAGGGATCAAATCTTTGTAGTGGCATCGTCTAATCTCCTCTGCATGTTTGCTAGCCTCTGATCTGCTGTGGCATCCCGTGGAAATGGAGGAACACTAGACACATCTGGATCTCCATCTATCATCCTCTCGTGGAGCTGCCTCTCCACCTCGTCCATATCATCCCCAATATTTGGATCCTTCTCATCATCACAAGTATCCTCCTCACCCCCAATGAATCCCTCCTCTCCTCCTCCGCTACATGCAACTCCTATCTCCCCTCCTCCTATCTCCCTCATCCCTCTCCTCCTCCTCTGGCACCTCAAGGATAACATCTAAGGCTACCCTCTCCACTCACTTCCTAACTCTCCTGGCATTTCTCCCTTTGTCTCCTCTCCTCCTCCTCCCACCGACTCTACCATCTCCTTTGTCTCCTCCATCATCTTCGCCTCGTCTCCCTCCATCTCTTCTCCCTCCATCGCCTCAACCTCCATCTCTGCCTCTCCCTCTACCCCTTTGGCCTCCTTGTTGAACTAATGGTATAACAGATCTACGGTCAACAGGTGTTGGTGCATCAGGATCCGTCAAAGGAATCAATCTATGTGTCTACCACCACAAGTCATAATCTACAATCATCTCTGGATCTGTAGGACCTCCACTCCACACCCATGGTTGTGCCACCAATCCATCTATCTGTTGCTGAGCAAATGACACTGATATAGCTAGACCCCACCCAGGCTCTTGCGATGTCCTCGTATACTCTATTGTCCCCATGGGCACACCCTGTTACTCACTGAACTAACAAAGAACTCATTGGGGTAGGTACATCTCAATAATCAGTTGGGACTATACAATACAACCAATTAGATATCAAAACTATCGACAAAATGGAAAATGGTCACCCTCATCAGCCCACTGTGCACAATCATTATACACCCTCTAGAAAAATGCAATCATGGTATCTATCCTATGCCGCCAGAAGCCTATGTCTCTGACCTTGGTCTGTTGTAGTGCTCCTCCATATAAATATACATAAGGCATCCCATCAGCTAACTGAGGCTTATGAATAGGTGGCTAGAAGATGGGAACATGCTCCTAGGCCCAAATCATGTGTAATGTCATGCTGCAACTAATGCTACTCCCACCCTTGTATGCTACCTCATGCAACTGGTGATATAGCATACCCAGCAAATAAGGCCCCCATGCAAAAACTTCTCTATCCCATTACATCCGGACTAACACATCTCCCCACCTAATCGAGAATCCATGTCCCCGACGATCTGGAATCAAGACCTTGACAATCAATGTACATAACATGGCATCCCACTGTGGGTAGTGCTCGGCTAGGTACACCCACCGAATCTCATAGCCCTCGTCACCTAGGCTCATGTCATCATCCACCTCGTATAACTTTGTCATGGCCTGTACACTCTGTTGTGGATCATACACCACTCGTGCTCCTCTGATCAGAATGCGTAAAATCCGATACATGTCCTCCAAGGTAATAGTCGCCTCCCCCATAGGAAAATGGAAGGAACAGGTCTCCAAGTGCCATCTCTCAACCAGTGCTATCAGCAGTCCCCTATTAGCCCAGATAATGGGCATATAGGTGACATAGTACAAACCTAGTCGCATCAATCATTGCTATTCTGGTCCATCAGCTGGTCTCAAAATGCATAAGTAGATGGCCTAAACTCTTGTGTGTAGATCGGTGGTGATCGTTTCTACACATGCAAAAACAAGAGTTAGCACATTCTTGAAAATCATTATTACCATCTATCTAATTCAACATAAGCAAAAACTAAACCTAAAAACCAAGTCAACTCTAGTCAACCCTGGTCAAAGTCAAATCTGTCATGTTGACTTCATTTGCGTCACAGTTTGGCATTTGTGTCACTCTATACAACAATTGTTTTACACTATGGCACTTGCGTCATTTGGAATCAAAAATGCGTCAACTTCAATCAGTTGTGTCGCTCCATAATAAAATGTGTCATTGTCAAATCAAATACGTCTCTTGGCTTCGTGCATGCGTCACAATCTTGTGAATGCATCGTTATGCTTATCACTTGCATCACAAGATAGTGAATGCGTCTCAATATTCAACAAATGAGTCACACCTAATTGCAAACCTAATAGACCTATGGTGTTTGCATCATGACTCATCAAATGCGTCGAACTCCACCACAAATGCGACTTACATGAACACATATGCGCCGTGGCGCATTCGTTGACCTAGCCTAAAACCTTAAAAATGCATGAAAAATGATGAAATGACAAAGCAGGTAAGGCATACATATCGATGGGTATGCGCCCTCTAGCCATAGGAAGGTCTTGACAATGTAACCGCAATGCTCTGTGACAGGAATCACTATCTTCGTGCGTGCTATCCTAGCTCTGAGCTCTCTAAATTTACTAGTGTGAGTGAAAATGAATTGACTTTTACCCATTGTCAACCTATTTATAGGGTCAAAATGGGATTTTTTTTCAAATTTTTACTATTGGAGGCTCTTTTGACCAACTTTGACTAACCTTTTGACCACTTTAAACATGTCGAAATCTGAAACCGCTTGCGCCATTGCTTTGATGGTCATCAAATTAGCTTGTCAGGATACTTTCTAAATTTTTCTGTCATCGGTCCAAAATTTGAAAATTTTCCCGAGGGGGCATAGATACTCTGTACCTTTGCTGGGGCATGTTTATGGCTGAATTTTCTTTGTCACAATGCGACTGGCTACATTATGACAAAGAGGGGGAAAATGTAGACACATAAAAATGACCTAGGCCTACAAGCTCTATTATCGCCATATTTCTTCCTAGCATAATTGAAATAATTAATTATGTCCTTTGGTCCACTTTCAACTATTAATTAAATAATTCATGATTATTTAATTAATTCATGTCTTTTTATTCTTCTTGATTATTTAAATAAATAAATTTTATTTATTTATTTAAATATGTCACTAATTCTCTAATGTTTTTCCATAATTAAATAAATTCCTTAATTTATTTAATTATCTTTGTCCATTATTTCCTCCTGATTATTTAAATAAATAAATAAATTTATTTATTTATTTAAATACGTCATTAACTTCTAAAGTCTTCTTATAATTAAATAAATTCTTTAATTTATTTAATTATTGTCCACCTTGGCATTTTCCCCATTTTAAATAAAATTATTTATTTAAAATGGTCCCACTTTCTAATTTTCCCTCTTTTAGTAAATAATTCACATTAATTATTTACCGTCACATGACCCCACTCTTTTGAATGAAATTAATTTTTAATTCAATTTGGTAATTTTCTTCAATAAATCAAGTAATTTCTAATATTATTTGATTTTTCAGCTCTCTTTTTCTCTATCATTCTTATCTCCTTGTCACATGTCATCTTGTCCCTTGATTTGATCTTCTAGAAAGAAAATCTTGTCCATTCATTGCAAATTCACCCTAATGTTGCCCTAACCCTAATTTTGGGTTGTCATATTGAATTTTGACCATTGATCTTAGGGCATTTGTCAACTTTCGATCTTGGCCATTCATCCAAAATTGCATTTTCTATAAAATGCCAATTTTAGCCTCATTTTCACATCTCATGCAATCTTTTCTCGGGCATACTTCATCTCACAAGTTCTTGGCGTTTTGACATACTTCATATCTCTTGGCATTTTGACATACTTTAGGCATACTATAGTCTTTGATTACCAGTTGCATAGTTGCATAGTATTGCATTTCATATCAAATCCTTCAACATTTTGCTTTGGTCTTGGCATAGTCATAGATTTGCTCACACAAAATCTGAGGGAAAACTACATATTGCAGCAAATAGAGGTGTAATGGAGGTCAATCATGGAGGTTCAAGACTCAAGGTGATATCTCTCTTTGTTTTCATATTTTACTCCTTTATGCTTCATTATTTACTTTGGGTTTTGTTTGTTTATGCACTAATCTGCTAACCTAAATTTTTCCCAAGTTACACCTGTAGAAAATATTTTGGCATTAGACAGGAGGTTTTGGGTCCTCGTGAATCATTTGGAGAAAGCACCAAATATGGCGAGAGCCACTAGACTTGCTAGCGAGGTGAGATATATGTTAGAAAAGGATCGAACATGTATAGAGTTCTTATGTGGCCTTACCGATCTAACCAAAGCATACATCCCTTCATATAACACTAGATCGGGTACTACCCAAGGGGAGGTGATTGATGCTTATGAGAGACAAATAGGCATCCCAATACCTACCACATTTGTATGCATGGATGAAATGGGTCCCTCGATCAATATTTCCTCTACTTTTCAAAGGCCTAAACCTGGCAAGGCAAGTAGGATACCCCTTTATTTTAGTTTCACCCCTGGAGGTGGGGTACTTGTGGGATGAGTGGTGAAGGATTTGGAAGTGGTGGTGACATTAGTGGTGGTGGCTCAGCCAGTGCTAGCAGTGGTGGCTCAAGTGGAGGTTATGGCGGTGGCTCTGGTGGGGGTCCCATCGATGGTCTTGATGGTGGGTCTGGTGGTGGCCACAACGGTGGATCCATAGGTGGCTTTGGAGAAGGTTCTAGTAGTGGTTTCAGGGAGGTTCCACTGGGCCTTTGTCATCCTCTGACCCTATTCTAAATTCTCTTCTTCAAAACATGGGTCGAATGCAAAACCAGTTGGAAAGCCCTTCTCAAGCCTCTATCCAACCTATCTTCCAACCTTTCTTCTGACATAGTCCATTGTTGGTGGAAATATTAAGTACTCCTTTCTCGTAGGGAATGGAGATTCCTAAGTTTGAAAAGTATGGTGGTAAAGGAGATCCAAAGACACATGTGTCAGCTTTCAATGCCATGTGTATGGATTTATTTCATCACAATGCCTTAATGGCAAAACTCTTCCCTCGATCTCTCAATGACACAGCACTCGAGTGGTACTGTTCCTTTCTTGATAATTCTATATTCTCATTTGATCAACTTGTCAATCAATTTTTTTTCAATTCTAGGCTAACATCGATCTACAGATGACCTCAAATCTCATCTGATGTAAGCAAGGAGAAAATGAGAAGATAATAGACTTCATAACATGATACCAAGTGCTCTTTTCACAAATTTCATACTTGTTGCCCAACTTGGATGTGTAGAAGGTATTCATAAGCAACCTACAACGAGCCTGGTAGGATAACTTTTCCCTAATGAAATACCCTTCTTTCACACATTTGTGTGTTGCACTATAGGAATATTAGAAAATGGTGGTTCAATTTGGGGGATCCTCCTCATGCTCCTATTCTAAAGTAAATTTTATTGTGTCCATCTCATGAAAAGGAAAAGTTGTTGTAAATGTAGTCGTTGTGACTAATGATCACAGCCTTAGCACAACATAAATTTTACAAACTTAACTGAATCTTATTCTTATATTCTGCAAAAGTTATTGAAGGAAAGGATCATAACTTTGGAAAATCCCTAACCTTTAAAGGAACCTTATCCTGATTAGTATGATGGGAATTTTTTTTTCAGTACCATTGTGTTAACAAGCATGATACCAAGTGTTGCATGTGTCTGCATCATAAGATACAAAATTGCATTGATGATGGTACCATCTGTATCGATGGGAAGAAGCAAAACACAAATAAGTCAGTAGCGAAGGTCAATAGTGAGTTGCAAGTTTACACAAACCCATTTTTGTTACATTCTGTGAACTTAATTATTGACCCCTCTGATGCTTCTCCTCAACCCTCTACATATGTGAATATGGTTTTGATTACTCCTCCCCCGCAGCCTGCGACTGGTTCGCCAAATGTAACTTTCACCTCGTAGGACTTTCCTTTGAATAATAAGCCCTCTCCTCTATACATTCCTACTTGCCTCAATGGAAACATTGTGATAGGAGTCTTAGTTGACCCCGCAAGCTAGGTAAATTTTATTGCGGAGAAGACATTATGGTTAAATTCATTACAGAGGCAGGAATATGAGAACAAAATCTATCATATGTATGCACAGTGGTCTCTCTATTAAGCCATATGGCTCTATAACTCTTTTCGTCCTAGTTGGACCTAGGGCTATGGATATAAATTTTGATGTCATTCCAAAATCTGATTTGTTTAGGCTAAAATTTGGCATCTTGTGGCTAGCTTCCATGAATGAAATCGCTTTTGTTATTCACAAATGTTTAAAGTTCCCTGACGAAGGTTTTGTGCATGTTGTGCATGACACTAGATATCAGCCATTGGTGTCCCATGGGGGTTATTCCTTGGATCATTTTTGGCCCGCCCTGGTTGATCCACTCCCTCCTAGAACAAACCTACTTTACTGAAACTATGTGAAGTACAAAACCAGGGACAAAGGGCAACCAAAAGTGACTCCCCCGATAGTGCAACAACAGGTTGCCTCCTCTTGGAAGTGAAAGGAGAAACATGCTCATCCTCAAGGAACTACTCTTGCCTCCCTTCTTGAAGAGGAGCTTTGGGTGACTATTCCTGGTTTTTGCATAAGAAGTTCAATGGTACTTGCTTGGCATAAAGCCAAGATTTGGGTATCCGACCTTCCTACCCTACCCACAGGCCCTAGGCCCGGTATGTATAGTAAGGAGAAGGGTTCCCATGGAGAATCCTCTATGTCTTGGCCTATGTGGCATCCTACTGCTCCTGGTTTTAAGGAAATGAATGGGAAGAGGCCCATCACTGAGGCATTCAAGCCAACTCCCCCCACTATCACTCTAATCCTTGATCCATTTCTCCCTCCTCTCGTCCAAGAGTCTCTCCCTTCACCAAAAATGGTTGTGATGGACACTCTGATGGCCAAGTAGAGCCTTTTGTTCCATCTTAGCTCTTAGCCTCTAGTTCCTGAAGTCATAAGAACCGCCTTGTGTGTGAGCGCAAGTGTCAATGAAAGGATCTGGCCGCTAAGCAATCTGCTCTGTAGAGGAAGAAAGGGGTGTTGACCACCCCTATTTCAAGGTCCACCATTGTGTCCTCCTCTCCCATCCCCTCTACTTTAGTTCAATTAGCCTCAGTGCTACTTTCGACTCCTGTTGTGAGTGTAAATGACTCTCATCCAAAAATGGTGCAGGTGTTTATTGCTCCTTTAGTTGAGTCACCTCTCCTGATGTCCCTCCAGGATATCTCATCATTCTCAAAGCCCATGGACATTTCAAACATCTCACTAGTGTCCACCGTGGTCTTCTCCTCTTCCTTCATGCCTTTTACCTCATCCATGGGGATCTCGCATCCTCCAATGAAGTGGAAGATGGAAGATGGCCTCGCTAGCAATGGGAGTCAAAAGAGAATTCCACCTTCTTCAAAGGGTGGTCTTGCGTTAGCGTATGTCATCCTAGTGATGGAAGAAGTTTTGGCATCCCCAAAGTTCATCACTGCTCCCAAGCCACTCAGTGAACCTAGCAATGAAACTCAGGCACCACCTCCCTTGCCCATTGAATTAATATGTGTCACCTCTATGAAGTGTATTTTTAACTCTTTGGACAAGGTCCCAGCCCTTTCAATGATCTTTAAATGTAATCACTGACCTTTACCCCACAAGAACTGAGTGGAGGAGACCCTGAAGAGTCTCCTTCCTTGGCTCTTGTTGTGGTGGGGTTGGAGGGTTCCCCCATTGACATTATGCCCTTGTAGGCTCATCTGCCTTCCATGTATAATAATCTAGATTGGGAGGTTGATGACCTCTTGGTTGATGAGTGTTAGGGCCTCTTCTTTATCTGTAGTGTATATTTTGTGTATTTTTTTTGTTCCCCCATGCTTTTGTTATGTGTTACTGGATGACCCTTGTCACCCCCATAGGTTCTTGGATACAAGAGTGTTTTTGTGTCATAAAACTTCCTCTATTTGTTACATCATTCTTCCTCTATTATGTGTATTTATTTTTGACAATTGGGGATAATGCAAAGTGTTGGGGTCATTTAGGCCTCCCTTCCATGTTGACCTAATTTTTTATTTTTATTTTATCTTCTCGTGCATTCTTCATATGGTCTGATATAGTAGGGGGTTGATGACAATTCATTAATATACTATTAAACTTATATATTTATGAGCAGCTCTGACCCTAAAATATCATATCACCCCTATGTTCCTTATCCATGATGTTATTGTCTCTTTTTACATTTTCATTCTCTTATCTTTTGTGCTTTCTTTATGATGTGGTGTTTATGTGTTGTCCCTCGTATGTGTGATAGCATTACCATGGTGACATATCACTATGTCTCGCAGGCCACAACATCACTTTTTTCATTCATTCTTTTTTCCCCTTAGGATGTCACATGCCTTGTGTTTAACATGCACCATCCTAAGGGGGGGCTATCATGTCACTTTTTTTTTTAGAAAATGCATTCAGTGGCTAATGACTCTTTTCTCAAAAATCTTTTCAATTTTTTTTTTCAAAAATTGCATTATTAACAAGGACCCCTAGCGGAATGTGTTTCCTTCATCATGGGTTTGTAAAGAAAGAACATGAATAACTTTCCTTCGAGGTGGGAGAAACTTTTCCTGCAGGAGAAGCCTTAACCTTCCCCTCATGAGGGGTCATTTTCTTCCTTTCGAATTCCTTGATGAAGTGAACATCTTTCGAAAGGATCCCTTGATGTTGAATTGATTTGCCAAAAATACTCGTACACTTCCAAACAACGTGTCTCTTGAGTGGACACCTTTTCTTTTCAAGTGTTACTAAGGGACCCCTATAAAAGCTATTCCTTCCATTTTTTACTTTTTGTGTGACTATCTGCTTTCTTGCTTGTGTGGCTTCCTTTTGTTCTCTAACATGTTTTATCTATGGATTAACATGTTGCTTTGCAGGTGCACCTATGAAGCTTCTTTCTAGTCTGACTCTGCAAAGTCCCCCTACATTGAGCTTCCTCTAGGAGAGAGTACCTGCAAGGGTACCTTCTTTGCAGGTTTGAGGATCTGTGAGGTGATTGCATCCCATGGGATTTGTCCATCATTGGTCTGCAGGCCTTCACTGTACTTTTCTCAACTTCATAGTTCTAAGGATCTACAGAGTCCTTTGTTCAAACCTCCTTAGGAGAGAGTACCTATGGAGTCCTTTTCCTTACCTAGGCTTTCGAGTTTTCTAGATCATGATTTGCTTCCTCAACAGTTTAGGTATACGATTCTAAACTTTTTGATATACTTTTCTGAATAGGTATGGACATTCATGCTCGCTAAAGTGGGGGAAAAGTGTATAAGAGTGAATTTGCACACCTCATGTAAATTCCCCTTCTACATCCCCTACTTTAGAAAAATTAAACCTGACTAGATAATTCTACATCACCCACCTGCTTTCCATCCACTTGGCACTAGTCATGTGTGTGGGTGGGGGAATTTTTATCGAGGATGTGAGCAGAGCACATAGACGTCTATGCGGTGAGTTGTCATCCCTGACAGATTCCTACCCCTGGAGTCCATCGGGACATTATGTTCTCCATTGGGAATGAAGCGTAACGCCTCTGTTTTGACCAACCAAGCTGAGAACAAATCTTTCCCTCCTAATCTCCCTTCAAATGCATATTTTACAAATCCATCCCATCATCTTCACAATTCTAGACATTCACTTGATCTCTCTTGCATCCCTTTTTCATCTCTTGAGTATTATCCAGCAGCTTGTTGCTCCATCAACTTCACTAAGAATGTGTTGTGCTACCATATAAGCTGTGATTTTGGTGTCTTGCAAGACTTCCTTCATCATTGTTGTGACTGTGTCGACTTTTCCAAGATTGTAGTCTTGTATCTCCCTTCATTGACCTCAAGTCCCTTTGGGTGGAGGTGGTATTGCTTCACTATCCTTCTTTTGTTTTGGTTTGGTAGAGTAGCATTGTGTCTTTCGTGATGTTCATATTCTTTCTTTCTATTTTCTTTATCTTATTTTCTATCTCGTTGCTTTCTTTCTTGTCTGTGGAGGTGAAAACACCAAAGTGGACGTTTGACTAAGGCAAACTCCTATATAGCCCCAACACTTTTCCTCTCTTGGCTATGTGTAGGTGTACGTGTGTGTGGAGCTTGCTAGCAAACTGGACTCTCAGTGAGTTGGTCTTCATCACCTTCATTTTCTCTATCTCCTTTATCATTTCTATAATCATTCATTGTACTTCATTATTTTTTTCATATCATTAAGCTTCATTAGCTAAACCGTAAGTAGTTTTTTTGGACATTCGGCACTATACTTTTCACTTTCTAGTTGTACAAACACTAGCACCCTAGAGAGACACCAGCGTGTCGTGCTATCATCCTTGACCCGCGCTACTATCCTTGGGTAGAGAGATGTCTGAGGTATGGTTCAGATTCCAAAAACTAGCTTGTTTAGCCCCATCCAAGTATTTTGATTATTAGAGTAATAGAAGCACTTGAGAGTGCTCTTCATTCTCTATCCTTGACCTAAAAAACCTGCTTAGCTTGAGGTAAGTTAGGGCAGCCCTCCGCTCTCGACTCTCTGTGACCTGGAGCCTTGGTATGGTTGGTCCCCCTACCCTATAGGTGTATTTTCTCTAGAATCATGACCAACCAAATCCATATCACTATATACCATTATACTGAATACTTCAGCATCTCATACATTTCAAGGGTTTGACAGGATCTACAATTGTAACTCTTCCTACACCATGCTGAGGTACAAATTCATTCTTCATTTCACTGTCTTCCTTCATTTTCCAAACTTTTTTCATCTCTTTTTTTTGCTGACTAATGATAGGATTATTTTGAGGAGAAAAATATCTTACACTCTTTCCCTTGTAAAATCTACCAATGTGTCTTAGTTTATTGTAATTGTAGCAGGTGATACTAGCTTGGAAAGAAAAAGAAAAAAATTCTCACATTAGATCTATAATTAGCAGCCCTATGACCAAACTTGTTGCATGTGTAGAAATAACCATAGAATGATGGAGAGGTCATAGAATTACTATTCCTTATCATTTTAATTTTGCATTCATCATCCTTGTGACCAAATTTACTGTAGGTATAGCACTGACTATTAAATGATTGAGTGTTCATAGCATTATGCCTTGGAGGCCTAAAAGAGTTCTGACTCATTTTTCTTTTGCATTCAACTTCCTTATGACCAAACTTATTACAAGCATACCAATTACCATTGAACCTGGTAGGAGCGGTTGTTTAGGACCAGGCTTCTTAAATTTCTTCTTTTTTCTCTAGACAGGAATGAATCCTCCTTTCTTTCTGCTATTATGATTTATCTTTACATATATGAAGGATGTCTCCTTAGTATTTTTAGTGCAGGCATTCTCCTCCCTTATTTTAGATTGTCCTTACGCTTTGAAGTTATCATACAAATTTGCAAATGCACCAACCATGGCACTTTTCCCCTTTTCAAAACCAAGTCTGGATTTCTCTTTTGAGGGTTTATGAGAGTTAATGAACTCATCAATAATTTTAGAGTCTCCTCTTAATTTTAGACCTTTAGTAATTTGTTCTTTATATTTTTCAAGTTCTTTCCTCAAGGATACAATCTCTTCCTCAAACTTTAAACATTCAACACTTTTGTCATTGAGCTTTGTATTCAGGCAATCCTCAATCCTCTTACCTTCTTCAATTTTGAATTTGAAATTTGAAATCAAATCTTCAGCTTCTTTGGCTTTCATTTCACATTCAATTCCTCCTATTTGAGATTTCAATTTTCCAATTTCTTCCTTTAAATCTTTAGCTTTTTCCTTCAATCTATCAATTGTCTCTTTTGACTTTTCTAGCATGCACTCATATTTGATATTTTGCAGTCTTGCTTCATCTAGATCTTCAAGAGTAGACCAGAGTTCTCCTTCAAAGTCTACTTCACAATCTTTCGGATTGATATCCCAACCTTCAGGTTCCATTGATTCTAGATTTAGTTCTCAAATAAACATATCATTGATTTTTGCTACAAACCCCATGTGTTCAAGAATAGGATCAACTTTAGTTGTTAAGCTTCTCAAGGCACTTGGCTCTAAAATAATTTATTGAACACAATGACATGTGTTGAGATGGGGTGAGTCTGCATATATTATAGGTTAACCATTCCCATTTATAGATTAACAACACATCACATTAACTAAAAAGAATAGAAGAGAATACATGCATCACATAAAGACACTAGGATTTTTACATGGAAAAACCATGGTGAGGATTAACTCACAATAAATGTGGCTCATTGCTAACAAGAATTATAATGTTTTAAGGCTCACTATATATGGAATTGTGAACTAAGGTATGTGGCCTTAGAGAAAGATACAAAGGACCTAATGAGACTCACTATCTCAGAGCAGATGCATAAAAATTAGAATGAGAAAATTGATTATGAACTACTATGAAGAAACATCTAACAAATGTTGATGTTGTAGTCACTTTTTCGCGTAATTAACCCATCATACTAATTTTAGACACTTCATCTTTTTGCATTCTCCTCTATCATCAATTGCTATCAATCATCTCTTTCACAAATAAATTTTATCTTCTATATATATCCTCCACAACAACTCAAAACCATTATTAAGTCAACTCCAAGATGACCTTTACAAGAAACGTTTGATATCACACTGGTCAACTCCAATTATGTATAATATTTTCAAGAGAAGTAATTATGGATTAACACACATTATTATAGGGTCTAAAAACATAATAACACATTCTCCAAAACAAAATTAACTAATCAGGATCAACTACTAATAAAGAAGACAATTTCATCAGCCCAAATAATGATACCACTACCAAAACTACCATCTATTCACCTTGGCATTCCAGGGAGAGACCAAAACTATCATGTGGACCAAGAAGTAAGAATTGTAGTTCATGCATAGTATCTACTCAACCTTCTCTTGAAGAATATGATCATCGTATTCAAGTGCAAATGATGAAACTCACTAAAATTGTAGGAATAAATCATTTCAGACAAATTATTGCACATTGTTATTCAAAAGTTGAACTTGCAGACCAATTCACCACTTGATGCCATTTAATATGTTCACTAAACTACAAGGTATAAACTTCAGTGTTGGAGGAATGTGGATCTTGCAGTAAGCCTTCATTGGCACATTACTCTTCTAGAGCACAAATTGGAACACTGTTACTTGTAACTTCCACTGTAGAAGGTGTGATGATGATTTCTTGGATATGGCACTTTCATAACTTGAACAATATATCATTTGAACCACAAGATAAAATCTTACCTAGTGGAAGGATACAAACCAGAAAACTATGACACTACTTTAGAGTCTATATTGTGAATTCCTTAGAGAACCTTCAACATCTTATCTCTATGTGTGGTACATCAAACTAAAATATCATTAATTTAATCATGTTGTACAGATACATTAGGACATGTGTATCATCCTCTGTATCACACCTATATCACCATTCTTCCTTTTACCGCATTACAGAATTTTACCTCAACACACACCAACTATGCAATAACTATCTCCAAAGTATGTACATAATTCAACATCACATCTAACAGCAATGGCATCCCATAATGGGTTGACATCAATGACAACACTTATTTCCAACACATTCAACAATTCTAAATCTATCCTTGAGAGTAGATACAATTCTAGTGGATAACCTAAATGACTTATTTTTGGGTAATCTCAAGGACCACATCCAACATGAGGTATGCATATTTAGTCCAAACTCTATCTATGAGTATTTTATCTTAGCACACAAGGTAGAGGAAAAGTTTTTAATTCCAAGAAGGTAAGGGGTCAATGAGATAAGAGAGAAAGGCTTGTCAACATAATCACTCCCTTATCCTACTAGATTAATTCCACAAATAATTTAGGAGAAGAGAGAAAAAAGGCTATGTTTCAATTATGATAGAAATTATAGTCAAGGAAATAAATTCAGTGAAAATAAATGTTCTATATTGAAGGTTGAGTGAGGAAGAAAAGGAGGAACCAATATTAGAGGATGACAAGAGTTATATAAGGAATCACATGATCCCCAACCAATCACTTCTTTTCATGCACTCATAGGTTTTCATGCCCCATAAACTATCAGGATAGTGGATTTCTCAAAGGAGAGTAGCAATGTTGATAGACTCAGGAAGCACTCATAACTTCATTAACAAAAATTCAACTAATTTTCTAAATGGTTTAATAAATCCATCTCTAGAATTTCAAGTTCTAATTACAAATGAGGGTACTATTAGTTGTTCTAGAAAATTCCATAGCATTAAATTATCCATATGATAAATTATCATCTTGAATTTTTTCTATATCCATGGGTGTAACATATATTATTTTGGGAGTACAATGGCTTACTACTTTGGGAACAATTGAGATGAACTTCCAATAACTATTTATGTTCTTTCACTTGGAGGGAAGGACAATAGAACTAATTGCATACAAAGTCTCCACAAATGGTAAGCTCTCACCAAATGCAAAATTTTATTAAAAAGGGATTAGATAGTTGTATCCCAATTATTTTCATTAGAATAATATCAATCAAAGGCTTCTACAACTGGATCTACAAGCACTTACAGATAAGAACTCGATATTTTTCAGGTAGATACCAAAAGGATTGCCTTCTAAAAGATATTATGATCATGGAATTTGACTAGTACCAAGAATTCAACCACCCAAAATCAGGCACTATAGGTATATGTACAAAAAATTGAGATTGAGAAGATAGTTCAAGAGATGCTAGAGGTAGGCATCCTCAGGCATAGTCAAAGTTTTTTCTCCTCTCTTATTTTAATGGTGTGCAAAAAGAATGAAACTTGGAGGATGTGTTTTGACTACAAAGAGCTCAACAGATAGACCATAAAAGATAAGTTTCATATTCCAATTATTGATGATTTGTTAGATGAGCTTAATGGTGTTGTTTATTTTACAAAACTTAATCTACATTTTTTTACTATCAAATAAGAATTAGAGAGGAGGATGCATATAAGATATATTTTTGAACCGATGAGAGATACTATGAATTTTTGGTAATACCTTTTGGTCTCACAAATGCACCATCAATATTTTAAATCTTGGTGAATCCTAACTTTCAATCATTTCTATAAAAAAATTGATATTTTTATGACATCCTAATTTATAGCAAAACTTGGGAAGAACATCTGCAACATGTAAATAAAATTTTGGACATTCTTGAGAAGCATTAATTGTATGTTAAGCCATCCAAGTATGTGTTTTGAGTCAAATAAGTGGATTACCTAGGTCATATTGTGTCTCGTGATGGGGTTAATTTGGACCCTCATAAGATTAGTGCTATTGTAGAGTGGAAAGTACCTAGGAACCTCAAGAACCTACGAGGTTTCTTAAGGATTACAAGTTATTATTGTTAGTTTGTAAAGAATTATAGTAGCATAGTGTCACCTCTCACAAATTTGTTGAAGAAGGATTACTTCCAATGGGATAAGGTATTTGCATGGAAGTTTAAGCAACTATAATGCCCCTCTGTGATTCTCACCGTTGGCTTGGTCCATCTATGTATTCGAGATCATGCTTGTCGAATTACTTTGGGGCTAATGATGAATGGTATTTCATCCATTTGATTTATATTTGGTCAAATGGAGCTAGGGTTTAAATATTGCATTAAATAAGTTATTGTAGTTAAAATGGGCATCATTATTAATTTAACACTTTTATAAGATTAAGGTTCTAATAAAGTAAAATATTAATTAATGCCCTTATTTGATTTTGATAAATTAAAATAAAGATTTAAAAGTCAAAATTAATAAATAAATGATGACAGGTGTTCAATGGACATTAATATCATTAAGTGGAAGCAAGGTGGAGATGCCTCCACTCAGATAGACCACTTTCTCTTCTAGTATATCATGCGAACTAATTTTAGGATGCACTCCTTTGGTAACCACTCCATTAATGAGCCTTAATCGGTTTTTTTTTGAGGATGGACCGTGGTGGTGAAGGGACGGTTGGTGAGCAATTTCTAGAGGTGACTGAGTTGCTACTGGGGAGGATCCTAGACGGGCTTGTGAGGAGAATGGTCTTACAGTAGAAATAAAGCCTACTATGAAGATTTCTATTTCTCCGGTGTCCAGTCATTTCCAAAAGGAGGATTCTGGCGATTCAAATGCAGAAGGTTTGCGAGTTTGGGAGGACGAAGCCACATCACCAGTACAATAATCTCGCAACATTGAGGCTCCATTAGTGATCGGTGTTATTTTGGAGGATCCAAGCAGGCTGCCAGCTCTAAATCAGTGGCTACATCTTTTGCCCCAAATGTCGAGGTATCCACCCTTGTACAATAGGAAGTGAATAAAACAATTCTCTTGAGAAAGGTATCAGTTGTAAAGTAACTCAGGTGGTCTTGCTTTTGAAGATTGTGTGTTATGTGTATCACCGGATTATACATAGATTTGCATGCCCTTTGGTGATTTTTTTTGAGAGTTTACTTCACCAGATTCGACCTTTGAAGAAGCTCGAACCCTTATACTTTGAAAGAGTTGCCATTTTGTTTAATTTAAATCTATCTTGTATCTTGCAATTATTGCTTGTTGTTATCTGAACAGGATTATACACGATTCTAGCGGATCTTGTTCCAGCCAGTATGCCAACACAAACCAGTGGCTGATGGCCCTCCTTGATCATCGCCTTTAATCTTTGCCTTGAATTTATGCATGCATGGCGATGAAACCTCAATATTTCCTCAAGAGCTTGGAACAGATCTGATTATCCATCAAACTCAATAGAAAACTCAATCTTCTATTGCATCTTTTACTACTCATCTCCTCCGCATAGATGTGTAAGTGTTTTGGCCGAACCTGTACAGCAAGTTTAATATGGTTCTCTTTTCAATAGTTTGTGTAGCTCTTTCTACCTCTTAGACCCTTTCACTGCTGCAAAGTTTCGTCTGTAGGATTTAATCATTTGTACCGCAAGGTTGTTGTGCTAGGAGTCTCAATGTTGGCAGTTCATGAGTCCATATTTCTTTGAAGCATTTTGTCAAATGGTTCGTGCGCTTGTCTATGCTTACTCCCTCCTCCAAATTTTGGCGCTTCTATGTCCTCAACCGGCGTGTATGGAAGCTGATAAATGTTTTGGAATCTGCCTTTACCTTGTTGATCTGCTTGCTTGATAGTTTAATTTCTTTTAAAAGCCTCTTCAACAATTCCATTACGTGTATATCCTGCAATCTAGGCGTCCCATGAGATCACATTTGTGTTTTGACTCGGAGTCTGATTTCTATTTCTGTGCTTCCACTTTTTGCATTCATAGAGCTAGCAAGCTGTGTCCACTAGAGCTTTTGCTGCTGTAATATTTAAATAACCGATAGGAGTTCCAGTTGCACCTTTTAATCATTGCGGGGGTTTATATTAGCAATTTTATGCTTATGTGTAAAACAAAATATGTGTTCCTTGCAAGCCTAACACGAAATGAGTATTTCTGAAAGTTCTTAGCCGTTTCAATGGCTGGATTTGTTTTATTGCGTATGTTGTTTTCTCAACTCCAATGCAGGAATTTGTCTTCTATATTCCATACTCGGTGGGGAGTGCATCTCATTTGTATTGCATAGAAAGCATAACTCAAGCTCCCTGTTTGCATGGTAACTTCTTTGATGGCTCTATCATCGTCTCACAATCATTTTTCTTAGACTCAATGCTCACGGCCCTGTGTGTGATGTGCTTGTTGAGTGTCTTGTCACACCCAATTCTTCGCATCCTTCGATTGGTTCAGATATTACCTGATGTTGAATGGCATTAGGTGGACTTGATATCATCCGTTTACATTCATTCATTTCCTTTATTTGTGATTGTAAGGCTGACACCTCAGATTCGGTGAGTATCTTCTCACCTTTCTAGTCTTTTGGGTACCCTGCTATGTGTACCATTATTACATTAGTGAGATAGGCTAAATATCGTGCATGTGATAATAGCGGATGAAGTCATGAACAACTAGGCACGTGGGAGTACACTACAGTCATATCCTCTACTGCCATCAAGCATAGCAATAGTAACTTAATCCTTTGAATAATGCTTGGAACGAATCTTTAATGACCCAAACCCTATTGTGTAAGCTTGTTGTGTTTGATTGGCGATTGAACTAATGACTGTTGAACACTGGTAATGTTATGGCTCTTTGATATATGCTTATCCTGGCTGAAGCCATAGAGTTGTTGCCCCATAGTTTGTTTTTCTCTCTATGGTGCTTTCAAGAATGAAGTTCCTTATTTCTAACTATGTTCAATTTGGTAGTTGTGTGCTTCACTTAAGTCATCATTATCTTGTCAGTCTGAATCTTCAACGTGTAATGGTCTTGAATTTATGGTTTTCGATTCTTTATCCATGGTTACCCTCATTCTAATTTTATGACTAGTGGCTTGCTTGTACACCTTTCAAATTGGTTCAGGTTTCTGGCCTCGAGTCATTCATATATGTACCTTAACCCTAGGTTGGTATGAAGAGTTATCCATATCAATTGGTTTATTTGTTTCCCGGTGATATTTTCCCGCCATGTCGACTTAGATGTACTTATATATATTATGAATAATTTGATTCGTAATCCTATGGTACTCTTGCTTAAACTCTTTTTATGTTGATACAATTTAAGATCGTATAAATATATATATATATATATATATATATATATATATATATATAGATATAGATCCTCGTCTTCTGTGAACTAATATAGTTTCTTTTGTTCTATATAGTTTAATATTGACAATTTGCTTTTGTGGTGAAATGTATATATATATATATAACACTTTGATAATAGATGTATTAGTATCAATAATGACTAAATAAAATATGTTTATTTTGTTAAAAAGTATAAATGATGTGTAATTAATAAGAAACAAATAAAATAAATAACTCGTGTAAAGTTTTAAATGTTATTTCTACAACATTAAGGAATTACTTAATTAGATGTAAGTTGCTTCAATCTCTTTATCAATTCTTAATTAAAATAGAATATCGCAAAGGACTAACTAATGAATAACATATTGTTCAGATTTTACAATGTAAACTTCGAATAGTTATTGTTGCATCTAAGTCATTATAGAAAATTTTAGACTATGAAGTTTATCTTTGGTTGCTTTATTAATTTTCTCTTAATTTTGATTATTTAGTTGTGTTTTATTAGTGTATCCTAGAGAGGGTATTACAACATTACTTAGTGAAATCTGACTATTTTTGTAGTTTTCTAATAGTCAAATTGTAGATCTATTATGCAATCAGTTATTGAGTACAATTGTGAATTAGAAGCTAAGTTAATGTGTTTTATGAATTGTGGAAGTAAGTTCTTTCATGATTGTTAAGTCATGTGATCAACTGTATTGAGTTTGGTGGTCGTTTTGATATTGAGATGAGGATTATGATCGATGCCATGATTTTGGTTTAAGTTGTAAGTTAGATGATTTGTAAGTCCCCTTTATGGATAGTTATATAGAACACTTGTGTTTGATATCATGGTTGATTCCATTATTAGAGTGGGTTAATTTTCCGTATTGAGGTTGTGTATCAATTGATTGTTTGTTGTTGTGGTATTGTATTAGTGTATGTTATTTATTAGTTAGATTATATGTTTGAGCAAATTATCTGTGGTAAGGGTATCTTGAGAGGAGAAAATAGAGGTCTTCCTTGGATGCCCGATTGGTTTTGTATCACAATCGTTTATGTTAGCTTTGGGTGAGTTTGATGATCTTGTTGTGATGTCATCACTTGTTGATTTGTAAATTATGTTTGACTATAGTCTTTTGAGATCTTGTTGATGCTGCCATGGGAAACCACTGTGTAAGTGATTTAGTCTACTAGAAGTTAGAGGGGATATGTTTTTTTTATTTGCATGAGTTTGGTATGGGGGTCAGCAACCTAGAAGGATCTGCCTTCGGTAACCCATATCAAACCTGTTGTACTTATTTGAGTTTTATGTTGTTTCACTTGAAAGCGGGTGGTTTTATGATCTTGTTACTTTGGTTATGGTTGATCTTACACCTGGTTTTGGTTTTTGTGTCTTTGAGCCTTGCACTTGAATGTGGTTTTCATTACCCTGAAGTTCTAGTGTGTGATGGTACATGCCTCACTTGTTATTTTGTTAGATTTGGTTTCTTGTGCAAGTTGGCTTGTCATTTGTGATATTGAGATATTGTTGTTACATGGGGGAGTGGCTTCCAATGGGGTTCGACGCACAAAGGGGCGCCTAGATCTAACCCATGTGGAAGTTTTGTAAACAAGTGATAACTTAATTAATTAAATTAGGGGGTTGGGTAGTATCCACACATTAATTCAGATAATGTTGCCTCACTCATGGATCCAAGTGATCGTTTAGGCTTGGGATGAGTGAGAAGGCCTTGAATGGAAAAATCAACTGCCTCCTCTCCATGAGAGGTATGTTGATTCCACATAAGTTGGCATGAGGGGCTGGAGATCGATAGAGGCTACCAGGATAACCCAAGATGGGGGTCGGGGCCTAGGAAGATCTACCTGGATAACCTATGACCAATTATGCGATGACACTCCACCCTTTAACAACCTTCTATTCTTTTGTGCCCCTCTTGTTTTTCTTGAGCCTCTAGAAGCGGATGTTGTCATATGTACGATGATGCTTGATTATGTTGTCTTGGGTTGGTTATTTCATATGTTGGTTAAATCTTGGATTGGTTATTTCTTGTGATGAATGTATTATTGTGTTACTGTTGTTCTTGTTGTGAAGTCTTGTAATCCTTGTATCGTTTGATGGTATTCGTTGAGGTCCTTCTTGTCTTCTCCTAGCACGAGGGGTGGGCCTTCGGGTCCACGTGGCTGGGTGGAACGTGCTATGCACCATGTTGGGTCCCCAGCTGTTGATAGAGTTGTGCAATGTTGAAGCCAGCTATAGTGACACCAGAGATATCCTAGTATTGGAACCAGTCTTCACATGATTTGTACTCTGACATATCATTGTATCATTCCATGCTATTGTACTATTCTCGTACATGTTGGGAAGTACTATTGTAATGATGTAATCCTTGAGCGTTGTATCTTATGATATTAATGTAATGATCATGTCCATGTTATTTATCTTTCACATGATTTATGATGTTGGTTCGGAAGTAATGTCATCATGTAACCCCAAGGGATTTGTTATATGTTTTTAATGTATAGTTTCATTTCATGTGATATATGAATATTATGATGCATGTTAGTTATATTAAAAAAAAAATGTGCTATAATTGTTAGTTATAAGTTGTTCTTTGGGGTTTGTGTGGCAGGGCATTACACATGGTATCAAAGCCAGGTTTATACTATGGGCGCTAGGAGCCCATTACGTCAACCTAGTTGCTCGTACTCTGGAGGTTGTGTCTCTTCTTTGGTATCATCCACACAGCAATCCAAGTATGTCCTTAGGTGGTGAAGGTTCAAGGTACGGAAAACTGATGCAAAGGATAGGACCCTCTGTGTAGTGCACAATGCACCGATATCCATACCATCGTGGATGCATTTTGGACCCTTGTGTTACCTTGTGGTGTGTTCCCTGTGAAGTGAAGTTGTGAATGTTTGTGGTGAGTGTGTGTTTTAACTTGAAATTTTGTGCTTTTGATGTGTTAAAATTGTGTTTTGTATTTCTGAAAGGTGCAAAATATGATCTTGTGTTGCATATGTTGTGAGATTGGGTGTTGAACAATGAACGAAGTAGATTTCCTTGCATGAAAATGGTGAATATTTAATGAAATATGAGTGCCTTGAATGCATAATTATGTAGTGTTTTCTGAAAATGTGACAATCTAACATAGAAAAATGTATTACATGACATTAGAAGTATTGACATGAGTAGGATGTGATTGGAAATAAATTGGTTATGTTTATCATTTAGACTTGTACTATATTTATTATGTTGTTGATCAAAGATTTCTTTATGAGGTGATTGTGATGTAATTAATGTAATCAATGATGCAGTTATTGTCTGAGGTCGTGGTGAGAGGGACGATGTGGCATCACTCATTCACGAGCGCCCTACTACACTACGATTTCTTCTCACAGTGTGTTTGTTATATATAAATGTTGTACACAACGTTTTCTTTTATGTAGGATTGCAGGTACCAAACCTCGACTCCACCTGCACTGTCGAGACCGGGTGAGCCTCATAAATCCCAATGGGTATGACATGGAAATACGGAGTTGACAAGAAGGGACCCCAACCTTGCCATCATCCTCGGCGAGGATATGTACCTATCTTGTAACCCTGTTGATATGGTTTATTATTTTTTTCCAATTGTTTTGTTTGGTTCTCCTATTAGTTGATTTAATTGTAGTGTCATGTGAATTTTGTGATTATATCGTTTAATATTTGGGTGCTTGAATAGTTGGCATTGTTTACGTTTGCATACATTTTCCTATCCTTGCGACTTCCAGGAGTAAGTCGAAGCCAAGGGGGGAGGATGTAATACCCCTCCGTGATTCTCACTTTTGGCTTGGTCTGTCTATGTATCAGAGATCATGCTTGTCGAATTACTTTGGGGCTGGTGATGAATGGTATTTCATCCATTTGATTTATATTTGGTCGGATGGAGTTGGGGTTTAAATATTGCATTAAATAAGTTATTGTAGTTAAAATGGGAATCATTGTTAATTTAACACTTTTATAAGATTAAGGTTCTAATAAAGTAAAATATTAATTAATGCCCTTATTTGATTTTGATAAATTAAAATAAAGATTTAAAAGTCAAAATTAATAAATAAAATAAAAATAAATAAATAAATGATTACAGGTGTTCAATGGACATTAATATCATTAAGTGGAAGCAAGGTGGAGATGCCTCCACTCGGATGGACCACTTTCTCTTCTAGTATATCATGTGAACTAATTTTAGGATGCAATCCTTTTGTAACCACTCCATTAATGAGCCTTAATCGGATTTTTTTTTAGGATGGATCGTGGTCATGAAGGGACGGTTGGTGAGCAATTTCTGGAGGTGACTGAGTTGCTGCTAGGGAGGATCCTAGACGGGCTTGTGAGGAGAATGGTCTTACAGTGGAAATAAAGCCTACTATGAAGATTTATATTTCTTCGGTGTCCACTCATTTCCAAAAGGAGAATCCTGGCGATTCAAATGTAGAAGGTTTGCAAGTTTGGGAGGACGAAGCCACATCACCAGTACAATAATCTAGCAACATTGGGGCTCCATTAGTGATCGGTATTATTTTGGAGGATCTGACCAAGTTGCCAGCTCTAAATCAGTGGCTACATCTTTTTCCCCAAATGTCGAGGTATGCACCCTTGTACAATAGGAAGTGAATAAAATAGTTCTCTTGAGAAAGGTATCAGTTGTAAAGTGACTCAGGTGGTCTTGATTTTGAAGATTGTGTGTTATGTGTATCACCGGATTATACATAGCTTTGCATGCCCTTTGGTGATTTTTTTTTAGAGTTTACTTCACTAGATTCGACCTTTGAAGAAGCTCAAACCATTATACTTTGAAAGAGTTGCCATTTTTTTTAATTTAAATCTATCTTGTATCTTGCAATTATTGCTTGTTGTTATCTGAACAAGATTATACATGATTCTAGCAGATCTCGTTCCAGCCAGTATGCCAAAACAAAACAGTGGCCGATGGCCCTCCTTGATCATTGCCTTTAATCTCTGCCTTGAATTTATACATGCATGGCAATGAAACCTCAATCTTTCCTCAAGAGCTTGGAACAGATTTGAATATCCATCAAACTCGATAGAAAACTCAATCTTGGATTGCATCTTCTACTACTCATCTCCTCTGCATATATGTGTAAGTGTTTTGGCCGAACCTGTACACCAAGTTTAATATGGTTCTCTTTTCAGTAATTTTTGTAACTCTTTCTACCTCTTAGACCCTTTCACTGCTGTAAAGTTTCATCTGTAGGATTTAATCATTTGTACTGCAAGGTTGTTGTGCTTAGAATCCTTGAGTCTAAAGGAAATTTTTGTAACATATAAATACTACTAGGAGTCTCAATGTTGGTAGTTCGTGAGTCCACATTTCTTTGAAGAATTTTGTCAAATGGTTCACGCGCTTGTCTATGCTCACTCCCTCCTCCAAATATGGGCACTTCTATGTCATCAACCGGCGTGTATGGAAGCTGATAAATGTTTTGGAATCTTCCTTTACCTTTTTGATCTGCTTGCTTGATAGTTTAATTTCTTTTAAAATCCTCTTCAACAATTCCATTGCTTGTATATCCTACAATCTAGGCGTCCCATGAGATCACATTTGTGTTTTGACTCGGAATCTGATTTCTATTTTTGTGCTTCCACTTTTTGCATTCATAGAGCTAGAAAGCCATGTCCACTAGAGATTTTGTTGCTGCAATATTTAAATAACTGACAGGAGTGCAAGTTGCACCTTTTAATCATTGTGGGGGTTTATATTAGCAATTTTATGCTTATGTGTAAAACATAATATGTGTTCCTTGCAAGCCTAACACGAAATGAGTATTTCTGAAAGTTCTTAGTCGTTTCAATGGCTAGATTTATTTTTTTGCATATGTTGTTTCCTCAACTCCAATCCTGTAATTTTTCTTCTATATTCCATACTCGGTGGGGAGTGCATCTCATTTGTATTGCATAGAAAGCATAACTCAAGCTCCCTATTTGCATGGTAACTTCTCTGAGGGCTCTATCATCGTCTCACAATCATTTTTCCTAGACTCTTTAATGCTCACGGCCCTGTGTGTGATGTGCTTGTTGAGTGTCTTGTCACGCCCAATTCTTTGCATCCTTTGATTGGTTCGGATATTACCTGATGTTGAATGGAATTAGGTGGAGTTGATATCATCCCAGACATTTTTTCTTTTCCTTTATTTGTGATTGTAAGGCTGACACCTCAGATTCGTTGAGTATCTTCTCACCTTTCTAGTCTTTTGGGTACCCTGCTATGTGTACCATTATTACATTAGTGAGATAGGCTAAATCTCGTGCATGTGATAATAGCGGATGAAGCCATGAATAGCTAAGCACATGGGAATACGCTAGATTCATATCCTCTACTGCCATCAAGCATAGCAATAGTAACTTAATCCTTTGAATAATGCTTGGAACGAATCTTTAATGACCCGAACCCTATTGTGTAAGCTCGTTGTTTTATTGGCGATTGAACTAATGACTGTTGACCACTGGTAATGTTATGGCTCTTTGATATATGCTTATCCTGGCTAAAGCCATAGAGTTGTTTCCCCATAGTTTTTTTTTCTCTCTGTGGTGCTTTCAAGAATGAAGTTCCTTATTTCTAACTGTGTTCAATTTGGTAGTTGTTTCCTTCACTTAAGTCATCATTGTATATGTCTAAAAA
Source organism: Sequoia sempervirens (assembly GCA_007258455.2). NCBI lineage: Eukaryota > Viridiplantae > Streptophyta > Pinopsida > Cupressales > Cupressaceae > Sequoia > Sequoia sempervirens. The sequence goes on along the minus strand of VDFB02307963.1, from coordinate 574,021 downwards.
TGGTCATGGTTAATCAAGCTTGTTAATTAATTAAATATAAATTATTTAATTAATCTTCTAAAGTCATCTACATATAAATAAATTTAATTATTTATTTATATTGTTCACTCTTATAATTCTTCTACCTTAATTAAATAAATAACTTTATTTAATTATCACCATCTTCCATATTCCTCTTAATTAAATTAAATAAATTTTATAATTTATTTATATTAATTATCATGTTATTCTAAATTTGAATATTTAAATTCAAATAAGAGAATATTCCTCCAAACACCCTTTTCATCTCATAGTTAAATTAAATATTATAATATCTTTTCTCACTCCACACATATTTTAAATATTTAATTACCTTCTAAATTCATCTCTCACACATAATTAAATATTACTTATTTAATTATGCGAACTTCTAAATTCATCTCTCACACATAATTAAATATTACTTGTTTAATTATGTAAATTTCTAAATTCATCTTCACATATAATTAAATAAGTTTATTTATTTAATTATGAAATTCATTCTCAACTCATTCTTCAAATGGCAACCTTCCTTCAGATCTAACTAAGAAAATTTGTGAAGGAGGAAACCTTCTATTTCTCTCTCACCTTTCAAAAATCTCTCATCGTCCATCCCAACTAGCTTGATCTGAACCGTTGATCACAACAGCCAATCAAATTCTTTCAAAAACTCTTTAAATACATGTGCAATCCAAGCATTGGTGACGAACACACACGGACGAACAGATATATGCAATTACGCTTACGCATTTGCATCTTTAGCATTTCAGCAATATTCATATCTTGGCAATAATAATCTTATCATAGCATAACATAATCTTGCATTGTAGCATAGTATGCATTTTAGTTTAAATCTCATTCTCTAGTAGTCCATTTCGTTGAGCTTGGCATATTAAATCTGAGAGCAACTTGAACCAACGAAACGCTGGAGATAGAGAGCAATAGAATGACTTCAAATAAGCTACCATAAAGAGTTTGTTTAATTTTCTTTCAGTTTCTTTGATATAATGTTTTATTGAATGTGTTTTGAATCCTTTATAACAGGCATATTTTCATACACACAATCATTATCTTGTCAGTCTAAATCTTCAACATGTAATGTTCTTGACTTTATGGTTTTCGATTCTTTATCCATGGTTACCCTCATTCTAGGTTGATGACTAGTGGCTTGCTTGTATGCCTTTCAAATTGGTTCAGGTTTCTGGCCTCGAGTCACTCATATATGTACCTTACCCCTATGTTGGTATGAAGAGTTATCCATATCAATTGGTTTATTTATTTCCTGGCGATATTGTCCCGCCATGTCGGCTTAGATGTACTTTTATATATTATGAATAATGTGATTCATAATTCTATGGTACTCTTGCTTCAAATCTTTTTATGTTGATACAATTTAAGATCGTATAAATATATATATACATATAGATCCTCATCTTTCGTGAACTAATATAGTTTCTTTTGTTCTATATAGTTTAATATTGACAATTTGCTTTTGTGGTGAAATAAATATATATATATATATAACACTTTGATAATAGATGTATTAGTATCAATAATGACTAAATAAAATACATTTATTTTGTTCAAAAGCATAAATGATGTGTAATTAATAAGAAACATATAAAATAAATAACTCATGTAAAGTTTTAAATGTTATTTCTACAGCATTAAGGAATTACTTAATTAGATGTAAGTTGCTTCAATCTCTTTATCAATTCTGAATTAAAATAGAATATCACAAAGGACTAACTAATGAATTACATATTGTTCAGATGTTACGATGTAAACATCGATAGTTATTGTTGCATCTAAGTCATTATAGAAAATTTTAGACTATGAAGTTTATCTTTGGTTGCTTTATTAATTTTCTCTTAATTTTGATTATTTAGTTGTGTTTTATTAGTGTATCTGAGAGAGGGTATTATAGCATTACTTTGTGAAATCTGACTATTTATGTAGTTTTCTAATAGTCAAATTGTAGATCTATTATGCAATCAGTTATTGAGTACAATTGTGTTTTATGAATTGTGGAAGTAAGTTCTTTCATGATTGTAAAGTTGTGTGATCAATTGTATTGAGTTTGGTTGTTGTTTTGATATTGAGATAAGGATTATGATTGATGCCATGATTTTGGTTTAAGTTGTAAGTTAGATGATTTGTAAGTCCCCTTTATGGTAAGGGTATCTTGAGAGGAGAAAATAGAGGCCTTCCTTGGATGCCCGATTGGTTTTGTATTGCAATCATTTATGTTAGCTTTAGTTGAGTTTGATGATCTTGTTGTGATGTCATCACTTGTTGATTTGTAAATTATGGTTGACTATAGTCTTTTGAGATCTTGTTGATGTTTCGATGGGAAACCACTGTGTAAGTAATTTAGTCTACCAGAGGTTAGAGGGGATATGTTTTTTTTATTTGCATGAGTTTGGTATGGGGGTCGGCGACCTAGAAGGATCCACCTTGGGTAACCCATTTCAAACCTATTGTACTTATTTGAGTTTTATGTTGTTTCACCTGAAAGCGGGTGGTTTTATGATTCTGTTACTTTGGTTATGGTTGATCTTACACTTGGTTTGTGTTTTTGTGACTTTGAGCCTTGCACTTGAATGTGGTTTTCATTACCCTAGAGTTCTAGTGTGTGATGGTGCATGTCTCACTTGTTGTTGTTATTTTGTTAGAATTGGTTTCTTGTGCAAGTTGGCTTGCCATTTGTGATATTGAGATATTGTTGTTAGATGGGCGAGTGGCTTCCAATGGGGGCTGGCTCACAAAAGGGGGCCTGGATAACCCATGTGGAATTTGTGTAAACAAGAGATAACTTAATTAATTAAATTAGGGGGTTGGGTAGTATCCACACATTAATTTAGATAATGTTGCCTCACTCATGGTCTCAAGTGCTCATTTAGGCTTGGGATGAGTGAGAAGGCCTCAAATGGAAAAATCAACTACCTCATCTCCACAAGAGGTATGTTGATTTCGCATAAGTTGGCATGAGGGGCCGGAGATCGGTAGAGGCTACCAGGATAACCCAGGATGGGGGTCGGGGCCTAGGAAGATCTACCTGGATAACCTATGACCAATTATGTGATGACACTCCACCCTTTAACAACCTTGTATGCTTTTGTGCCCCTCTTTTTGTTCTTGAGCCTCTGGAAGCAGATGTTGTCATATGTACGATGACGCTTGATTATGTTGTCTTGGGTTGGTTATTTCATATGTTTGTTACATCTTGGATTGGTTATTTCTTGTGATAAATGTATCCTTGTGTTATTTTTATTCTTGTTGTGAAGTCTTGTAATCCTTGCATCATTTGATGGTATTTGTTGAGGTCCTTCTTATATTCTCCTAGTGTGGGGGGCGGGCCTTCGGGTCCACATGGCTAGGTGGAACATACTATGCACCCCGTTGGGTCCCCAACCATTGATCAAGTTGTGCAGTGTTGAAGCCCGCTACAGTGACACCAAATATATCCTAGTATTGGAACCAGCCTTCACTTGATTTGTACTCTGACATATCATTGTATCATTCCATGCTATTGTACTATTTTTTTACATGTTGGGAAGTACTATTGTAATGATGTAATCCTTGAGTGTTTTATCTTATGATATTAATGTAATGATCATGTCCATGTTATTTATCCTTCACATGATGTATGATGTTGATTCAGAAGTAATGTCATCATGTAACCCCAAGGGATTTGTTATATGTTATTCATGTATAGTTTCATTTCATGTGATATATGATTATTATGATGCATGTTGGTTATATAAAAAGAAAAAAATTGTGCTATAATTTTTAGTTATAAGTTGTTCTTTGGGGTTTGCGTGGTGGGGCGTTACAACAACTAAATAAAGTCATGTGCTCCTCTCCAATCCTAGCTACCCTAGATTGGTCTCAAACATTAATTTTGGAATGTGATGCATCATATCATGGAATGGAGCAATATGCATGCAAGAAGGAAGACTCATAATATTTGAGAGCCCCTATCTCAAAGGTCAAAATTTGTTCAAACAAATTTACGATAAGGAAATATCAATTATCTTGTATGTAGTCAAATAATGGAGACCTTATCTAATGGAATGATATTTTAAGGTAAATAAAAATCATGATAGTCTCAAATATTTCTTGGAATAGAGGTTGTCATCTGCTTGGAACAACAAAAATGGGTCACAAAGTTGGTAATATTATTTTGGGATCATGTATAAGAAGGGTAAGGAGAATATTACGGTTGATGCTCTATCAAGGTGATATTAAACCAAAAAGTAATTGTATGTTATTTCCATAGTACAAGAAGATTGGGAAAATGAGGCATGAGAAGAGTGAGAGAAGCATTCAAATACACAAACTCTAATTGAGAAACTCTAGAAAGATTCAAGTGTGTCAGAAAAAATTGCATGCATAGTAATTTTTTGTGGTACAAGGATAGCTTGTACATTTGCAAGAGTTAAAACCTTAAGTGTAAGGTGTTGGAAGAACTACATGCTTCCCCAATAGGTAGGCACTCTAGGTTCTCAAAAAATTATCATAGAATCAAGAAAAATTTCTTTTGAGAGGGGATAAAAGGGGATGTTCAAAATCTATAATAAAATGTATGATATACCAAAAAAATAAATGGGAGACAATTAAGACTCCAATTATTATATACGACCATTATTTATCCCAAGTCAACAATGGGAGGAAGTATCTATGGATTTCATCATAATTTTTCCTAGATTTGAAGAAAAAAATTCATCATGGTTGGTGTAGATTGTCTCACCAAATATGTACGCTTTTATGCTTTAGAATACCCTTTGGTAGCAAGCATTGCAGTAACAAAATTTATGAATACTATTCAAAAATTACACAAGACTCCGAAAGTTATAGCAATTAATTGTGATCATATATTTACAAGTAATTTTTGGATTGACTTGTTGTCCTATTTGGGTACTCGTTTGGCTCATAGTTTATCATATCATCCCCAGTCTAATGGAAAAATAGAGGTGGTCAAAAAATTCTTGGAAGGGTATATTTGATGTTTGCTTCAAATAAAAAAGAGAGTGTGCAATGGCTACCACTAGTAGAAATGAGGTATAGAACTTCCTTCCATACTTCCTACAAGATGTCTCTTTTTGGCACTATATAGGTACTATCCAACATCAATCATCTCTTCATTGAGGGAACAATCAAAGGTTTCAATATTTGAATAATACATTCAACAACAATAAGAGGTACTTCCTAGCTTCTAAGAGAACCTAGAAATGGCATAGAATAGAATGAGTCAATAGGTTAATATGTACTATAGTGAAAGAACTTTTAAAGTGGGAGATTAGGTCTTTGTGTGATTATAGGCATATAAGAAAATTTCTCTAAAACAAAAATATTTAACAATATTGCATCCAAGTAGCACGGTCCTTATAAGGTGTTGCAAAAGATTGACATTGTAGCAAATAAATTGGAGTTACCTTATCAACAAAAAATCTTCCAATTTTATGCTTGACGAAGGTTATTGGAAAAAATTGCACCCTAGACTGAGTTACCAAATCTTGATAAGGAGTGAATGATTGTTTTAGATCTTAATGGAATTCTTCAAACACCCATCAAGAGGCTATTGTAAGGAAAATCAGATGCGGAAACAATTCTCCTAACGTCAATACCTCAGGAAAGAATGCAAATATACTTTTAATTTTTCCAATTACAGTTCAACTAAGATGCACTATGAAACAGATAACAGAAACAGAGTATTTGACAATCACACATGAACACCAGATATACGCGGGAAAACCCTTACAGAAGAAAAACCCACCACACCAAGAGAAATCACTTTGTATTACAGTAATGGAGATTACAAACAAATTCCAGACTTATCTTTTTGGTGTCATTATATAGCAGTATTCACCATGAACATTCTTGTACAGGAACCTTAGAGTTACAGTCTTTACAGAATAGAATTCTTTTACTGATACAATCACTCAACCATTTGTCGATCCAACCAACCAGATTACAATCTGCAATCACAGAGTATATCCATGTCGAACTCTATCTCTAGAACTTCCTCACAGAACTGTCACATCGAACCAACTGCTAACGGTTCACATTCGGCTCCTCCTATTCATCCATGAGATGCCACATCAGAAATTTTTACTCGATCAACAGAATTCGCACTGTGTTGGCATCTCGGTGAGACACTAACAGTGTCTCGCCGATGCCGCATATCCTTCATACCGATGTCGCCAAGAGTTACCGATATCGCCAAGATGTTCTATCGAGCTTCATGTGTTACACCGAGTCACCAAGCAGTCACCCAGACCTATCGCTTTCGCCAAGAGATCATAGCAAGTCACCAAAGGTTATACCAAAGTCACAAGTCATATCGAGATCCAAAGGATAGTCGGCAAGACATACCGATATCGCCAAGAGGTTTCTCCAAGATCACTATTGTCACCCTGAAGCTATCAACAGTCACCAAGACATATGCCCTTCGCCGAGAGATCATATCGATCTCCATATGTTACCCTGAAGGCTCCAACATAAAGCGTTGTTGGTGAGACATTAGCTTTCAATAAGACATCACACCGAGCTCTAGGACTTACCCTGAAAGCTTCATCTGTCGCCAAGAGTTATACCGAAGATCCCAAAGGTGTTCTTGTCGGTGAGACCTTCAACGTTCGCTGAGACATCTTCCCAGGATCTTTGAGTTACCCCGATAGCCAACCCTTGAGCCTCTGTCGGTGAGACATTTATACATCGCTAAGAGTTCTTAGCAAACCCTTAGTGCTACCCTGATGATTCCAAGTGTGTCCCCGTTGGAAAGACTTTAACTCTTCGTTGGGACTTCTTAGCGAGAACCCTTAGTTATCCCGAAGACCATGGTCGCCAAGAGTCTCCCCGATACATGATTGAATGGCGTGTCGGCCAGAGGTCTCCCGAGTGCTAAGAGGTCATAGTGAATACACTATGTCACAGTGATAGACTCCATAGTGAAGACGTTCGGTAAGATAGAAGCTAGGTCATAGCGACCTGTTCAAAACAGAATGATACAAACTACTTGTCAGCCAGACATGATAGATGTCATACCGACTTTGCTCTAATGGAGGTTTCAGCCTGTATTGTTTGAGGCACATATTTCCAACAATCTCCCACTTGACGAAGATCATACAGGCACCTCCAGAGCACAACATAATTTACTAAAAATCATGGGCACTAAGGCCCATTGAACTGGCACACCACCTGAACTTGTCTGTGCTCACTGGATTCGTCAATGAATCTGCAACATTCTCCAAAGTATCAACTTTTTCCAAACTGACCTTTCCATCCTCCACCATATCTTGTACAAAGTGATACTATACATCAATACGTTTCATCTTGGAATGGAAAGTAGGGTTCTTTACCAGACAAATTGCACTCTGACTGTCACAGAAAATAGTTATTTCCCTTGCATCAAAACCAATGTTAGAACACAAAAGTTTCAACTAAACTGCTTCCTTACAAGCATGAGTAGCTGCCATGTATTCAGCCTCCGTAGTGGACAAAGCGACTACAGCTTGCCACTTGCTCATCCAACTCACTACACCACCATTCTTCATGAAAATGTATCCACTGGTGGACCTCCTACTATCAATGTCCCCTGCCCAATCAGAATCCACATAGCCACGAATGTTGAGAGTCCTCTGTGATTCAACCAAGTTTCCATGATAACACAAAGCAAAATCTGAAGTTCCCTTCAAATATTTGAAAACTCTTTTTACAGCATCCCAATGTGTTCTTCCTGGATTAGCCATAAATTGACTAAGTACTCCCACTGCTTGGGCAATGTCTGGCCTTGTACAAACCATTGTTGCATGGCAGAGGCCGCCAACCACACTGGCATAGGGTACACTAGTCATGTCCTCCATCTCGATGGGAGATTTTGGGCCGATCCTCAACCGAATAGCTTCGTTCCACTTAGTAGGAACCACTGGTTGTTTGCAATCATTCATGCAAATCTCTCAAGAGCGATTACGACATACTTACTCTAAGCGAGCCAAAGCTTTCTATTATTCTACGGTACTGCGGTTACATCTCCATCCCCGAGAATATACCTTGCTACCAAGATCCTTCATTTCAAACTTAGCGGACAACTAAGACTTAAGATCGAAATCATTAGCTTGCTATTTCCTATGAACAACATATCATCAACATAAGATTAATAACAAGAACTTCGATCACTGACTTTATAATATATCGTGTCCAGTTGCGATCTTACAAATCCAAAGGAACAATACAAAAGTATCAAATTTTTGGTACCACATTCTAGGTGACTGCTTTAACCCATGGAGGACTTCTTTAATTTGCATCTGGGTTTCTTTACCTTTCTCAACAAAGTGCTCAGGCTGAGACATATAGATCTCTTCTTCAAGATCACCATGAAGAAATGTTGTCTTCACATCCATCTATTCTACCTCTAAGTCATATGCTACTGCAAGTGACAAAATAAATCTGATAGATGTCAGCTTTGCTACAGGAGAAAATATTTCCCCATAATCGATTCCCTCTACCTGGGAATAACCCTTTGCCACCAGTCTTGCCTTATACTTTTCTACACTGCCATCTAGACCAATCTTTTTCTTAAATACCCATTTGTAGCCCACAGGTTTTCTACCTTTAGACAAGGGCACCAGACTCCAGGTTTCATTCTTATCTAAAGATGCCATCTCTTCTTCCATGGCTTCCAACCAAGAATCTGAATCAGACATTTTAAATGCCTCTTTCACAGTCCTAGGCTCATCAGTACTAAAAATCAAAGCATAGGCACAAGTAGAATAAATCAATGAGAACCCATACCTATCTGGTTGTTTTCTTTCATGGGTTGACCTCCTCACTTGCTGAGGCTAAGGTTCTTCTTCTTCATAACTTTCAGAACTTCTTGAGCTCTCCTCAGTTTCAGGTACATTTTGAATTTTGAATTCCTCTTTATCTGGTGTAGGAGGAATTAATGCTACATCCTTATTGTTATCTGACTTTGTCTCTGACTGCAGATCCAAAGTGGAAGGTTTTAGCTCACGAAAGATTACACTTCTATTGTATACAACCTTCTCTATATCAGGATTCCAAAGCTTGTATCCTTTTATGACAGCGTTATAGCCAATAAAAATACATTTGATAGCCTTGTTCTCCAATTTAGATCTTTTCACATCCGGCACATGAGCATATGCCTCACAGCCAAAAACATGAACATGTCTAAGTGAGGCCTTCTTACCAGACCACGCTTCCAAAGGTGTTTTCTCAACAAGAGTAGAATTTAGAGAATGATTAATTAGATAACATGCAGTAGATACAGCCTCATCCCAAAACTTCTCCTCCAAGCCAGCACTACTAAGCATACTTTGTGCTCTCTCCATCACTGTCCTATTGAACCTTTTTGCAACTCCATTCTGTTGTGGAGTATAAGGTGTAGTCTTGTGTCTTTTAATTCCATGGTCTTTACTGTATCTTTCAAATTCATCAGAACAAAATTCACCGCCATTATTAGTCCTTAAGCATTTTATTTTTCTACCAGTCTGATTTTCAACAAGGTTCTTAAATTCCTTAAATCGACTGAACACTTCTGACTTACTTTTCAAAAAATAAACAAATGCTCTTCTTGAATAATCATCAATGAACGACACATAGATCTTGATTTAGACAAAGAAGGAACATCTACTAGACCAAACACATCCGAATGAATATAATCTAACAAACCAGAAGATTTATGAGGACTGGAGTAAAACGAAACACAGTGTTGATTTCCATATATACAGTGTTCACAGAATTCAAATTCAAGATTACAATCTTCAAGCCCCTCAGCCAAGTTTTTATTTTTCAAGGTTTTTAAACCTTTTTCTCCTATGTGGCCTAACCTATGATGCCAAAGCATAGTCTTCTCTGCAGGAAGTTTTACTTCCATAGAGTTTACATAATTAGGGATATTTCCCTCTTTACCTCCATGAGCCACTTTCATTGACTTTCCAGAGACACTGTTACATTGAACAACCTGTGCATCCAACTTGTATAGGGTACCAATTCAAGCACCTCTAGCTAGCACCATTGAACCTCTAGTCATCTTGCAGCCAATTCTAGAGAAGGTAACTTGCACTCCGATATCATTCAGCATACTTATAGAAAGTAGGTTTCAAGCCAGACCTGGTATATGCATTACATTATTGATTCCTTTCACTCTGCCATCAAGGAATTGTATTCTGAATCTTCCACGGCCAACAATCTCTAAATTTGAATCACTCGCCAAGTACACCTTTCCACCATTGTATTCTTCATACTTCATGAACCATTCTCTGTGAGATGTCATGTGGAAAGATGTTCCAGAATCAATCAGCTAGACATCATCTGATGCCTGAGTAGCCAAGGCTGCAATGAAGGTGTCACCATCACTATGAGAAGAACCATTATCGGAAGAGTCCTTCTTCTTTTTCTCCTCTTTACAATCCTCTCGGACATGACCAGGTTGCCCACAGTTCCAGCACTTCACCTTGGACTTCTTGCCAGGAGACTTTGATCTCCCCTCTGATTTTGATTTGGAATTCTTGTCCTTCTTCTTGCCTTTCTCTTTCGGTCTTCCTCTGACAGCAAGAGCTTTGTTTGCCATCTCAGAAGATTTCCTTCTCATCTCTTCTGACAGCAAAGATGCAACAACATCTTCCATCTTGAAACTAGATGTTGTACTCCCAATCGCCATCACCAGATGATCCCATGAGTCTGGCAAAGAACACAATAGAAGCATACAGTGATCCTCTTCTTTAGTCTTCACACCAACAAATGTCAATTGAGCAATTAGCATATTAAATGCATTCAAATGATCAGCCACAGACCCTCCTTCCTGCATTCTCAAAGAATACAACTTCTTCCTCAGGAACAGTTTATTCACCAAGGACTTCCCCTGATAAATAGATGCCAGTCTCTTCCACAAAGAAGAGGCAATCTTCTCCTCATGCACATTCAAAAGCATTGAGTCTGCCAAACAAAGCCTTATCAACCCCTTAGACTTCCTATCTGCAAGGTCCCAATATTCTTGCTTCATGCCTGTAGGTTAAGTTCCAGACACTGCAAGCCACAGATCATGATCAACTAGAAGATCATCCATCTTGAGTTTCCACAACTCAAAGTTACTGCCATTGAAATTCTCTATTTCAAACTTTCTAGATGTACTAGTCATCTCAACCTGTAATCATAAAAAACAATTTTCTACAAGACTCCCACTGAACAGAATTGACTCAAAAAACCCAACGTACCCACAAGGATAACACAACTGGCCAGGCTCTGATACCACTTGTAAGGAAAATCAGATGCGGAAACAATTCTTCTAACGTCAATACCTCAGGAAAGAATGCAGATATACTTTTAATTTTTCCAATTACAGTTCAACTAAGATGCACTATGAAACAGATAATAGAAACATAGTATTTGACAATCACACATGAACACCAGATATACGTGGGAAAACCCTTACGGGAGAAAAACCCACCACACCAAGAGAAATCACTTTGTATTACAGTAATGGAGATTACATACAAATTCCAGACTTATCTTTTTGGTGTCATTATACAGCAGCATTCACCATGAAAATTCTTGTACAGGAACCTTCAAGTTACAGTGTTTACAAAATATAATTCTTTTACCAATACAATCACTCAACCATTTGTCGATCCAACCAACCAGATTACAATTTGCAATCACATAGTATATCCATGTCGAACTCTGTCTATAGAACTTCCTCATAGAACTGTCACACCAAACCAACTGCTAACGGTTCACATTCGGCTCCTCCTATTCGTCCATGAGATGCCACATCAAAAACTCTTACTCGGTCAACAGAATTCGCACTGTGTTGGCATCTTGGTGAGACACTAACAGTGTCTCGCTGATGCCGCATATCCTTCATACTGATGTCACCAAGAGTTACCGATATCGCCAAGACATTCTATCGAGCTTCATGTGTTACACCGAGTCACCAAGCAATCACCCAAACCTATCACTTTCGCCAGGAGATCATAGCAAGTCACCAAAGGTTATACCGAAGTCACAAGTCATATCGAGCTCCAAAGGGTAGTCGGCAAGACATACCGATATCACGAAGAGGTTTCTCCGAGATCTCTATTGTCACCCCGAAGCTATCAACAGTCGCCAAGACATACGCCCTTCGCCGAGAGATCATACCAATCTCCATATGTTACCCTGAAGGCTCCAACATAAAGCGTTGTCGGTGAGACATTAGCTTTTGCTAAGACATCACACCGAGCTCTAGGACTTACCCCGAAAGCTTCATCTATCACCAAGATTTATACCGAAGATCCCAAAGGTGTTCCTATCGGTGAGACCTTCAACGTTCGCTGAGACGTCTTCCTGGGATCTTTGAGTTACCCCGATAGCCAACCCTTGAGCCTCCATCGGTGAGACATTTATACATCACTAAGAGTTCTTAGAGAACCCTTAGTGCTACCCTGTTGATTCCAAGTGTGTCCCCATCGGCAAGACTTTAACTCTTCGCTAGGACTTCTTAGCGAGAACCCTTAGTTATCCCAAAGACCATGGTCGCCAAGAGTCTCCCCGATACACGATTGAATGGATTGTCAGCCAGAGGTCTCCCGAGCACTAAGAGGTCATAGCGAATACACTATGTCACAATGATAGACTCCATAGTGAAGACGTTCGGCAAGACAGAAGCTAGGTCACAGCGACCTGTTCAAAACATAATGATACAAACTGCTTGTCGGCCAGACATGATAGATATCATACCGACTTTTCTCTAATGGAGGTTTCAGCCTGTATTGTTTGAGGCACATATTTCCAACAGCTATAGACAAGCAATCACTAAGTATTTGATAAAATGGAAGAACTCTCTAGTCAAAGAATATACTTTGGAAAAATGAGGATTTATGCAAAAGAATCCACATTTTATCAGTGTTGAGGACAACACTTCTCTAAAGAGGAGGGAATACTACACATTTTATCTTATATGTTCTTATGGTTATGAGTATTTAGCTTGTGGATCCCTTAACTCCTAATTAAATTATATCAAATTTGTGCATCAGAGTTTAAGACCTTTCAATAGTCTTTTTTGTGGTGCATTTGTAAGTTGTTAGCCCCAAGAAAATACTCACTTCATATTTCCAAGTTGTGGATATATAGTTTCTTTGGGTAAGTCCTAGGACTCCATGATAATAGGTGCTAATATGATGGAACAATCATAGCATTCTCCATCTATACTTAACTTAGTAGATATTATAGTGGTGATCCCAAAACAATTGATTGACACAATGACTTGAATAAATTTATATTTTTATTGTTCTTGGTGTGTCTTCTATTGAAACCCAAGCACCTTTCCCCCTCTCAATATAAATTATAACTTGGTGTGTTTTTAATTTCCCCTTCAAGAAAAAACCAAAACTTTTCTTTGAATCCATCCAAAACATTAAAGATTTCTTCCATCCTTTATTTTCAAGTGTAACCTTCATCCAAAATTGAAGTTTCTTCCATCTTCCATCCAAAACTCATCCTCAACCTTTGAATCTAATTCCAAAATCTTCAAATCAAATCCTATTCCAAAGGGTGTCATCATAAGGTCTTTCATCCTTCATTCCCTTCTTCTAGTCTAAGATCAACCCTCATCTATTATGTGACTTTTTTCCCAAGAGAAGAGAAAACTATGAAATAACCCTTTAGAATCAAAAGGTTGATATAAAAATAAAGGCATCCAGCAAATTCATCGCCAGGAATTCATCGAAGGAAAATTCACTGCCATGAAAAATTCACCGACGAAAAATTCGTCTCCAGGTAAAATTCACCGCCAGCAATTCACCAAGTTTTTGAAATATATATTAAAAAGTATTAGTGAATTGTTGGTGGTGAATTTTACTTGGCGTGAATTTTCCATGGCAGTGAATTTTTCTTTGGTGAATTGTTGGCAATGAATTTTCCTAGAGCCAAAAATAAAGGATATTATGATCCTTTGGGTAAAAGAGATTAATAAAGAAGATGCATAAAAACTCTTTTAAAAAGAGAGAATTATATTTATTTAAATAATTATTAAAAGGAAACCTTTCTGAAAGGGTATGATGGTTTAGAAACCACCACTTAAGGCTTATATAAAGCATTTATGTGAGACTTGGAAAAGCATGGAGAACATTCAAAGAAGAAGGAAGTGGTCTAGTGAGTTGTGGGAATTGGAGAAGGGGGAACACAGAGTGTGTCTAACTCAAGGTAAAGATTACACTCAAGATTTTCCTCGCTAGGGTTGTTATGCATGTTGAGTAGTTATTATGAAGCATGTTGTATACGTGTTGAGCAATTACTTTGGAGCATGTTGTATACATGTTGATTAATTACTCTGGATCATGTTGTATGCATGTTGAGTAATTACTTTGGAGCATGGTGTGCACTTGTGTTGATCATTGTTCTATTGAACTAGCACTTTTGTAGAGCACAATAGTGTGTTGTGTTCCGAAAGGAACTGCTTCCTCCTACATTGTTCCATAGTGATAACAAATACCGCTGACATCTTCCTCGGGTGAGAGTGGCTTTTCTAGGACCTATGATTCAGATAAGTATTGAACTCAATTCCAAGATATTTTAATTATAAATGAGAAGTAGTTTATTTAATTGAATTATTTAGTGATGTTATTTCTTCTCTTTTAATCATATTTATATTGTTGAATGTCAATTTATGTATTATTGAAGATGTTTTAATATGCTTGAGTATTAAACTAGATAACATTGATTAATTACCATTTTTATGCATGTGTATCTAATTTATAGAAATGATTTGTAATATTTAAAGTTAATTAATAACACTAATAAATATGTTGCCTAATATATATATAAATTATCCAATTTTATACTCGAAGAAAATTAGCGTTACATTTGATAGCTACAAAACTTTGATAAATAACATGTCTATTATTCATGTGATAGAGGGTAATTTGTTGTGGATCTTTTGTGGCACCATTAAAAATAAAAGCTCCACAAGTGTAGCTAACTAAAGTTAAAATCCTTATCTTCACCCATTGATATCATGAATTCTTCAACTTTGTCATATATCTCACACAATTCATGTCATACATAATGTAATATTATCAATTTCATTTCATGAGAAGATTCCCAACAATAAGCTATTGTTGTTCACTTTTTTTTTAGTTCTCCTACATGATTCTAAATGTTCTAGTAAAATAATTATTTTAATTAAATAAATCATCTTTGGATTAAATGAACTAAATGAAATATCATACATAATATTCCTTTATGAAGTACTTTACTATTGTTCTATTATTGTTAAGATGTCTAGTAAGATTACCATATTTTTTTATTGTACTTTGTTCTTGATCAATCCAATAAGTGTGTACATATTTTAATCCATGAATGTTATATCATGTCTCTTATGTATGAGTTTATGACAAGGTGTTATGTGTTTAAAACATGTTTTAAGGTGTTATTGTCATTCTATGACAGTAATAAAAAATTTTATAATACATTCTTATTAGATTCAAACTTGATTAAAAACATTGTTTGAACGATTATTAGTAATATACTTTATTTAAGGGTAATTATGTACTTGTTTCCATTTGATTATTTAGGAATAGAGGATACTCATTGAACCATCAAAAAATGGGTTCCATCAAAATGAATCAACAAGATGATCAACCATAATTTTTCTACTAATGTTTCATTTAATTTATGAGGGTAATAATGCATAAATAAGAATCAGAAATCAAACCTAACCAATATAGTAATCAAAAGGAAAGTTTTAAGATGGTCAAATGTTGTGTACCTATTGTAAAAAGTGCTTTTTTGGGCCTCACTAAGGACTCATTCGCCTAGTGGCAAATGGGTCTTGGTTAGGGTTCTAGAAAATCAATTTATGGGTTTTGTTCTTCAATGTCTACAACTCCAGGTGTTTAGCACCTGAAAGTCGAAAATGAATTTTGTAGAATACTTTCCATGATTTTTCAAGAAAGATGACAACTTTGGAAAATTTTGCAACTTTTTCTCTCTAATTGATCTTCAACCTAAAACCTACAATCACACATTAAAGGAGAGAAAATTGTTGTTTTGTTAGGGAATAGGGGTTTTCCTTGGTCAAACCTCATTTTGGTAATTAAACATTGAAATGAAACAATGCATAAAAGGAAAGATGGATGAATAATGTAATGTCACAACTCACCGATCCTCAATTGAACCTTGGAGTACAAATCAACAATCTTGCATGAAGTGGCCTCAATGAATGTAGATCTTGATCATGAAATTTTATATGAAACAATTATTGAATTGGATCATGTTACATCAACACATTAGTTCAACAACATGCATGATGCACTATGCCTTTGACATGATGAAATAGATCTTTGATTGCTACAATAAACTTCAATAATCTACCCTTGAATGCCTTAGAAATTCTCTTGAATGCTCCTAGTCACATAAACTTGCTATTAGGATGCTTGTATAAAAATTCTTAGGTGAAACTATGTGAAATAACCTTATATTTATACTTAACTTAAGATTAAATCCTGAAATTCAAATAACAACAGCCAACATTAGATCTAGGATTTGAAATCATTAAAATACCACCAAAAACATATTCCAAGGGTGTGTCCTAGGGTTAAGTGAGGACCCATTCACCAAAGGGTGAATGGGTCCTAACACACTTAACTAGGACACACTTCGGGGGATGTTAAATGTTATGTAAAGAGGGGGTCCTAGGACCTAGTGAGGACCCATTCACCAGGTGGCGAATGGGTCCTAGGTCACTAACCTAGGACACATACCTTGTAAAATTAAGTGTTGTGTAATATTATTTATGAGTGTCGGGATTTATCCCTTGAAATCTACAATTAATTAGGCTTGGATTTGAATTAAAGGGACCAATTAACCTCAATTAACTAATAAATCCCTAGATTAGTGTGAAAGTGTAAAGAAACACTTTACAACACTCTAAATAAGGTACCATTAAGTCTATTTTATTAAAAAGGCTCCCTAACTTAATGTGAACGTGTAAAACACATTACAACACTAAATTAAGGCAACATTAAGTTCATTTTAATATTAATTATTCATTCCCAAACTAAGGAAAAAGGGATAATTTTTCCATTACTACATTTTTCCCCCACTTTAGTGAGAGTATGACCCCATGTCAAACTCACACTAAAGTAGAAATTCAAGACACTTATGTATGCAAAAATGACAAAGATACACAATCATACACTATCAAAGACCAAGAAAATTCAAGCCTAAATGGTCCAACGCAATGTGGAACACATCTAAGCTATCGATTTTACGCTCACTCTAGGGTAGTGGAACCTCAGGCGATCCACTAGTTGAGTATCCCTCCATGAAGGTGGATTAGTGATAAATTCATGCCTGTGTGTCAGCTCTTTCTATACTTACCATACCAAAGCTATCCCTCTGATAACTCTAATAGGGTGCCACTCACATTCTTTCTTGCACTTAACAAGTTGTGTTATGCTAAGCACCTATGCACATGGCAGGGCTCCATAGGAAAGTAAGGTGTGTCATGCTAGGTGGCCTTGAATTAGGGTTGTGTTCAAGCTTCATAAGGTCGGCAAGCTGCATTATGCCAAACACTTATGAACATTATGTGTATATAGGTTTTTTTTCTAGGGGGTTTTGCTTTATTCGTGTAAGTTCTTCTTCTTAGGGAACATCATGCCTAATGTCTCTAAGAGAGGAAAAATCAAGAGTAACATATTACAACTTAGGGGATGCCTCATGTCGCATCAAGCCACTAAGAGAAATTTGTATGCTAATAAATATCACTCTTGGAGGACATCAAACCCAATGAAAACACCAAGAAAAGGATGCATCACAAGCAAAAAGAAAATCACACCATGAAACATGCAAAATTTCAAAAGATATCATCGATGCATGCCCCCACTTTAAAGCGGTTGCTAACACTATTGTTGTGAGAAATCACTTTAAATTAGCCAATTTTTACTCCTACAACATGAGAGATTCCTCAGAAAACCCTATGCCAAGTCATATGTTTCTAAAATAAAGCTACACCACAAAAAAGGAGGGAGGGGTTGCCCCCATAAATACATAATGGATCTATGGATTTGGGGTCAGTATGTCTTTGCTATAATGTTGTTATAGAGCTCAAAAATGTCATCATTCCCCAAATACTCATAGAATTGGAAGA
The DNA here is from genome assembly GCA_007258455.2 of Sequoia sempervirens. NCBI lineage: Eukaryota > Viridiplantae > Streptophyta > Pinopsida > Cupressales > Cupressaceae > Sequoia > Sequoia sempervirens. The sequence goes on along the minus strand of VDFB02307963.1, from coordinate 555,849 downwards.
ATGGCACATAGAGAGAGGAAACAAAGAAAAATTCTTTCAGCTCAACATGGAAGAGACCTAAATGTCTCGACACCTTGTCTCACCCCCAAAAGGGAGACACAAGACAAGTGAAAAGATAAAAAATTTATGACATATAGAAGAATGTAGGTACATATAGAGGAATGCACAAAAAGAGAGAGAGAGAGATACATCAAATGAAACAGTACAAGGGATCACATTACGCACATGCAATCATATAAAAGGAACATGAAGAATAAAACAAAGCAAAAGACTAGTAAGGCACATGCAAGTCAACCTATAGCATCCCAATCTCGATCGGTATATACGAAAGATGGAAAACTAGCCAAAGGGACAAAAAAAAGTGCCAAAGTTGGGGAAGCACCAAGTTCAACACTCTATTTAGGAGATTTGTCATTTAAGCTCAAAAAAGAGGAAAATAATGTATTCAACTCATTATGCACTTGTTCATCAATCTTTGCAATAGCAATGTCATCATCTAGATTAATCACAAGAGGAGGTTGAATGATAATGTTTCTAGAAGGTTCTTTTTTATGTTGCAATGAGGGTATAAAATCATAATTCATTGCTTTAGGCAAGTTATTATTTTTATTTTCTACATTGTTTTTTTCTTCTTTAGCTTGTAACATACGAGCAATAGCACGACATCTACGGCTATGCTCTCTAGCATTTCAATTGCGTTTCAATCTATTATCATTTTTTTTTTGTGTAGGAGTGGGTTTATCAACCATAGGTTTATTTTCTTCCCTTAGGGGAGGAACAGAAGGAACCATAGGAAGTTGTTCAACCACTTTCTCTTTAGCTTTGTAAACTTGTTTGAATTTAGGAGGCACAACGAGATTGCTTTGATTGTCTCGTGGTCTTTTATAGGAAATGGTAGGATTATTTTTCATAGGTTGTTCTTGTATATTTGGAAGGGATTTTTGCTCAATCATTGGTTCGTCAAGGATAGGTGGCTCAATCACGGGTTGAGGCATATTTCTAAGGGATAATTCTACTATGCGCTTTTCCTTAAAATTTTGATATGATTTGAAAAAGTAGTCCTCACAAGGTCTAATAGGTTCAATAGGCTCGGGCCAAAAGAAATCCAATGAAAAATTCCCTCAAGAAGACACCGAATTAAAGCCACTATGATGCATAGTAAAGATTTCATTTTCAAAGGGAAACTTTAAACTTTTGTGCACAACCGATGAGACAAAATTCATGGAGCGAAGCCATGGATAGCATAACTTCACATGAAATTGGTTTGATGATGGGATGATGGTGAATGAGACAATTTTTTCGGTCCAACTTTTAAAGGGGGATTTATCGAGCCCATCGTAGGACAAGCAAAACCATTATGTGTTTTGATCCATGCTTTCGGTTTGTCATATGTATCTTGATATAGTTCATGCAAAAATAGGAATTATTTAGTAATCACATTCTCTACACAAATGGGATCAATTAATATCCCGTTAGTAGGCTTGTCATTGATTCTTCCAGCTATGTAAAGAGGACCGTCAGGTACATATTTAAGTATGTCTTTTTGTGAGAAATCAATATCAAGAGGCATCTTGGTTGAGCCCTTACGAGGTTTAGCTTCAATAAATGCTATTATTTTGACTGGTTCATTTACATTTTCATCTTTTATATTTTCCTCATTTGTGTCAACATTCATCACATCATTCTTTGCTTCAGTAGCTTTGACAAATGAAATAGTGTGTTTCGGCATGGGATTTGTAAAGATTTGTAAGTTTTGGTTGGGAGGAGCTATGAATTTATTACCTTGATCATTCACACCTCCAATTAGAAGATGATTAGAATCAATGAGGTCTTGCACAAGATGTTTAAGACGCATACAATATTTTGTATCATGTCCAATTTTTCGGTGATAATGGCAATAAGAATTTGGTCTAAAGCCTATGGTCAATGGTTTATTAGGATCAAGAGCTCTAATAGGAGGTAGGGAAAGCATATTCTTTTCTACGAGCTATAGCATGATATTATGAATGGTATTGGGTAGAGGAGTAAATTTTCTATTCCTATCCCCAAAGGAAAAAGGATTTGTCATCTTATAGCAGTCACTTGGTTATCAACTTGTTGACTTGGTTGAGGGGAATTAAGTTGTAAAAAGCCCCTATTTTTCTTCTTGAAAGGTTGGTAACTATTTTGAGTTATAGATTCAAACTTTTCAAGATGGCTAGGAGGATTTTTCACATCACGACTATAAGCCGAATTTTGATAATCACGAAGGGTTGTAAATAATTGTGTGAAGGTTGGGAATTTCAACATCTCAATGTTTTGGATTTTTTTTTATAAGTTGGCAACAAACATTCATTGAATTTTGGCATCAATAATATTAATGTTTATTTGTGAATAAAGCATTTGATATCTCGCTATGAAATCAGTCACTTTCTCATCATTATTTTGTTTACATGTCATTAAATCAGATAAAGTCATTTTGGGACCCATGTGAATGTGGAAGTGGTTGTAAAAGGCATCAATAAGCTCATTGAATGACTTTATTGAATTGTTTGGTAAAGAGAAAAACCACTCTAAAGTAGTATCCTTCAATGACCTAGGGAATGGTATAGCCAAGAGTTTGTCTTCAAAGATGAAATCACTACACAAGGTTGTATAAGCGGACACATGGCTACTAGGATCTCCTTTCCCACCATATTTCTCAAATCTAGGAAATTTTATACCTTGTGGCATTTGAGCTCTCGATATCTCCAAGGATAACGGATTGGTTTTGATTTATTGTGAAGGTTGACCATTGTTGTTTTGACTTAGGGTTGCAACTTGTTGTTGGAGGGATTCCATGCTTTGCAAAAGGATAGCATCATTGTTGTTATTATAAGGTGGAGGGGAGTAAGGTGGAGTTGTGTATGTATGTGGAGGGAAAATGAATTGTAAATTTGTGAGGGAGGATGGTTGAGGAAATATGACAAGCCAGGATTGAGAATTCATAAAAAAAATTCTTTAAAATTATATTCAAGCATTTGAAATAGATCCAACAACGATTACATTATAAAGAAGAGGCAGAGACAGAAGAAGAGGCAAAGACGGTTAAACAGTCTGTCGAAACTAACAAAACTGTAAACTAAAAACTACCAAAATGAGAATTCATAAAAAAAATTCTTTAAAATTATATTCAATCATTTGAAACAGATCTAATGATGATTACATTATAAAGAAGAGGCAAAGATGGAAGAAGAGGTAGAGACAGTTAAACAATCTATCAAAACTAACAAAACTATAAAATAAAAACTACCAAAATAAAATAAACAAAATATAAAATTAACCCCGAATGATTAATGGTAACATTCCCCCCTTAATCTGAAGGGGTCAAACCAAACATGTTGCGAAACTTCTCAAAATTTTCTCATCCCAAGGCTTTGGTGAATTAAATGAAACTTGGTGCTGATGTGTTTGGTGTGATCGTGAAAGGCTAGATTTTTAGCCATTTTGATAGTAGATTGATTATCAACAAGGAGTGGGTGGATGAAACTTGTGGTGCCTATAAATCTACAAGAATTCATCGAAGCCATAAGATTTCCCGAGTTGCTTCAGAGGCTGCCATATATTCAGCTTCTGTACATGAGAGGGTTGGGATGGGTTGTTTTTTAGATTTCCATGAAATGACAGTAGACCCAAGATGCATTAAAAAACCCGATTTAGATTTTTCATCTTTCATGTCACCTGCATAATCTGAATCTGAATATCCAAGCAAAGAAAAATGTGATGTCTTGAAGTATTTGAGCCCATAGTTCTGAGTGCCTTTTAGATATCGAAGAACTTGTTTGGCTGCCAAAAAATGAGTTTCTCTAGGTTGTTGCATGAATCGGAGAGAATATCAACAACAAAAGAAATATCTAGATGAGTAGTTGTTGCATAAATCAAACTACCAACAAGTTGCTTATATGGAGTTGCAGAAACCAAAGAAGTAGAATATTTTGATGAGAGTTTCAATTTTTTCTCCATAGGAGTACTAAGTGGTTTGCAATCAGTCATGTTGAACTTATTGAGAAGGTCACTAATATATTTTTGTTGAGTGATAAAAATATAATTTGGTTTTTGAATCACCTCAATGCCCAAATAGTAATGAAGAGGGCCCAAATCAACCAATTCAAAACCTTGCTTTAGTTGTGCTTTCACATCCTAAATATAGTCTTCATTATTACCAGTGATAAATAAATCATCCACATAAACAACAAGATAGATAATAATTCCATCAATCTTTTTTAACAAAAAGAGTGGCATCATGGAATTCAAAATGTTGGAAATTCAATTCCAAGAGATGTGCAGTAAGTTTTTCATACCATGCTCAAGGGGCTTGTTTCAAACCATATAATGATTTTACAAGCTTGTATACCTGGTGTTCTTTACTTGTAACTTCATAGCCTTCAGGTTGAGTCATAAATATTGTTTCCTTAAGATCACCATTCAAAAATGCAATTTTAATGTCCATTTGATGGACTTTCCACCCATTTTGTGTTGCAAGTGCTAACAAAGCATGAATAGTAGTCCATTTTGTTGTAGGTGCAAATTTTTTGTTATAGTCGATGCCCTCCTTTTGAGTGTTACCTTTTGCAACAAGATGAGCTTTATGTTTGTCAAGTGAACCATCTGCTTTATATTTGTTTCTAAAGATCCACTTGCAACCAATAGGTTTACAACCAAGTGGAGGATCAACCAACTCCCAAGTACCATTTTTCAAAAGAGCATCATATTTATTTTGCATAGCTTTCCTCCATACTACATTATCCTTAGTTTCTCTATAGGAAGTTGGTTCTAAATCTAGTGTGATATTGACTTCATCAATAGATTCCAAATTACCTTCAATATTAGATTGAGCCCATTTCCTTGCTTTATAAGAACTTCTTGTACTTGTTTTACCATTTTCATCAAGTCTTAAATCTTTTAACATTTGTTGGACTTGTTTGGACCACTTATGGGAAGATTGGGGTTGGACCAAAGGTGCTTCGAGTTCCTGATTAGAATCTTCATTAGCAGCTAATGGTGCTGAAATTTCATGCTCAACATTAGAGGGAAGATCATTATGAGAGGGGGATTCTTCTTGCAAAGGAAGAGGTGGAGCATCTTGAGTTGGGGAAGCTTGGGATATAGATTCTTCATATGTATCCATTCCCTCAAAGAGTAAAATCTCACAAGGATGTTTTATCCAAGGAGAAAATTTTGTAAATTTATCAAGTTGTTTTAACTGACATTCAATATTTTTATCACTTTTAGAAGATTCACAAAATACATCACAGGAAATAAAGAAATTTTTATGAACTTCATCATATAACCTATAGCTTTTGAAGATTCAGAATAGCCAACAAAAATGCACTTATAACTATGACGATGCAACTTATTCCTTTTTTCCTTAGGTATCAAAACATAGAAAGTAGAGCCAAAAATTCAAAGGTGTCGAACAGATGGAGGATAGCCATACCAAACTTCATATGGAGTTGCTTGGTGAAGAGTAGATGATGGAGATCTATTTTGAAGATAAACTATTGTTCTTGCTGCTTCAGCCCAAAAATGTAACTTGATGCCTTTGAAATATAACATTGCTCGAACCATGTTCATGATAGTTCTATTCATTCTTTCAACAACACCATTTTGTTACAGAGTACCTAGAATAGTGAGATGATGTTGAATCCCATTTTGACGAAGATAATCCTCAAAAATTAGAGAAGTAAATTCTCCATCATTATTTATTCGAAGAGTACTAATTTGAGATCGAGCTTGATTTTCAATCATAACATGAAACTTTTTAAAAGTTTCAAAAGCTTCTGATTTTTGCTACAAGAAATAAATCTAGGTCATGCGACTATAATCATCAATGAACAACATGAAATACTTAGATCCTCCAGCAAAAGTTAATGGTAAAGGCCCACATAAATTTGAATGAATGAGTTGCAATTTTTTATGTGCTCTCCAAGTGGAGCGAGAGAAATAATTTCTATGTTGTTTCACAAGAATACATGCTTCACATTTTCAATTATTTTAGGAAAAACAGGAAAACCATCAAAACCATTCTTTTGCATGATATGAATGCTATCATAACTAATATTCCCAAATCTTGCATACCATAAAAGGCTTGGAGATAGACTATCTTCTTCAGTAAGATATGAAAAAAATTCTAGAAAGAGCAGAAGTACCATTTAGTTTTAATAATCTTCCATCTTCACAACCAGTAAATACAACTTGATTATTAGATATTTTTCTTACAACTTGCCCATCTTTTAACAAAATAGAGTAGCCTTGTTGTCAAATCAATACTAGTGATAACAAATTATGTTGCAATTGAGGAATAAATAATACATGATGAAGCACAAATTCTAGAAGATCAGGCAACTTAAATCGAGCAGTTCCTTTTCCAATAGGCTTGAGACTTGATTTATCTTCTAAGTAAATTGGACCACAAGCACCTTCATGAAATTCTTCAAAGTAATTATGTTGAAATGTCATATATTGTGTGGCTCCAGTATCTAAGATCCAAGAATCATACCATGAGGAATTAGATGCAAAGTCTAAAATAGAAAGCACATATTGATCACTATCACTATCACAAGCAAATTGGGCTACTCCTGAAATTTTATCATCTAAATTTTTATCATCATTGTGAACTTTTGTTTTATCTTTCTTTTTAAAAGAATTTTCTTTAAAAATTTCTATCTTATCCCATGAAAGCTTGCATTTGTGTGCTTCATGACTACCTTTTCTACCACATCTTTTACAATATAAATGTCGCCTATCATTTTTCCTCCATTGACCTCTACCTTTTCCTATATCATTATAACTAGCTCTTGAAGAGATATTATTTAGAGGTTTTTCTTTTTGATGAGCAAGAAAAACATTTTAACTAGTATTATCTATTTTCCTCCCAAAAGCTTTTTCACATTCGGCTAACTTTTCAACCAATTGATCAAAAGTAATGGTTTTCAATTGGTTGCTTGCTTGAAGGGACTCTAATTAAGTGGAATGTGTTGGAAGAAGTGCCTTAATAAAATTTGTGAGATAGATATCAACTTTCCCACCTAGCAATGTCAATATCTTGTTTTATGGCTCTAATTCCATAAGCCAGACTCATCACATCACCATTCTTCAACTCAAGATTAAACAATTTTAATTTTAACTGAATAAACTCTAATTTTGAATGAGAATCAAATAAATCTTTTAATTTGTGAAGGGCTTCCTAAAAAAATGTGCATCCTTGTATATGTCGATACACATCTCCATTAACAGAAGCTCTTATCAAAGCCAAAGCTTTTGAATTTTTATATTGCCAAATCTTTTTTTCTTTAGTATCAGTTGGTGTTGTAGGTTGGGAATTTCCATCACATATTTTATACCATAAATCATTAAAAATGAGTGTATTTTCTACTTTTCTATGCCATTCCATCCAAGTATCTTTTCTAGTTAAAGTTTCCCCAATCAATGAAATAATAGACTACATTGTGAATCTACAAGATATGAAATCCTTGTAAAAAAATAAATAAATTGATTTCACCTGAATCAATTTATTGTTTCTATAGAGTGCTCCAATTTTCAGAAGCTTCACATATAAATGTATTCCAGTGCTCTGATACCACTAATAGGCCAGGATTGAGAATTCATAAATAGAATTCTTTAAAATTATATTCAATCATTTGAAACAGAGCCAGCAGTGATTGCATTATAAAGAAGAGGAAGAGATGGAAGAAGAGGCAGAGACGGTTAAACAGTTTGCCGAAACCAACAAAATTGTAAACTAAAAACTACCAAAACAAAACAAACAAAATATAAAATTAACCCCAAATGATTAAAGGTAACAGAGATATTGTATTTGAATGCACAAAGCTAGAAGGATTCCCTATGGAAATACCTAAGGAAGTGTTGACATTGCTAGTGGGTTCCATGGTTGTGGTAACTTGAGTACTAGTGTATGTAGGAATGGAAATGGGAATTGTAGAAGGGAGAATTGAAGTTTCACCTTGGCTTTGGGTATACCCCAAAGCTTGAGTACAACTAGTCATGGTAGGGATAGTGTTGTTAACATTATGCACATTGGTTGTCAGTATAGAAGTCATTGGAAATGAGGTATGCATGTTATGATCCATAGGGGGTTGACTATCAACACTATTAGAAAGAGAGTTAGAAAACCCAAGATCCATGACGAATGATGTATCACGACATGACATGAATCTCGAAATACGTCTCACAATAGTATTGCTAATAGGACATCAAGTTGTAAAGCTTATACAAGTTTCACAAACTTGTTGTGCAAACCCAAAATGGAAAGAGGTTTTAAAATATAATGCAATGAACTAGAATGAAATGTATAAATGCAATTTTCATATTTTAAACAAGGTAATTTGTTGATTACACTATGCAACAATCTGAAAAGTAAATTTTGTAAATGCAATTTGAAATGAAACAATGCACTAAATGAACCAAATTAAGCTAGATCTAATGAAATGAATGAAATGGAAACTTGGAAAACTAAAATAGAAATCTGAAAGTAGCAAACAAAAGAACAAAAATGAAGATTTTAATTTCTAGAAATTCAGATCAAGACCTGATCAGGGACTCATTCACCTCAGGGCGAATGGGTCCTAGATTAGGGTTTTGAAGCTATTTTTTACAAATTTTCAAGTCTTTTCTAATAATTTTCAAATTCAAGTCTACTACAGTAAGTTTTAGGTTTTTTTTTTTGTAAATGCAATGTGAAATGCAAGTTGAAAATGTGACAAAATGATGAACTAAAAGACCTAGTTTGATATGCAATTTTTGTTTCAATTTTCAAATGCAAGTTAATGTGATGTAGATGATATGCAAGATGACTTATTTTTTGTATTTTTCAGATTTAAATAATGCAAACAATCCAATCCTAAAACCTTAGATGAGATGCAAATTTGAATGCAAACTAAACAACCTAAATGAGATCTAATTCAATGCAAATGAATGCAAGATCTAATCTAAGATGAAAAGAGACTCCAAAACTAGAAAACTATAATGCTCAAAAAGTTGGGTTCACCATCATGAACCATCAAAAAATGGGTTCCATCAAAATGAATCAACAAGATGATAAACCACAATTTTTCTACTAATGTTTCATTCAATTTATGAGGGTAATAATGCATAAATAATAATTAGAAATCAAACCTAACCAATATAACTTAATCAAAAGGTAGATTTTAAGAGGGTCAAATGTTTTGTACCTATTGCAAAAAGTGCTTTTTCAAGCCTCACTAAGGACTCATTCACCTAATGGCGAATGGGTCTTGGTTAGGGTTCTGGAAAATCAATTTTTTGGGTTTTGTTCTTTAATGTCTACAACTCCAAAATCTAGGTGTTCAGCGCTCGAAAGTCAGAAATGAATTTTGTAGAAGAATTTCCATTATTTTGCAAGAAAAATGACAACTTTTACAACTTTGCAGCTTTGACAACTCTTGCTCTCCAATTGATCTTCAACCTAAAACTTGAAATCACACATCAAAGGAGAGAAAATTGTTGTTTTGTTAGGGAATAGGGGTTTTCCTTAGTCAAACCCCATTTTGGTAATTAAACCTTGAAATGAAACAATGCATAAAAGGAAAGATGAATGAACATTGTAATGTCACAACTCACTGATCCTCAATTGAACCTTGGAGTACAAATCAACAATCTTGCATGAAGTGGCCTCAATGAATGTAGATCTTGATCATGAACTTTGATATGAAATAATTCTTGCATTGGATCTTCAATGCTACATCAACACTTTAGCTCAACAACATGCATGTTGCACAATGCCTTTGACATGATGAAATAGATCTTTGATTGCTGCAATAAACTTCAATAATCTGCCCTTGAATGCCTTAGAAATGCTCTTGAATGCTCTTGATCTCATAAAATTTCCATTAGGATGTTTGCATAAAAATTCTTAGGTGAAACTATGTGAAATAACCTTATATTTATACTTAAGATTAAATCTCAAAATTCAAATAACACAAGCCGACATTAGATCTAGGATTTGAAATCATTAAAATACCGCCAAAAACATATTCCAAGGGGGGTCCTAGGGTTAAGTGAGGATGAATGGGTCCTAGCACACTTAACTAGGACACACTTTAGGGGATGTTAAATGTTATGTAAAATGGGGGTCCTAGGACCTAATGAGGACCCATTCGCCAAGTGGCGAATGGGTCTTAGGTCACTAATCTAGGACACATACCTTGTAAAATTAAGTGTTGTGTAATATTATTTATGAGTGTCAAGCTTTATCCCTTGGAATCTGTAATTAATTAGGCTTGGATTTGAATTAAAGGGGCCAATTAACCTAAATTAATTAATAAAGCCCTAGATTAGTGTGAAAGTGTAAAGATACGCTTTACAACACCCTAAATAAGGCACCATTAAGTCCATTTTATTAAAAAGGGTCCTAAACTTAATTTGAATGTGTAAAGCATAGTACAACACTAAATGAAAGCAACATTAAGTTTATTTTAATATTAATTATTCATTCAAAAACTAAGGAAAAAGGGATTTTTTTCCGTTACTACACTCATGTAGTCCAAAATTCGTGATTATCATCTTGGAATGTTTTTGAATGTTAGAAATAGGTTCCTTCATAGCACATGGCATTCATATCATTTACTAATGATATTTTATGTTATAATATGATAATGGTTGTATTAAATTTATATTGAAGAAGAATAAAACAATTTATGTTCTAATAAAAAATAACATGAATGAAAAAATTATAAAATTTACAAGATAGAATATTTAGCATATAAACTCACATTATCTCCTTGTAAGATCAATAAATTTTTCATGCAAAATTGTATCTATAGTTGTAAGCATATTATTTATTAGAAAAGTAGTTCTATTTGATCTAATTTTGAAATAAAAGAATTGATAAGATCAAGAAATTGTGAAATAAAATTATAGATGGGATTAAAGTAAAATAGATTTATTATGATATTGATAGTGTTACATCCACACTTATTTAACTAATTATTTTTGGTGAGTTATGATGTAGAGTTAAGCTACCGAGGACAGCAACTAAATTACAGGGGGAGAAATGTTATGTGACTTTTTCCCCAAGAGAAGAGAAAACTATGAAATAACCCTCTAGAATCAAAAGGTAGATATAAGAATAAAGGATATTATGATCATTTGGTTAAAAGAGATTAATAAATAAGATGCATAAAAAACTCTTTTAAAAAGAGAAATAATTATATTTATTTAAATTATTATTTTAAGGCAACCTTTGTGAAAGGGTGTGATGGTTTAGAAACCACCCCTTAAGGCTTATTTAAAGCATTTATGTGAGACTTGGAAAGGCATGGAGAACATTCAAAGAAGAAAGTGGTTTGGTGAGCTATGGGAATTGGAGAAGGGGGCACATAAAGTGTGTCCAACTTAGGATATAGAGTACACCTGGGATTGTCCCAACTAGGTTTGTTATGGATGTTGAGTAGTTATTATGAAGCATGTTGATTAATTACTCTGAGGCATGGTGTGCACTTGTGTTGAGCATTGTTCTATTAAACTAGCAATTGTGTAGAGCACAATAGTGTGTTGTGTTCTGAAAGGAATTGGTTCCTCTTATATTGTTTCATAGCAAGAGTCAAAACCACTGACATCTTCCTAGGGTGAGAGTGGCTTTTCCAAGTGTTGTTATTTAGATAAGTATTAAAACTATTGATGCTACTATATATATATATATATATATATATATATATATATATATATATTGTTGTCTATATGATTTTGATGTTAATCTATGAGAAATTATATATAAATGTGTTATTCAATTTACTATGTTAATTATTTAGTTTAGAATCCTTGTCTAATTATTACATATTATGGTTACATTGGTTAATCGATATTAGTTATTCACATCATTTTAGTAATATTACACCTTGTAAATTACCTTAATTCTAACATTTATTATATTAAATTTGTCGGTAACACTTAAACTAGTTTAGGAGGAAAAGTGGATTACATCATCCACCAACCTTGAATCCAAATCATATTAATCCATAATCCAAACCCCAAGTATTCTAATCCTACAACAATAATCTTTTAATCCAAGTCCCCAAATTCTTATCCTAGTCAAGTACTAGGTAATCAAAACCAATTCAAGTAAATCCTAAGTAATCCTAATCATTCCCCATCTCATTCTAATCCAATCCATCAAATCAAAATGCCCAATTCAATTTCAAAACTTTAATCCAACAGTCTAGTCCCAAAAGTCAAATCAAATTATTTGAAGGTCATGGTCATTGATACACTCCACCTCATCTAATCTCTTTTGATCTAATCCACCCCATCTAATGTCTTCTAATCTAATTTATTGCATTCATCCTAATCCAATCAAAATCATGCTTTCATTCTATTTTGATGTGTCCCTTCACCAAATGACAAATCTTATTTTTGATGATGATGGTGATGCTAACATTGTTGACCAAGAATAATATGATCTCTATGATGATAATGGGTGTCTTGTGGAGCAAGAAGAACTCCCTCCATACTTAGATGGCATTGCCTTGAGCAAGATTCCATCACTCACCTGTAACCTATCAAGAGTCAACTAGCACAAGCTTCCCCGCAAATCTTCAATGTTTATCTTGGTCCTTCCCATGAAAAGAAATCCTAGACTACATCATGAGCCAAGATAAAGATTCCATGATTAGGTACCTTCTAAGCATTGAATCCAATCTTCCCTCACACTAGAACCCCAATTCATCTTTTATTGATCACCCTTCTCCTACCATTGAGAAGGGAAATCAATCCTCCATCCAAAACCTCCCTCAACATAAATCCATATCCCATCTCCCAAATCCCCATCGCTAATCCAAGAAACCCTTGTAGCATCCACCTCTTATTCCAATCCTTCATTGATCAATCCAATGTGCAATCCAACACATCCCAATTCTTTGATGACTTCCTACAAGTACTATTAACAAAGGATCATAAGTCACCATGCACAAATGTAGCTATGCAATCTCACCATATCATTAACCTCAATACCACCCACATGGGTTTCTAACCATATGATCCTCAACCCAAAATCTAACAAAACCCTTAAATCCATTAAATCCACCATCCATAAACATCGTAAATCTTTCTTCCATCCATTTGTGCAAGTGTTAGTGCCCCTTTATGCGCTAATCACCAATGCTAAACATCCCTCTCTCGTCTCATCCAAGCAAATATAACTATGTCAAGTACTTGTCCTAGACATTTCCTCCTCCAAATTAAGATCAAAGCACCCCTCCTAATCCCCCTCATGTTCCCCATCCTATCTCAATATCCCAACACCCCTCCTAATCTAGTACTCTCTCAAGATCCAATCACCTCCATCAAAACCATACATGAACCATGAACCTATCAATCATCCTCCATCTTCATCCAATTCAATTTTCTTATAGAATTTATACTCTCCACCACCTCCAATCCCCCTCAACATGGACTCACATCTTATTTTAAAAAGCACAAGTATCACATTGGAAATTAGATTTGTCAAAACATGCATTATCAAGGCAAAGGGTTAGGACTTCATAAGCAAGGAAACTAGGACCCATCCAAATCAAATAAAATCCAAAATTGTAGGGTCTCAACTACAAACCTCATGGCCAATACATTGGCATCCATCTCCAAATCCTAAGCATACTCATTCCATCCATCCCTTCATCACCCCTATTACCTCTATCCCCGAATCTCGTACTCCTAACAATCCATCCTCTACATTCCCTAATTAGGATCAACAAAAAAACACATCCTTGGACTTATTCCAGCATGCTTCATCCATAACCCCTTTCATGAGATCCAAATAATCCATCCTCTTGCACCAACCTAGCACCTTTCAAAGGAATTTGGATGCCAAAGAAGAAACATAATTTAAAGAATCCAAAAAAATCCAAGGATCCTCATGTCATCAAGTGTCTACATACATAATCAAATGAAACTATAATCCCAAATTAAAATAAATCTAGCAAGCCACAAAATCCCATAAAGCCAAAAGAAAACACCAAAACCATGTGGATCCTAAAACAAAAATAAAACAATGCATCGAAACTCAAAATCCAAATTCACTCATCCAAATCTAAGCACCCCCATCCTCCATCTCCTAAATTCATTTTGGGCCCCTATGTCCCAAAATTAATTCATCCATCTCCTCCATCCATTTTGGGTCCTTTCATCCTAGAATTTCTCATCCTAACTTCTCCACCTAAATCCCAACCTCCAAAATTGAATCCTAATCCAACACCTCAACACTCACCATGGTGTCAATGTTGGTCCTAACAACATTCCCTCATAACGCCCCTACCTCATATGTTCGTCCACAAATCTTAGATCATATCCACCATCACACCCCTTTAATCTAAGATTTCACATAAATCCTCATCCATCCACACCATCTTTCTTGGCAACATCCACCAATGTTTGAGTGCAACAACAATCACCATGGTCCATAACGATATTTATTTATCCAAGGATATCATGTTGGAGTTGATAGTGAACCCCACAACTCCCAAGAATCACCTATAGCTAAAATGCCTATCATAAATGAGAAATCAAAGCAACTGATTTTCTATGGAACCAAGAGGGAATGATTGATCCACACAAGCATCTGATATGCCTTTTGTATTGAATAATGAATTCTTATAAAAGAAAAAATGCAAACCCTAGATGAGGATTTGATTAGACTGTGACAAGTGTCCTAATCCTATGCAATACGAAAACTTGACCTATAAATAGCTCAATATAATAATAAAAAAGAACTCTTAAGTTTAGCATAAATAATTAAATTAATAAGGGGCCTAATAATTAATTAATCATTAATTAATTATCAAGTGATTATCCTAATTAATTCAACATACTATCCATGAAAATAGACACTTGATTTGTTCCCCCATCTTCCTATCCCCTATCCACTATCTTCCAAACCCACCTATCTCTATCTAAATCCATATCTTCCATACTTATCTAATTTCATCCATCCTCTCCAAAAAGTCACAAAGCAAAAAAAAAAAAAAGAAGTAAAAATAAATAATTCATCCAATGGTGAAAACCACTTACAGCGGTACCTTGCACAAGTACCATGAAGAAAACTTGGCAAATAAGTGTCATGCATAAATCCCCGTCCACTCACACCCTACACTTGGGGGCAAGTCTCTTCCATTCTATCTACATTCATCATATCTACTCTGTCCTATCTTTGTATCCATTATATCCACACACATATCCCTCCTATCCAATTCATCCACCCTCCTTTTGAATTTTATAAGGATAGGGGAAAATAATTCTGAATTCCTTTGAACAATCCAAACATTACCTTCTTTGAAATTCATCCATCTTGCACATCCTCCATTCCATTAATCCTTTAATACCTTCAACCATCAAGCTATCCCCCAAATGTGCTCCCCTTTCCCTACCACTTCCCATGGATTTGGTATATTTTCCCATAATGGTTTCATTGTATTCATTGCACTAGATCTAGCATGGGGCATATTCTTCCTTTGCAATGTAGTCCGTAGAGATCCCTCCTCAATCCCCTCCACTCATTCCATATTATCTATTTATAACATAGATATTCTATGTACTGGCACTTCCTTCAAGTACCCATTCAACAATCCCCCCATATCTTATCCTCTATCCAATAGTCATCTCCCTATCCCTTCATTCAATAAACCTTCATCTCCTATCTAAACAATCTTTTCATCAATTCCTATGAGTGTAGCCTTGGTTCTCCCTTGTCATCAGTTCCAAGCCTCCCATTCTATGGAATCCCAGCATTCCTCCACACAATCCAATCCTACTTTCAATACCTTGCAATCACAAAGAAGCCCTTCCAAACATAAGCAATCCTAATTCATACAATCTAGCTATGCAATCCAGTGCATCATCCAAAAACATACATTAGTTTTATTCCCATCCTTGTTGTAAACCTTATTCTAAATTAGTCAAATCATCATTATCAGCATATATCATTCCCAAACCTCATGTTGGGGTAGGTGCAAGAAGTTGGGTTCACAAAATGTTCAAAAAGTGGAATGTGTTTTTTCCTAATTTTCAAAATTTGTCACAATTGCACTAAAAATTTGAAACATTTACATATAAATCTTTAAAAAATTCAATAATATGAAATGTGTCATTTTGAGTCTAGTTTTTCAAATATGTAATATATTCTAATACCCAGATTATACAAATTAAGTTTTAATAGGCATATATAAAACCACTTTTTAGAAGTCATTTTTTTATGACCATACCATACACATGTATGGCCACCATAATTTAACCTAAATAATTTTTTTTCTTATTCCTTTTTGGGAAAAGATGTGTATTATAATGATGACTTATTAGAATATCTTTTCATAAATTTTTTTCAAATATTATATTTTTTATTGGTCTTAATTGTTGTTTTTGAAAATCCCTCGTGTATGGCCACCATAATTTGAGCTAAAATAATTATTTTTTAGAAAAAAAGTTCATTGTATAAATAATTGTGTCTAAATTGATTTCATATTTTTACAAGAAGCTTAAACAATTAAAAGTTATTAAAAAAATAGGAAAACTTGACATTTCAAGTTTATGGACCAATTTCTTTAGAAATTAATTAAAAAATAGAAAAATCTATCCAATCATAAATATATTTTTGAAAAATAGACATCATCATCTATAATGGGTTTTAATTTCATAAAAAATTCTAAAAAAATTGTAGTTAGCCATTTTTCAAAGTCGATTTTTCTCTTGATATTTTCATGACATTGTACTTGCAAGTCCAAGGCTAAGGGGTGGGTTTCCAAACCTAAAACAAAAGCAAATGCATAGGTTTCAAATTTTAAATTTTATGAAATGTGTGTCTGCTCTAAAACGTGTACTCATTCAAAAATATTATGTAATTAGAAATGGGTACTCGTTTTAAAAAACAAAATAAGTACCCATTTCAAAAAAGTACCTACTCATTTTGAAAAACAAAAATGGGTACCCATTTTGAAAATTTAGGTTTGGGAGCTTGAGCCTAAATGGATACCCATTTTTATGAAATGAGTACCCATTTCTATCAGGACTTTTTGCTAACCTAAACCTTCCCCTAAATGTGGACCCAACTTGCTTTTACCCGTTGTTCTCGTCATTAAAAACACTATCCCTACATTTTTCTTATCGTCAACAAAGCTATCATCATCACTCAATCAATTTTCAACTTAACTAGGGGAAAACATTGGTTTGTCTTTAACTTGTACATGATTGCTTGTTTTCTTTTGTCTATTATCATTGTTTGCAATCATTGTGGTCTTTGTAGCATAAATTCGTAGGGGCATCATGGTCTCCCATATCATCCAATGTCATGCATTTGCTTGAATGCTACCTTTTTTTGGGTTATTCATTCATGCACTTGGCACATTGTCAGCTTGGTTGTTATACCTTGGTGCATATCATCAAGTGCAATAACAAATAAAAGTTTCTCACACCATCACAACATGACTATCTCCCCTATGTTGGGTAGTTTCTAACCAATGTAATGAATTTCTCATTGTGGTATTCAACTGAATGACCATGTTGAGTGAACTACTCCGAGTGCATATTTTGATGTAGCGATCTCAATCTTAATGGTTGTTGAAGATTTGGTAGCACACACAATAGTGCAGAACAAAATCTATGTTTCAATTCCTTAAATGATTTTTGTTGTGTGTTGTCCAAATAAACCTTGTTTTAGCTACCTCTAAACAAAAAAACAAGTACAAATCTAGTATAGAAATTTGTCAATTCCACATAGTTGTGAAGCTCTATTAGATTCTTTGGTTGTGGTCAATCTTAGATGACTTGAATTTTGATCTGGTCCACATGCACTCATTGTGCATCTATAATTTATCCCAAATATTATATCTCCTTAGCAAATTAACACTTCTCCATGTTTGCATATAGCTTGTGTTTCCACAAAGTGTCATGTCCTTGATTTGATGCAAATGTTCATCCCAATTTTGTTGAAGATCAAGATGTCATCAAAGTAGACAATAACAAAGGAAGTGGTTAATGGAATAAGGATGTCATTCATCATCTTCATGAATGTGGTTGAGTGTTGATTAGGTCAAAAGGCATGACTAACAACTCAAACAAGCATTCTTTTACCTTAAAGGTTGTCTTCTAGATGCATATGGACTCAACAAGAAATTGATGTTACCCAAACTTAAGACCAATCTTGGTCAAGATTTTGCACCGTAGAGCCAATCCAACAAGTCCACAGTCCTTGGAAGAGGGTAGTGATTCTTCATATTGGTCTTTTTGAGATCTATGTAGTCAATGCACAGCCTTCATGTGCTATCTTTCTTTTGTGCAAGCACAATTGGGTTGTCGCAAGGCAATAAAGTAGGCTTGATGTCTTTTATCCATGAGTTCATAGATCTATCATGTCATCTCCTCATTCTCTAAAAATGGTCTACAATAAAGAGAAGAGTTAGGCAAAGGTAGTGCAAGAATCAAATCAATAGTATGCCTTACTACATGATGCCTAGGCACTCCCTCTTGCGGTTGAAAGAGATCCTTGTACTCTACCAATGATTCAACTCTAAGATCTCTATCTATGCTACTAAAGGAGTTGTGATATGTTTTGGTGTTGCAAGGGCATTCCTACATTCAAGTTGCACCATTAAAAGTACAAACTTCCTACTAGAGCTAGCTAACCTTTTACACTACCAGTTGATAAGTGAAAGTTTTAGTACTAAGTCTGGTATATGATCTCTCTTATCACCAATATCCATGACAACATTTCTTGGATTTGCCTCATAGACTACATGCCAATGAAAAAGATATGGTTAGCCTAGTCAAACATCACATGCCTCTAATGGTGCAACATTGCACAAGACTATATCTTGAAAATGCTTGATGTACACTAGTTGACACTATTTGAGTGATGCATATTTTAAAGCCCACACAAAACCATCCAATGGAGTCTAGATGTGGGTAAGGCATTACTAGCAAGTTCAGTTTTCAAATTGCTTCAAGATAGATCAGATTCTTCTAACTTCCATTCTAAATGATGAAGTGTAATGGCTATCCATTTATCCATAATTGAGAGTGAAGCAATATTTTCACTTACACAATGTTTTCAAGGGAAGTAGAGATGTTTGCAACACCTACCCTTACTTTAGGCTTGGTCTCCATGATTTGCTTACCTATCATATGATACAATGTTGGTGAGTTGTGCAAGCAAAGTCTTCCTAGCATAGCATTCTTCTATGAAATGGTGTTGGAATTGTGAACCATGCACCAATTGCCAATTTTGGAATGCTTGGTGTTCTAATCATGCTGTGGTTGTTGCTTCTTCTATGGCTTGACATTGAAATCCATTCCTTGGTTTGGAATTTTGCTTTCAAGGCTTAATTATGGCTTGTGCTACAACCTAGAATCCTATGTCTTCATCTTGAACTTGACCTTAGCTTCGAATTTGCAAGAAAATCTATAGGCTTCTCCAATGCATAAAATCTTTAGGAAATTTTTAACAGATGGAATACGGAGCACCAATACTTCAAAACAGGGTTTTTCTCTAAATCTTGGATTCCTAAGTTAAATACCATAGTATGAAATATGTATGTGTACTCTTACATTGATTTATCTTAGCCTCGTTGCAATTGTAGTTTCTTACAAGGTACACATTTTCTTTGAGGGCTACAAGGAAACCTTTTCATGTGTGTATAGAGACATCTATATCATCCTCGTGTAGTATGAGTATTTATTCCACCATTTTTTACTTGACAGGGATACTTTTCAAAAAGAGCAAATGTGGTTTTCTCTTTATAAGAGAATTGGTTGACAACATAGTATGAATTGGTTTGGTTAAGCCTATTATAGATGGCATTTGCATCTTTTTTCCTTCAAACATAAGGATGTCTAGATTGACGTGTACCTTGGATGGCATATGACCACCTAATGATTGCTGCAAATTGGTTAGGTTTTGAACTTGCCTAAAAAGTTGTGAAAATTGATCCTCTATACCCACTATTTCACATGCATGGTGTTCCTCCAATTCTTCTCGTTGTCTTTGAAAAAGCATCCTCTATCATCTTCTAGAGCATCTCTGGTGTTGGCATGGCTAACATTTTCTCTCCCATCTAAGGATGTGAAGGAAATTATGATGAAAGGTCGCATATTTCAAGCACTAACTTCCCATATTTAGCCGATAGGCTATATATTGTAGGAGCTTTGTGCTGAAAACCTGTCTCACGCTGGCAAACTACGAAAATTTCCCACAAAACCGGTAATGGTTTCAGTGAAATGCGAAGTTGAATCCGTCCGCCGAGGTGAGCTTTAAATTTTGTAGGAGACTTCCAATCTTCATCAAATCTACATTTACTCCACTGCCTGCAATCTACATTAACTCCGCCTGCAATTAGATTTCTCCACCACCTGCAATCAGATTTCTCCACCGCCTGCGATCTGATTTGAACTTATCTCCATCCTTCATCGCCCACTATCTCCTCTATGCACTGACACTAGATATCTTAACCACCGAAGAGCAGATGTTATGAGAAATAATCGATTCTTTGTGCATCACTCATGGCTTCACTCCAAGACTGTATATGATGCATTGCTTCACCATCGAGGAGCAGATGCGATGGGAATCAATCAATCTTTTGTTCATTCTTCAGGGATTCTCACCAAGAATGGTGCATTTCTTAAACATGGAGGAGCAGATGTTACGGGAATCAATCAATCGTTTGTGCATTATTCAGTGCTTCCCACCAAGAC
Organism: Sequoia sempervirens; assembly: GCA_007258455.2. NCBI lineage: Eukaryota > Viridiplantae > Streptophyta > Pinopsida > Cupressales > Cupressaceae > Sequoia > Sequoia sempervirens. The sequence goes on along the minus strand of VDFB02307963.1, from coordinate 535,125 downwards.
GGGATATGATGTATTTCTTAACCACGGAGGACCAAATGTGAAGGAAAGTATAGCCAGCCTCATCTTTCATAATCTCTCGAAAACAAAGGATTCAAGGTGTTTTTTTTGACAAGAACTCAATCCAAGCTGGGGAAAACGTGCCTCAAGCAATAGAAGAAGCCATTCACTCAACCTCTGTTCATACTGTCATATTTTTGCCCAATTATGTATAGTCAGTTTGGTGCTTGAAGGAGCTCCACCTCATCCTCAAAACAGGGGCTCCCATCATTCCTGTGTTTTGTGGAATTCAGCCTTGCAAGCTTCAAATGAAGAACGAAGAAGGTGTGTATGCTCAAACATTTCAGAAGCACACTGGAAGGTTTGAGACTCATGTATTGAGGAATGGAAGAAGGCCCTTTTTGAGGTTTCGTTCATCAAGGGCTATATTTTTGAGGGGTAACAAAAATCCTTATACTTGTTCTCTTGCTCTGTTTTCATGTATTTTCTCATTCTTGGTTACTTAACGGACATTAATATTAAATGGAATTTGAATATATGAAATAATCTTAGAGGAGATTAATCCCGAATAATTTGCTCCAATTTTAAACTTGGTAAGACACTGTAATTTAAACCCAGTCGAATCTGTAGAGAGAGACATCTCTACCCGAAACAGGCATACTCGTCACTTGTTGAATTTCCTCTTCTGTATTCTACAGATGGCTTTCTCAGACAATCTATTGACTGTAGACAATGAAATCAATGAGAGCAACACAGAGAGCAGTGCCGCTTTTGTAAGTGACAGCCTTTGAGAATGGAAGTATACCTGCCTGTGCGAGAAGTGATTTTTGTGAGGGGTTCAAATCATTGTCACATTGAATACAGTCTCTCTGAATTTTTATCTCTGGGCCTTCACATTGGACCGCCAGATCTTGCCCTCCTGCTTCTCGCCCATTTTTCTACAATTCCTTAACCACTATACAAAAGGTGAAGATGCATCATTTACGAGCTTCATTAATAGGTGATATAATACATGAATGTGGTTGTGCAAGGCGCGTGTGAGGTGATAGTTTTGCTGCTTCCACATATCAAGCTTCTAAAACAAATGGTCGAGAAGGGGTGACATCCGAAATGGTAGGCATTTCCACCATTGATATGGTGGCACAAATTGAGGGACATGTTAGTTATTATAAAATATTGGTGACAATATTTTTTAATTTAATGTGTTTATTATCATTTATTTAATATTTATTTAATTATTTTACTTTTTCAAAATATGTTAATTATTTAATCTTATTTCATAATTATTTCACTGTATTTTTAAATATTGGGATATGTTAGTTATTTTTAAGTTTTAATGTTTATAGTTATAATATGAGTTTTTTTGTTTTATTTTCAATGTTGAATGTCAATTATAAAAAAATGTAATTAAGAAAAATAAATGTGAAAGATAAGGTATATTTGAAATTTTATTTATACTACTAAGAATCATTCTTTCAAATTGCTATACCAAAAATTATAATTCAAAAGCAAATTATATTTGTTTCAAACATTTATAAATAAAATATCTTATGTATGAATTTCAAACTTCTATTACAAACTTATATAAACACTACAGAGAAATTATCATGTATGCATACATATACTTCTCTATCGGCATACCCCTTGCACCCCTCCTGGTGCAAGTGCCAGTTAGATGTAATGTCCCTTATTAAATTTGTCCTAGAAACAGAAAAGACGCGCGTACAAGTCAAGGTAAGGGTTCACTTTTATGTTCATATAAATTAGCTTATATAATTCATCTTAAAGATCTGTTCATGTCATTAATTGATAACAACTACACATTTATTTCAAAATTTAACATCTAAGAATAGGAGAAGTGCATAAGTTCTTTTTAAATCAACATATGAGATGAACACATTAGATAATTTAACATCAGCATATACACAAGATATAAATTGCATGAGTTCATACTTATCATAGTTAATCGTAACTTATCACGCTCGACCGGGATAGATCCTTGCCTTTATCTCTCTTCCCTAGACCCCATTGGAGGAGGGACGCCTTAGAGTATTGAGGGCACATGACCAATCTCCAAGTAGACTCCCTTAGGATTTATTACCATCTTGGGACATCCAACATGGGATCGAAATTACCAGCCTTCCCCCCCACAACCATCCTCTCCTCGCTGAGCATTAGCGAAAGAGATTGTTGGCTCTATATCTATCTACTCAGCCAGCAGTAATAACTTACGTGGAATGAAATAATTGCTGAAAGCAACATTATTGCAATTTTTACAAATAAGCAAATAATATTCATAACTCTTCAAACGTGGGATTAATTATTAATTTAGTTTTGCTACATCGTTTGATATATATACAGACATATATTCACCCATGAACCATTTAATATGTAATCTCTTAACATTGCGCATTTGATTGAATTCATACATTGTCACGGGTTTGGGTATAGTCATTGTTTTATGATATCTCTTAACATATGGCGTTAGTAATAATCTACGGACCAGTAACATGTATTGGTTTGATAAGCTTTAATGGTGGGAACACTTACCTCTTGCCTAGCGCCCGGAATTTGGCTTCAGTTCGTGCTCTGCAATCTCTAATCTTTTCCTCCTCTTCCGCGTATCCTTCTTGATGCTCATGGCTCCTAACCGCATTTGGATCTCTTTATATTGTATTTCTATCATTCAACACATCTCTTTGGGGTCTGCACGTATTCCTTATGCACTGCATTCATTAATATGAACCTCTTCTTTTAATATCAATCCCTTCCTTCATATAGTTCTCTCCTTATTAATATTAATTTTGTTTTGACCGTTGTGAGTGACAAAAGGTGAGTTTATTAATTTATATTTATTTCTGCTACAACTATTTCTTTTCATATTCATATATTATGTGTTTCTTAAAATATATTTGTTATTATCATTATTTTATATATATTTTAGTATTTGTATATTATGATAATAATATTTAAATTGTTGGTATTTATATTTTAATGTTTACAAATAATATCTATTATTCTATTTTTTTATTATAATTATAATATTATTTATGATAATTATAATTATAATAATAATATTTAAATGACAATTACTTATATTTATATTTTGATATTTATTCGATTTTATTATTTGTATTTTACTGTTTCATATTTGGTGTTACAATTTCGGGGGACATGACATTAGATATTGTATGAGTGGGCATACAAAGCTGGTTATTCAATTATCACCTCACTATCACTCAGAAATGACACAAAGTGATTTGGTCTAATACCAATGATCCGAAGCCCAATTGTAAAGCCCAGTGGCTATCCCAATCAAAGAGATTCAATCAGGTTATATGTGTGGAAGGATTAAATTATGATAGAGATATATCCTGAGAACAATAAAACAACAGAAATTAAAAACAAACAATTAGAACTGTAATATCAAGATTATATTATGCTTAGTTTTGCACATGATTTCTGAGAACAAACGTGATGTATATCTCCTTATTGTCGACTCTACAACCATCTAGCTATCCTACAAACAATGGCTATGTACATATTTATTCAAGAGAAAGGAATATGAGGCATTACTTGAGACATGACGATTCATATTCTCATTGCAAGTGTCACAACCGTCGACAACAGGACAAGTTGTGCAGTACACTGACATGGAGTTATGTTTGGAAAGCAAGTGTTTGACTATGATGAGAATCCTATTGATGAAACCAAAAGGCCATTGTGCAACACTTAATATTTGCAGTATGACTGAGCACTCCAGATTTTCCTGGATCAATTTCAAAACTAGTAAAAGACATTAGGTTAACTAATTACTAAAAAAATAAAATTCAAACTGTAAAGAAGGTGACTAGAACAGAAGTTGAAAATGATCACACTTCTTAAGAACGATCAATTAAAAATATAAAAGCACATATGCTAAAAGCCCTATGTTATGATACACGAAAGATGCCCTTATGTTTCTCCTCTCCTCAACAAAACTCCACTATGCATACAGATAAAATTTCTAGCTGTAGAATTCACACACTGCAATCTTAGGTGCAATTCTTTTTTTCCAAATTAATCATCTATACTTGCTTCTGGCTTAATAGTTGTAATTGTTTTGCAGATCAAGTCTACTGTCATAAAAAGTCAAGCACGAACACCCCTCACCCAACCCTTGGACTGAAGTCAATGCTTTGTTTGAAAGCTATCATTTCGTACCAAGAGGCTACCAAGAAGGACTAAGTGTTAAAAAAATAGTGAAAACGTTATAAAATGTGAGAGTGCAACATATAGCACAAAGCATTTAAGGTATGATATGAAATGCTAAAAATACTCTTACATAATTTGGTAAAACATGCAAAAAACAAATTGAATGTCTCTTCAATTCAAGGCTCTGTACCTTCCAACAAAATTCTCGAAGAACAGCAAATGATACTTGTAAACTCACTGTAGACTCAATATTTGTAGAAAAAATCACACTAATACAAGAATGTCCTAAAAAATTCTGTCATAAACTGGATTAGGAAATGTATTTACAAGAATTCTACTTGGTCGCCTGTGCAATTATATTGCTCAAAGAACTAGCCTGTTCTTTGGCACTCTCCACCAAAGAATCCTGTAGCAAACAAAAATGAGTTGTCTTAAGACATCAGAAACAAGAGATCTACTTATTTTTATGCGATATTAAAGGATAGATGAATTTGCAATCTACAGTAATAATTGAGTTCTAGAAACAGAAGTAAATAACTCATACCTGAGCAGCTATAACTCGTGCAATGGTCTTCTTACTTGGCTCTACAAGCTCTCCAGCAATCAAAAGTTCGTCTAATATATAATAGGCCTAACAGCAGTTTCAAAACATAAGCTACACGTCCTAAATTATATGTAAGTTTAAACATTAGATAAACAATATCTGAATGAATTAACAAATGACTATCCTAGTCTGCCCAGCATTTTAAATACTGAAGTAGGGGCAAGTTAAAAGCTACTAAAATGAGTGCGCACTTTATGAAAGTTGAAGATGAGATCCAACTCACAAACCTGCAAGCATACGTAAGAAAACGTGAATCATCATTAAAACTTAAAAGTCCACACTATTGATGCCAATTGCAAAATAATTTGGTCATATATGGAATTTGGTCCTTGCTAAAGCATTGCAGATCTACAAATTAAGACAAATATCCAGACTGGCTCACACTGCCAAAGTAGCGGTCAAGAATCTCAACATAGTGATGAATTATCTCAAGGATCTCCAGCTCGTTATCCTCCCCATCAATGCACATGCAGAAATACAAGCTGGCATACCTGTAATAACATAAACAATCAGATTCATTTCCTCCAAATCATTAAAACAAGACAGACTGTCAATCAGGATAATCATGCCTTCTGTACATTCAACATCAAAATGTTATCAAATTGATTAGGTGGATCCCATATGGATGCAAAGTCCCTTGTAGGATCTTTAGAAGAAATTTTATGTAAAAAATCAAATGCTGTTATTGCATACTTGTTCTAATATTTAGAATTATATATTCAGCTGTGCATCACTGCTGTGCCAAAGGTAACTGCCTTAAGGTTATTAAATCCACTATAAAACTACTTCCCACTAACAATACAATCCACAGAAATTATTTGTATTGCTAATGCCTCATGTTTAGAGTGATTGACGATTTGAATTTCTCAGTGTGTCAGGTTTCTGTGTAGCAGTAAGTTTTAATATTGACAAATGCATTTCACAGGTATCATTTGATTGGATAATTCATGTCATCTATAAAAGGTTAACTTTGCAGTAACTGATTGTCGATCTTGAACAGTATTGTTGAATTCTCATTCAAAATTTTGATGTATCACTTTGATATATATTGATTATATGAAGATGTCTAAGGTGACAAAAAGACCTCACCATGCCAGTGGATTTACAAGATGTTGACCCTATTATCTTCTGATTAGTTATTTCCTTGATAATCAGGTAGAGTTACCAGGAGCAGTGTCCTGGTTATGTGAGGCTTTTCGAATGATCTTCAATATATCTCTATTGGATGCATGATAGTCTATTCCAGCAAATTGATTTTATCATTACCAACATTGATAAGAGGCCAATTTACAATCTTTAAATAACCAGTGGTCAGATATTGTCTGCTCACATGATCAGCATAATTCATACGTAGATGACCTTTTGACTGAAGCTGTTGAGGTTAACTGGCAGACCTTTTTCCAAGACTACGATCCTCCATGACACAACATTCTAGAGGTCAAAATTGACTGGCATCTATAAAAACACACATGCACATACATGCAAACTAATGATTAACTTTTTGGAAGATGTTCTAAAGTTCAAATAATGGGACTTGCCAATTACGTCACCATCCTGTTGATACATCTACATAAGTAGATGTCAAGACACTATAAAGTTTGAAATCAATGTTACCTACATATGGATGTCAAACTGCACACCATGGCATAGGACACTAATTACCTAACAGAGAGCAATGATAGCTTTAGCGCATATCTAACTTGTACAGACCTATTTGAGGAATACGCAATAAACTGGAAGAAATCTTAAGAACCCTAGTTCTTAAGATATATAGTGCTTGCATTACAGTTTTCTGCCTCTCTATTATGTACTTAAAGGTACGTGTAATATGGTGATCTTGCTTAAGATTTTATTTCAGAAAAATATGTTTAGGTTCAGTTATGTTTCCCCTGTTTATACCATTTTGGTTTCAATAGTTGTTCTTGAGTAATCATAGTATTCAAGCTCACAGAATAGCTGGAGCATAATAACAAATTTTGCAGTATATCAATCAGATTCTTGTTTTATAAACCACCTCATACCTTTTGTATACGACCTTGAAACCTCTCCATTCAACGAAATTACAGAGCTTGGGTCCTCTGCTAAGAATCACTCCACTAAGTTCACGAATTACCTTAACAAAGAAAATCCAACTTATATTTGTGAGATTTACAAAAAGACAATATGAATAAACTAAATAAAAATACAATTGCCTGCAAAAACTAAAACCTTTGAAACAGAAACAAGATGTTTCAATTAAAATACTTTAGATACAGAAGTTTAAATATTATCGTGCTCTCTACCTTTGTTCTCTCCTTCTGTGAATAAGGAGAATACCACTTTGTCAATCTCACTTTGCCCTGCCGGCTAATTAGAAGCACAAACTGAATCTGAAAAAAAGAATCATGAACTGCCCTGTAAATTTTCCAGATTGCTTAAAAACGTGAAATTCTTATAACTAATTGTCCAAGATACACTCCACACAATAAAATAAATAAAATCAATTCTTGGCCCATGTGATCAATATGCATTAAAATTTTATTCAAAATTATTTTGCCATACAAACTGTTAATATAATAATATTACAAACAATCATCAAGAAAAAAAAATTGAAGTGAATGAAAATCATTTTCTTCATAGAACCATACCCAAGGTTGTATATGTGTTCAGCATAAACATCATATGCAGGGACAGACATAATTCAGCATGATAGCCTCTGAACAGTAACGCATTGTCCTTTGACCCAGACCATTCAATGACTAAAAGTGCTTCTATCTTTTCTTATGTGAGGGTTACAAGACCAGCTTCTCTTAGAGCCTGCTATAGAATCCTTGATTGCCTAATTACAAACTTCCTCACTTCTTCTAAGGAATCTTCAACCTGGAATGATAGGAACTGTGTTGCCAGTTTGGGAACGAGTTTGGGGTTCAGGTCAATTGATAATTCAATGTCAAACGTCAAATCAATACAAAATTACAATCAATAATCTTCATCTTGCTCTTCATTTTGAACATCAATGTCATCACTTGGTTCATTTGCCAGTCCCACTAGCTGCACCGTGTGAGTCTCCTCATCCTCTTAAGAAATTGTGTTACACCATGCAATAGAAGCATATAAGTTGGCACACTCAAGAGCTATATCCCAGTTCCTCATCACCCCCTCCATGTACTCAACTTTCTTATGTGACATGAGGTGCAAGTTGGAATGTACACAGACCAACTCCTCTATATCTTTTTTTTTTGCAGCCAACACGTTCCACTTATTAAAGACATCCTTCCAATCCTTCAACACTCAAAACCAGTGGCAGCCTTCAGCAATGGAAAAAAACTGGAAGTTTAAAGGGATCCATAAGTTGAAAATGTGTTTTTGTTCGTGATGTCACTTTGTGTTTTTAGGTTGCTTTTAGGATTTAGATTGGCATTTTAGGGTTTTTTAATTTTAAAATGGGCTTGTTATGTTGGGCAGCCTGCCCTGTAGGTTCACCTGGGACATGCCCTGGGCAAAACCCCCAGGTACCCAGCTCCTGATCCATTCAGTCCGGGTACAGGGTGCTACCTGAGCAAACCCAGAAACTTAGGTTAGGAGTGATGCAAATTCTATCTTTTCATAGATTATTTTCTCCCACCAAAGATCAACAAACAGCAGGGCCCTTCTGTCATTCTTGTCAAGCCCCCCTCTAAATGACATCCTCCGGCAGGTCCTTAATGGCAATATCACAGATATACTAGCTGATACTAATACTGGGAGGACTAGTACTGGAAAGTTTTTGCTGTTCCCTTTTTAGGATCTACGTGCTTTACAGCTACAAATCTCTCTCCCTCTCTTTCTAGGTCTAGTCTCATTGAATTATTTTTATCTTCAGGGGACGCTAACAACATTTTCCTCATTAAAACCTCGTTAGTGTGGTAATATTCATCCATCCTTTCATTTGGATTGAACAGACAAGAATTTCCTGAAGCACATTGTGATTCGTCAATTATTTCTGTCAAATGTTATGGGCTTCCTTCTATTAGCAAAATATTAGCCAGGTACCTGCACAGTGATGAATTCTGTCAACAAAGAGGATAAAAAATTAAAATCAATAAAGCTGACACAAGAAAAAACATTATGTTTATGGGATAACAGCCTACAACAGCCTAAGTAAATTTTATCATCAAAAGTGGATCTCCAATTCCAAATACCAGTGACTGCTCATCCTGTTAACATTCTTCAGGCTTTGATTCTTTATTATGAGTATCCATTTATTCCTGTAAGTGGGCATCATATTGAAGATAGACTAATGTTTCCCATATTCTTGGAAGGAAGACCTCTAAAAATGTTTTAAGGAGAAGCCACACTCGAAAAGAGCATAATCTACCTAATTCATTAGTCCTCCACCTCTTGATTTACATCAGAAGGATTGCAGGCTCTAGATTAACTTGGTTAGCTTAAAGGTCTGTTAGAACAAAGCATGGTAACTCAAAGAATCAATTGATCAAATGAAAGAAAATGCAGTTAAATGATGATACAAAGGTCTTAGCAGTTTGCTTCCAATGTCCATAATTGAGAGAAAAACATATATTGCAAGTATCCTGTAAAATGAAGCATACCCAATGCTAACACAGTCTGCGGCTTCAAGCATATGCAGAAAGGAAGCTTCTGGCACTGGTGCTGATGTAAAGACAATACTCATTAAACTGATTTTTTTCTGGATTCAGAATGCAATAATCAAGGCAACCTGTTGTAGATTTTTGTGTTGCACAATCTAAGCCTTTCTCCTTTTAATACACATCAAGGTACTCAAAAGTCAATTATGGAGAGCTACTGTCTTAGGACAGAAAATCTCCTCACATGTCAGCAGGCCAATAGGAACAGAGCATTATCCATAGTCTAAAATTCTAAATACTAATGAATGACACCAAGAATTGTGAGTGCATACACAATCTGGTTAAGATGCAAGTCAAAAAAATGGGGGATCAAATAAATATTGAAATGATCCAAATATCCAACAGCAATTGTATTTTGTCATAACAGAAATACAACCAAAATGCATAAAACAAGAGATGTGCCATGGATACCAATATACCTCCGCATTTAATATACTCCCAAACAATATGCTTGAGGTGGTGCTACACCATACAACAAACCATAGTTTGCAAATTCACCAAGTACTAGTGAGCTTTTTTTTCCAAATGAGTAGTCTAAAGGTGAACTCACTGGTCTGAGGTGGCTGAGTTTTCAGTGAGTAGTGATAGGGAAAATTGGTGAATATATACCAAGTTTTGGCAAGTCCATCAAAAGAACTCAAGGATCACGGTTCAAACACTGAAAAACCTTTTTTTTTTTTACTATTTAACCCTACACACCATAGCTAAACCTCACACAGCAATTGTGAATCCTTGGGAACAATTTGAAAGGATTTCTAGTGGATTTGACAGGCAGATTTGAGGAATTCCAGTTTCCTAATTAGCTTTTTTCCTTTTTTGAATTTTTCCCATGCATGTAAGTTACTTCTAGCATGTTAATAATAGAATTGTAAACATTATTTACAATTGAATTTTATTTATGGAAATTATATTGCTGATTTATACTAGTTTTTTAATGAAATAGCTATTTTTTTCTTAAACAAAGGATTTTACACTTTTGAGTTGAAAAAATGGTTTTTTGGATTAATTAATTAATGGCATGCCACATTGCTATTCAATTACCATATTACATTTCTAATGCAAGATTTATATATATGAATATTTTTATTTTTCCTATTCAAACCATTGTTTATTTTTTGGTAATTAAACATGTTGTAGGTTAGATACGATCTAGCTCCACATCAGGCTCAACTTGAGTTACTAGAAGTCATCCCACTAGAAGCAAAGACCCCACTTGGAAATATGACATAATGGAACAAAAGTAGGGAGTGTGATTTGCATCTTATGCATGAAAAAGCTTAATGGAGGCATCAATCACCTCACAAACCATATTACACACTTTGTTAATCCCAACACGGAGCACTGTAAATAAGCTAAACAAGAGGAAAAACAAGAGATGCAAGCACTCCTTGCATTGTTGGATGAGAAGAAACTAGAGAGGGCAAGAACACAAGTAGACATTGATCCCAACACACAGGCACAAATAGATGAAGATATGGTGTGCGTGGTGGGCTCTAGTCCTGGTCCACACAAATGAAGCACATCCACCTCATCCAATTCAAACAAAGTGCAAACACAAGGATTTTTTGTGCATAGAAACATACTTGCAACACAACTTTGTTGTAAGATGTAGGGTGTAACAAAGAGGTGCACCAAGAAGTGAATAAGATGTGTGTGAGTTTTTGGTTTTACAACAACCTTCCTTCAATGTGGCAAAGAGCTTGTACGAGGAGAATTTAGTGACAGCATTAACAATTGCAAGGAAAGGGTACAAGGCGGCCTCTCCAAAAGATTTAAATGGAAAGTTACTCAAGAATGATATTCAAGATGCAAAGTTAATTCTAGAAGAACAAAAGAGGCAATGGTGAAATTTTGGGTGCACTATTCTTTTAGATGGGTGGATGGATGGAAAGAACTACACCCTTATCAATTTTTTGGCAGCTTCAAATGGTGAGACTTTTTTTTAAGTTAATTGATGCCTCTAACAAAGTAAAAAATGTATAAACTTTGAGTCTAATGTTGGAGCAAGTTGCCTTAGAGGTGGGCATAAAGAATGTGGTGCAGGTTTTCATTAACAATGCAATCAGCTAGGAGATTGCTCCAAGAGAGGCATTCACTCTTTTGAACCCCTTGTGCAACACATTGTCTAGACCATCTTTTGGAGGACATAGGTAAAACTGATTGGATGAGATCAGTTGTAAAAGTTGCAAGGAACATCACAAAATATAAGAATAATGACCGTTGGGTTCTTCGCTTGATGAGAAATCACACCAAAAGGAAAGGGCATGTGTGACTGAGTGTCACAACATTTGTGACTAACTTATTAATGTTGCAAAGCATTACTAGTTTGTTGACATCATTGCAACAAATGTTTGTGAGTCAAGTATGCCTAGACTTGCCATATTCAAAGAAGGATGATGGAAAGAGGACTGCAAAGATACTTTTTGATAAAGTCTTTGTGAAGAGAGTTGCAAAGATCATCAAGATAACCTCAAAACTTCAATTTAAATTTCAAATTGAATGATTTATTTTTAAACTTCAAAAGTATTTATTTTCATTGTAAATTTGTAACTTTAATTTGTTTGTCCTTATAGGTGTCCAAGCCCTTGGTTAGAGTTTTGTCTTGGTGGATAGAGATCAAAACCCAATGGGATACATTTATGAGGCCATGGATAGGGCTAAAGAGGCCATCCAAATCTATTACATGGGGGATAGAGACAAATTTGATCCCAACTTACAAATTATTGATCAAAGATGTAACAGTCAACTCAACCAACCCATTCATGCAACGAGGTACTACCTCAACCCTAAGTTTTTCTTCTCCAATAGCTTCACAGATACTAATGGTTAAGTTATGGAAGGCCTCTTAACATGCATTGAGAGGATGACACCCAAGGTTGAGGTGAGAGACTTTATTATTTCAAAGTTGTAGAATTATAAGCAACTAGGGGAAAGCTCTTTTCTTTGCCACTAGCTATCCAAGGAAGATCCACTCAATTACCAAGTAACAAAAATTGAAGTCTTATATCTTGCATGTTACAAATTAAAGCTATTAAAAAAATATTGCTTGCTTAGAAACTCTTGAATATTTTACTTGCAGGTTCTTGTTGGGAAGATTGGGGTGGGAATGCCCCAAATCTTCAAAAGTTAGCCCTCTAAATTTTGTGTCAACCTTGTAGTGCTTCTAGTTGTGAGCGCAATTGGAGTTTGTTTGATGCCATTTACACAAATAAGCATAATAAATTAACTCAATGACGCCTCAATGAGCTATTTTTTGTGCAATACAACCTTCAACTTTGAACAAAAAAGGTGGACAAATCAAAGGAGCTTATCGAATTGGATGAGATTGATCCCTATAGTGATTGGACTTTGTAGGATGAGATGCCCTCCTTGTTTACAGAGGACGAAATTGTTGATTTTGAGAGGCATGCTATGGAGGATTTGGTTGCAGCAAAAGCAAAAGATATTGGATTGGATGGCATCAATGTGATAGAAGAAGAGTCATTGCCATCTGGTAGCAAGGTAGAGCCATAGGCACAGAATTCTAGGCTAATTGAGGAGTTGTAGCCAATTACAAGGAGTAGATCATCTCCCCAAATTTTCACTAGATAGAGTAGGAAATTGTAAAATCTTGTAATTTGTAACTTGCCTAGATATGTAATTTATGATGATGATTTCCCTTGTTTATGGGGCTCATAAGGATAATCTTATTAGAAACCCTAGAGCGGATGTGAAGTGGTACCCGTTGGATGAGGGGTGGGTAAAGGTGAACTTTGATGGGGCAGCTCAAGGCAATTCAGGCCCATCGGGAGTGGGATGCATCATAAGGGATCATAATGGCGAATGGATAGCTAGGTGGGCGAAAAAATTGAGGGATGGTACCAATAATGAAGCAAAGTTCCAGGCTGCCTAATTGGGCTTAAATCTTTGCAAAAGATTGGGGTATCCAAAAATCCATCTTGAAGGTGATTCAATGATAGTTATCAACGCAATCCATAAGAGCACAACTCCAAACTTGAAATTGGAAAAATGGTTAACTTGAATTGTGGGGGAGTTAGAGGGATTTGAAGAGTTTAAACTCTCTCATATTTACAAGGAGGGGAAAGCTGAAGCCGACCAATTATCTAAAGATGCGCTCAAGATTGTTGGTGATTACGATGGGACTCCAACAATTATTAATGGCCATCCCACACAAGCAATCTAGCCTAGAAGGTTACGAGCTACCAAGACTAAGGCAAGGTTTGGTAGGGGTCTTAAATGTAGGACACAGGAGGTGGTGGTTGGCTTTTAAAACGAGCAACAATAGGGAGCAATTGGCAAAATCAACTATGCAAACCACTATTTGCTTGGGTGCGAAGGAGAGGCATATGGCATTTCGCGATGTGATCTCGGATACCAGGCTCAGAAGGATTTTCAATGCTACGAATGAGGAAACACTGGAGGTGATAAAACAGATTCTGGGAGCCAGGTTTCTCTTTTCCACATATCGTTTCAGATTTAATTTGGATATACCATCCATGTTCATGGCATGGTTGTTGCACATGCGGAAGGAGAAAGACATGGTGCGGTTCCTGACAAGGCATTTAGTTAAGGCGCAGTGGCGAGAAGCCATGGAATTTTATCTAAGCATGGTCGTGGGGGGGCTGGGGCTGAGACCAATAGGCGGCGTTTGGCCACAAGTATCCTTACCAATCAATGGACCATGAATTCCATTTGTCATATATCGGCAAAGATATGGAAGCTGGTATGGCGGAGGTCTCAAGCAATATAAATCTGTTGAAGGAGTTGACGAGGGCGCGCAACCTGGAGAATGAGTTCGCAGTTTTGGCTTTGCTAGCGGCTGAAGGGGACCATGGCCGTTTGGAGGAGGCAGGAGATGGTGCAGGCATGGTGGCGATGGAGGTAGCAAACTAGTTGGAGGTGCCCAATGCAAGTGCAAAAGCGATGATTTCTAGTTTGTCTTTCTATAATTTTGTCACGTCTCTCTAAATGGTTAAGTAATGTATTTGGGGTTACACCCCCTTTTTGTGCCTAATTTATGTATCCAAAACAAAAATTATGATGATGATTTTCAAAAGCAATCATCATAAATTCATAATAATTATTAGCAAGCTATTTTATCCACATGATGATGCAATTTTGTACTTGATTTCTATTCAAGTCTAATAGAAAACACTTGCCCTACATCTTATAGTCTCATTGGATACATTTTGTAACTGAATTTTGCATAAAATTGTGTTTTTAAAGAAATTTAAGTAAATTTTTGAGTTGCCTGATCAGAAATTTTTGGTCTGCCAAATCCAAGTCAAGTCCAAGTTTGCAAACTATGCAACAAACTTACAAGGAAGGATCTATTCAGGAACATCTGTTAATATGAGAGCCAAATCAGGTATTGTACTCTTATCTCCTATATTAATATTTCATACCTCGCCTTATGAAATGCTATGAGCATCCTATATATAACCTTTAAACAAATAAAAAAGCTATGTAACCCTAAACCCTAACTTATATGTTTAACATTAGACTAACTTAATCCAAAATTACCCATTTCAGCCAAAATGGCTAACCAAAGGGTCCAAGTGTGGGATAGTAAAGGGACGTGTATGACAGTGCAATACCCTTATCGGCCACTAAAATAGACCAGAATCGAGTGTATGCTCGATAGGATTTCAAAGAACTGCGTAAAGAATGTAAGGTATGACAGAGGAAAAAACAGTTCATTTAAGTCATAATAATTATAATACATATATTTTGGCTTCCCTCCTTTTTAACATTTCTTTCTAGATTTTACTTTCAAATTTTAATAATTAAAAAGAGCAAAACTAATAAGCACTTAAAATCAACAGAAAAAAAAATCATCAGAGCATTGACCCCAAAAAATCCTCCTGAAAATTTTGGCCAGCCCCTGCTAAAATAATCGGTTACATGGGATCCTGCTATCAAGATTTACCGAAAGAAAGAAATTTAGTATTTAAAAAAATATTACAACATTAAGTCTTAAGGGCATTTGAAAAAAAAAAAATCATAAGGGTAAAAGGAAAAATAATACTATATAAGCTACCTAAAACGATGCAAACTCTACAAGCTTACACATCCATAATGCACACAACAAATGCCCTAGATTTGTTGATTGGGATAATTTGTAGTAAATCGCAGGGGCTTTCGATACAGAAACCTGGCTTCAATTCTTTGGAAAACAAGTTAAGTATCAAAATTGGATAAAATGCTGTATCCAAATCTGAATGAAACATATTTCAAGAGAGGAGATCAGTGAAAATCACAGGTAGCATTGATGGAAGAGCTATGCCTCAATCATGACACCTAAACCGAAGGTTACCATACAAAATGAATTAATCAATTCAAAAAATATGTCCCTAAATCAAAATGGATCGGTCCTTAAGAGAAAAATACATAAATCTCAAAAGTTTCAGGACAATAAGCAATTCTATTTTGACTCACAATCCTCACGAAAGCCCCTTCTATGAATTTGTGAACTTATTCGATTCATCAAGTTGCTTGCAAGCTGCACTACAACACTAATGGCATGAGGGTAGAAGGCTAAATTATGCTCTGTCAGACATCCGAAAGTATTCAAACCTCACAAAATTATACACCAACAATTACAAACCCATCAAATATGTTATACGAGATTATGTTTCTGGATGTCTCTTCGATGCATAATTGATTTATCAGATCAAAACATATAAATAAAATGAGCATAGCAGAGATCACAAAATTGCTGGCCATACTACTGCTGGATTTGAATCAGTGGAAAAAGAAAATGTAGAGTCAATCAAAAGGACTCACCATTGAAATGAAATGAAATGAAATATTTTAATAACGTCCACGAGGCCACAGCAGCCTATGGGACCCAGGAACAGCACAAGACCACCACCGAAAAGAGAAGACCCTAAACAGCCTGAGATCTTCGCTCGAGAAGCTCTACGACAGTGAATTTTGATGATGTAATTTGCAGATTTGACCAACCTTTCCTCCTCAAACAAGGTATTTAAGTTGTCCACTTGTAAGATGTCCCCATAAGTGACCCGAATATCTTTGTATGCTGAGCACTCCATAACAAAGTGCCACTCTGTCTCCACTAATCCCATGTCGCAAAAACGACATATTCTTTCTTCCCACTCTTCTTTAGGAACCATCCATCTGCCCGTCTCACATCTAAGACGATGTGAGCTAGTTCGGAGTTGAGCTATCAACATCTTTGCTCTCCATTTAATATTTGCTCCTATATATGCCTTTTCATCATGGTCCCCCTTGGGATTGAATTCTTTGATATAATAGTCTTTTTTTCGCCCTGATTGTTTTGTCCATAAAGCTTTTTTGAATTTTTGTTTCACATATTTTTTTATTTCTTCATTTGTACTTGGACAATCTTGCATATTCACACCCCACTTTTCCATCCATTTTTTGTTTTGTTTCATCCATGTATTCCTTCTTCTATCCAACGTTTCTTTTACGATTAGCTTAGGCCACCGATGGTCGTCCATGTTTTGAACCTTTTGAAGGTAACATAGTAACCGAATCATCGCGAAAGCCTCCAAGGGAAAGGTGCCTGACTTAGAGATCTAGCCCACTTCTCGTTTCTTGGATTTATTCCTTGTTAAATCCAATCATCGCGAAAGCCTCCAAGGGAAAGGTGCCTGACTTAGAGATGTATTCCTTGTTTCTTGGATTTAGCCCACTTCTCGTTTATGTCTAGATCTTTCTCGAACATCGACAAAGAGATCTATATAATAGTATAGAGAAATAAAACATAGATGAAACAAATTTTCCTTTTTAATCTGTCTTCCTTTTTGACTCAATGGAAAAACATATTTCGTAATTAAAATGCAGTAATAAGTTTCTAAGTAGTATATTATTGTATATATTTTGTTCATGATATTATTATATTTTAATTTTATTATTATTCATTTTATCTATTTTTGAATATTGATTTTAATTTTCAGATTTATTTTATAAGATTTAAGTTGTTTCTAAATTCATGAATATAAATTTTAAATTTTAAAAATTCAAATTCAAATTGAGTTTAAAATAAATATAGCTAATTTTCTTTTATTAGCATTGTGAATCAATCTAGCATATATTTTGTATTGATTTGAGTGATGTATTGTTGTATTTAAAGGTATTCATTCACTCACTCATTTGAAAGGGTCTGGAAGATATTTTAGGAGCATGCTAGGATTATTATAGAGTATTAATGAGAGTATCATAACAAAGTATTAGATTAGTGTCACAACATCCTAGTTCCATTTACATGTTTTTTGCCCTTCGTTGTGGTTCATCAACATTGAATCATTCCAATTATGAGTCTAACTTAAGAGAAACTAACCCTTGTGTGTTAAAATTTAAGTCTATGCATCAAATCAATTATGCACTTATAGAGATCACCTTTGCTAGTGTAGATATGAATCGAAGTGACAAAGTCATTTCGTAGAATCTAAGATGCTTACCTAAAAATTCTAGTATTATGGTGAATTGGTTCCTAGCATCGTCAAGTTCATTTTCCCACTTTCAAAATCCATCTAAATATAGTAATTCTATTTAATTTTTGCATCAAATACAACATTCATTTCAATTCTTAGTCATAGCTCATTGATCTATTTTAATTGTTAGTTAATTGTTTAATTTATTTAATCATCCTAAATAATTTTATGTAAGGTGTGTTTTTACCTTACATTTTCTAGTATTGTGGTGAATTGGTTCCCAGTATCATCAAGTTCATTTTCCTACCTTCAAAATCCATCTAAATATCATAATTACTTTATTTAAATTTTGCATCACTTACAACGTTCATTTCAATTGTCAGTCATAGCTCATTGATCTAGTTTAATTGTTATTTAATTGTTAATTTATTTGATCATCCTAAATAATTTTATGTAAGGTGTGTTTTTACCCTTACATTATATAGTTCAAACCTAACTTCATTACATGATAGGGTTTTGGTCTTAGGGTTTATTCTTTTCACATTATACTTTATTTCCAAATCTCATCAAGGTTTGGACTCCCTCTTATTTATGCTTCATAGATATACTATCATTTAGGGTTTTGTGCTTTATTGTGAGACCTTGTCTTAACACACCCCATGTACCCATGATTTCCCCTTTAGGGTCTCTTTTGTTAATGTATTTTCAAATTTGAGTACTTTTTGTTTTATGATTTGAAATCAAATCTTACCTTCCTTCTTTTCCATTTGATCTATAGGTTTTTCTGAGTTGTTTGGATATCAATATCTCACTCTCATGGCTCAATCTACTAACAATGGTGTTTCTCATTATGTGAATTCAGGTAATGTTTTTCACAACAATGTTACATTAAAAATTATTTTAAGGAACATGAAGACTTTCTTCATGATATATATTGTTGAGAAAAAAATCTCTCTTACAAAATAATTGCTTATTGTTGCACTCATTCATGTTGAGTCTCAACAATTAGCTACTATTTTACATAAGACATTGGTGGGTGATCCTTCTAGTATAAATTTTCTTCACAATATGGGCACACTTGTGACTTCTTCCAATAGTCTATCCCTTAACTCACCTACCCACCCATCATCCTCTTCTAACCCTCTTCCTCTAACACAGTAGTTACCATATCCATCACTTCTACTACACATGTCACTCCAAGTGTGTACTCTTCCTCTTTAATTTGTACCCCTATTGTCACTATAAACTTTTCCTCCCCTAACATTCCAATTACCTATCATCCTTCCAACCATGTATCTATTAGCATCATAACCCCATACTTGTGTTCCTTATATTACCACTCCTCATCATCCTATGACCAAATTTCAATTTCTTAGATGTGTTATTGGCACATTCTCATGGAACTTTTGAGGCTTTATTTAGGGTCATAATGGCTCCTTTCTAGATATAATTTTTTGAAACTATGCAACTTTTTATATACTTTGAGCTAGTAACCTTGTTTTGCTCTTATTTTGCTTCAAAAACATAGTTTCAATATTTTGGCCTCTTTGGAATTTATGATTTACTAAGATCAAAACCATTATTCATATTTGGTAAGTGGTTATTGTACATACACATTATAAAATGTCATCATCATATTTTGCTTGAGGGATCACTTGATTGAGTAATTTTGAGGGGTTGTAGAATTAGTTTTGCTAGATTGGTCTCTTGTTGATCTTTACTTCACTAATGTGAGGATTTATCATAATTAATAGTGGGTATTTAAACTCATCCTTTTGTTATCACCTTGAGTAGATGGAACTATATATCGCAATGAGATAAACATTGAATCAATTTAGATAGATTAACCTTTTAACCCATTTCTCTAAACTTGTTCATGAACCAAGTAATTTTTGGTAGAAGCAAGTATTGGATGACGAGAATGATCATGTCCTATAGTTGATTAGTTGTAGTTTAAACATTGAAACAATTTGGGTTAGCTCACACATTGATTACATGTGTACTCTTTAGACCAATATTGGGGGATGCATGGGGATCTTGATGATCCTACTATGGACCATCTTGTACTCCTTGATGTTTCTAAGAATTTACCATTAATTGTGATATGTATCTAAGGAAATTATTAACTAGGAAATTCTTAAGCATCATGATGTCATAGAGACTTCACATGATGTTCTTTCTCCTCCTACAAATAGATTTCTATTGATTCATTAGTTTCATTAACTCCTAGACTATATATTCAAAAGCTTTGCCTCATTTTGTAAGTCATCATTCTAAGGCTAATAATGATTCTTTAAAAAGATTGGTTGTTGTTCATACTTAGGTATTTGGTGTATACACATCATGAGATTAATATTTTAATCATGTGACATGCACTAATATTCCCACATTCATCTCATGATTCTATCTAGTTCAGAGTTGCTTTGGTGAGAGCTTCCAATGATTCATTACAATAAGACCATCATTATTTTTTAGATATATCTTATTGAGATTATTACACTTTCAATGTATTGATTGTATTAGAATATGTGTAGCCGATTGTTGTTAGCATAAACTTAATTAAGTCATATAATCATTTATATCATCTTATATAGGTTATTTTTATGATACTAAGATTCTATATTCCTAAGTATAATAAGGATAATAATGTGTGGCATGCTTAACCTCAACATACTTAGGAATATAGAATATTAGTATCATAACATAGTTAAGGCAACATGGGTGATATCCAAGGTATAAGTATGGTATATACTAGGAGCTAGTGATTAGTTTATGATCATGAGATTACAAATTGTCTTCTTATTGGAGACACTTTGGAGGTTGACCCATTGAAGTGGTTTATTATTGCTCAAAAGATTTCTAGATTTGATTGTGTACAATTTTTTGAATCAAGTGTTTCTACTATAGTTTCTATTATAGTATTCCCTTGTGTAAATTATTTTATTACAAGCGGTATTAGAGAAAAGATCTTGGTATCTGAAAGCCAATAAATAAGGTTATTTTTTTTATTTAGGAGGTCAAATTGTGAAGTGCATATCTCTCTCAATTTAAAAAATATATATATATTTTTTGGAGGGTTGATTGACAACATGTTGAACCTACTACAACCTAGATTTGAGGTTATTTGGAGCATATTTGAAGGAGTTACTATGAGGGTTTCTACCAAATTTTCTCTCATGTTTGTAAAACATCAAATTTTTAAAAATTTGGAGGGTTGATTAAGGACATATTGAAGCTACTACAATCCATATTTGAGGTCATTTGAAGTAGAAATGAAGGATTTATATGAAAATATGATTTCCACCAAATTTTCTCTCAAGGTTATAAATCAATGAAACTGTTAAAGATTTTTCTTGACAAGTGAGATCTAGGCCCTAGTAAGTTACAATATTTTTTTATATTACTTGAATTTTTTTTGTATAATTTATTATAAAACTATTTTTCCACATTCTGGAAAGGGCATCAACAAGAGGTAAGGGAAAGAATCCTATCACACCTAAAAAAACTCCTAACAAGGATGATCTAATAATTGAGGAGAAGGGTTCCATGTATATGGAATCTCTTAAGGATGACATTTCAATATTGGGGGAAGAGATGAAATGGTTCATTAAGAGTGAAGATATCCAAGAATTGTCAAAAATATTTAATTCTCTTGATAGGTACATATCGTCTCAAAGCGAGTGGATTCACATCATAAGGTTTGGGAAGAAGATATGTCTTATAAGGGACATTATGCTTTTTGAACTAACTTAGATATAAATATGGATCATCACCCAATAATTCTATGGCTAGGAATTTCCCTCCAAATATGGATATGAAAAATTTTGATGGCAAAGATCTAATCAATTAGCTCTACAAGATGGAGTATTTCATTGATCTTCATCATGTTTTATATCAATAGATGGTTGGAATGGAATCCTTATGCTTAGAACCAAACCGATTCATTTGGTAGCATTTTTTATGTGAAGAGAATAAAAATAAGGGATGCATTTTACATGGTCTATTTTCCAAGAGGCACATGCTACACATTATTGATGCAAAGTGGTAGGGGAAGCAACACCTTTTTCCAATAGCTTCTCTCAACGCACACATCAACTTCACTATTCCTTCCAACAAGCAACTTGATCACCCAACTCAACTCACACACCCAAACATGTTTGAAGGACTTGGGGATGCAATGTACACTCTCAACATGTCAAAAAAAGACCAAATAACCTGACTTTACACTCAAAAACTCCCATTCTCTCATCACTCTTACACAAGCCCATGCAACCTTGCAACATTGCCAACTAGGACAGTTAAAATAAAAACTTATTAAAGGCATTAACTAGACAATGGAATCAGGTTTTAGACTTATAACAATATCCCCTACAGGTGCACAAATGCATAGGATCAAACTCCACAAACAGATGATTCAAAATATTGATTTTTCAAGCCACAAGAAGGCTTGATTTAGGCCTGTGTATAGAAGGTTTGACTACCAAGGCACACCCCAACACCCCTAAATCCTTTAGCAGGTTCAAAGATGCTCCCCAAGACCCAATACACACCTTACATCCATTCTATTTACTTAAAATACTCAGAAACCAAAAGAAATGCTTACAAATGATCATTTTTGGACTGTTTCAAGGTAAAACCAGACCTAGGGCATCACATAACTTTTGCAAACCTCCATTTTTTAATCTGAAACAAATTTCAGCATGTAAAGGTGTCATAAATCTACCAATACACAAAGTTTTATATTTTTCCCACTGTGGAAATGGGAGTTACATCCATTTTGGTGACCAAACCCTTGTTTTGCAAGGTTTCAGACCCAGTTTCACTAAAATTGATGTAACTTACTCAATACTTGATGAAAATAAGTCAAATCACCACCAAAAGAAAGTAGACTCTTCCCTCTTTCAAAAAATTCCAATTGGAATCCTTACAATGATGTACCAGACCGTACCAAGCACGGGAACAGTGAAAAACACTAAAAAAAATAGAAAAACAGAGTTTTTTATTATATTTAATGCTTCAAAACTTCATCCAACAGCCTACCTCGACCAAAAGGAGGCTATTTAAACTTGTCCACATCATTACCAATGACCCTCAACTGATTTTTTAAGGAGGGAACCGTTAGAAAGTGTGATTACATCCTTAATAGTGAAATTACAACAAATGACAACATGACAATTTTTCACAATTTTGCATTTTTTTGAAGCAACTTTGATCCCTATCACCTAAGACCTCAAAAATAACTCAAGTGGATTTAAAATAGACTTATTACAAAATAAAAACATCAACCTTGCATATCCACATACAAATTCAAATATTTTTCCTTCAAAGGCTACATGACAACTTTTGAAGCAAGGTTGCAAGTTTACATATTTTGACTCCAAAACATAAAGACTCATCATAATTCTTGCTTGATGGTCTTGTTAGACCTTATTAAAGACAAAAGACCTCAAAATACTAATCCTTACCAACTAACCACCCTACTAATCATTCAAATGATCAAAAATTGATGTTGTGGTGTAGGTACTCCTGCACCAATTATGGAAACAATACTATGGATAGCTACTTTAGCTATATTACCAAATTAAAGAAAACAAGTATGGTCAAGGATTATTCTTAATAATTCCAAACTTTTTCTATAATATTGAAGCATGTTATAGAGGAAAATTTGAAGGAATTGTTTCTGGGGGGTTTAAAGGACCACATCAAATATGAGGTACACATGTTTAATCTAATTGTTATGTCCCAAGAAATGATTATGGCAAGGTTGGTACAAGAAAATTGTTTGAGTAATAAAAGGGATTAATTCCCTAGCAACATATATTGGAGGACCCATGCATTATCATTCATTGAGCCTATGAGATAGGAGCCTCAAAAATTAAATAAAATAGGGCCAAAGGGTAATGTTTTAACTATGATGGAAAATACAATAGAGGACATAAATTTATTAAGAAAAATAATTCTACATTAAGGGAACCTATGATTAAGAAAAGGATGAAGAAGACGTAGTAGTGCTTATGGAGGATTGAGAAGATGTTCAACCAAATATCTCTTGCCATGCACTATCAAATATTATGACCCTTCAAACCCTTAAGGTATTGGGTTTCCTTAAAAAATAGTGTTGGTGTAAATAGGCATTTTACCTATCTAGTTCACTTATAGGAAATATTTACATGTAAGTTTACTTAGGTACTAGGGAATCTTTCTAGAAGAATTAGGTGTCATGTGATCTTATCTTATCTTATCATTTCATTTAATACTTGTGTCCTAAATCATTTAATAATGTTGAGGTATTTATCTCATTGTACAGGATTGAGACACATGTCAAGATCTTGTCTAATCCCATCTCACAACCTTACCTTTATAAGCAAGGAATCTTATGTACATTTACTTATTCAATATTGTAAATCTTACATCTTTAATCATATCAAGATATTATTTCCATTTCTCTCTTGTGGAAGATATTTTGGTTTGGCAGTTGGTCCTGGAGTGTTGGGAGTTCACCATTAACTCCTACATGGTATTGTTGTGCATGTTTTGCACACATGCCCCATTCGGAACATGGACACTCTCTTTCTGTTGCCTTGCTGGGTTATTTTGTGTCATTGCCTCATTTTGTGTGCCCTAATTTTGGCATCTAAAATGGTCAGCGAGCCTCATAGTATCATTTCAAGTCGACCATGTTTCACCCCACAAATTTTCTAAGTCCTTCGAGTCCTCCGAGTTCGCCCTGCCGGATTTCCCTACTCGCTTGATTCGCTTTTTCCTTCATTTTTTACTTTGGGGACAAGTTTCTTGTGGATTTGGGATGTTTTTGTGGTGCCTAAGTGAATTGCTAAGGTTTCATTAAGTTTTGGGAAGTTGCAAAAATTTCATTCCAGGACTCGGCACCTCCATGGCTGTTTTGAACATTCGTCGGCCCCCGGCGACCCAGAACCCGACCCCTCCATGGCCGTTTTCTGGACTCCACCCCTCCATGGCCATTTTGAACATCCATCGGCCCCCGACGACCTAGCCTCTGGAACTCGGCCCCTCCATGGCCGTTTATGGGACTTCTTCCCTCCTTGGCCATTTTGAACATTCTTTAGCCCCCCGCAACCCAACCTCTGGAACCCGGCCCCTCTGTGGCCATTCTGGGACTTCATCCCTCCTTGGCCATTTTGAACATCCACAGGCCCCTCGCGACCCAACCTCCAGAACCCAACCACTCCATGGCCATTTCCAAGACTCCACCCCTCCGTGGCCATTTTGAACATTCGTCGATCCCCGGTGACCCAGCCTCTAGAATCCAGCCCCTCCGTGGCCATTTTCGGGACTCCGTCCCTCCTTGGCCATTTTGAACACCCACCGGCCCCCGGCGACCCGGCCCCTCCATGGCCGTTTCTGAGACTTTCCTTCCGGGCTGCCGTGTGCTCATTGCCATTTCAAAGGGCAGTGACCCTCTGACTTTCCCCTTCCAAGCTTCCGCTTTTTTTTTTTAAATGGGTCAAATCTCGAGGAAGTTTGTCTTGGTGCTCTTCCTCCCCTTTTCCCATGCACTATAATTGAAAAATCTTGGTTTTGCTAAGTTTTTTGAGGTTCGGGAACTTCCCTTCCGGAATGTTGTCCCCCGTTTGTTGTTTGCCTTCCTTCCACCTTTTGTTCGTTGCCCACCTTGGCGCCCACCCCCCTTGGGAACACATTAATGTTTATGGTCCAAATGAGCTCTAATGAAAAATATCATGATCTTTTGATGATACATGGATGGATCTAACAAGGAGTTTGCAGGATTTGACTAAAGTTTGTCTTGATTTGTGTATGAAAGCACTTACGACACTTCATGTACGCAGGATTCAAGGAGCCTACTACGGGTCCATTAGGAGACCTATTGAGAAAGTTGAACAAGGAAAAGCGCATAGCTCCTGTCACCATTCATTTCATGTTCGCCTCTCCCCCTAGCACCCACCAACAGGGTTGGTGTTAGAGGAAGGCCTATGCCAAGGAAGTCAATGACAAAAATGCAAGGGGGTGGCCTTGAAGAAGGCATGAGGGAGTTATCCACCCAAATCAGGGGCAACCAATCAATTGATGCCAATCGTTGACAGGCTCATTTGATCCAATGAAGAATGATGCAATTCCATCAAGCAAAGGCATCCTTCTGACAGTTTCAACTACAGTGAAAAGGGAAATTAGCTAAATGATAAAACTACTATAGTGTCAGGGTCACTAGATGACAAAACAAGAAAAGGACAAAATTGTATTTTAAATTATTGAATATTGAGGGGTAGGTGAAACCCTAATGTAATCAAATCTGGGCCACACAATGTAATTCAATCCTATCCATTCATTTGGGCTTTGGAAAACTATAAATAGGGGCTTGCCCCTCATTTGTAAAGGGTTGGAGAGTTGTTGTAAAAAGCATTTGCAGCAATAGAAGACAACATTGCATGATTTTATGGATGTTCTCTTTGATTTTTCTCATATTGCATGCATGGTTCAACTTCCCTATTAGTTTAGTTGTTAGTTTCTTGAATGGAAGTGGTGATGGTGATTGTTGCTTCAGTATTTGATGAATTTCCAGCTCATGCTTTTTGTGGTTAATTGATGATGAGTCACTTTGCAAAGCTAGTCTGAGCTCTTTACTTCATTGTTGCAACTTAGTTCAATTGAATGTGCATGATGTGTGTGTGTAATATGAAAATCTGTAGTCCTTAGAAGATTGCACTGGTTTTGTGTAACTATAGGTTCCTTTTGGCCAAGCAAAACCCAGTTTAGGGAGTTTGTCTACTATAACAGCCACCACTATTACTATTCATTCATAGCTTAGGATTAGAACAACTTTCTTAACCCTTCTCCTTTTGCTATTTCTTTTAGTCCTTGGTTAGAGTAGGATCTCAAGCATCACCATGAAGCTAAATCAGATGAATTTGGTGAGTTTTACCTTGTTGTTTTGAGTGGGCAGCCATTATTCATTCACTTCCAGCACTTTAAAACTACATTTGCAGGCCCAACTTCCCACACTTTGTAACTCATTTGTAAGTCTGCCTTGTGATTCCAACAAATCACATAAATCAACTGAGATATTCCAAGCACTATCAAGACCTAACATTAGAGACCTTGGGATAGTGTTTTGCAATTTGATTGTGGAATATTGTCTTTCAAGAGAGGTGATGCACCTATGCATTACCTGTGTTGAGAAGTGCATAAAAAAAACATCAACAGGTATTAGAGGTCTAATGTTGTAGAATCCTTCCTAGATCTGAGGGACATATTTTGGCTTGAATATTTTTCTAGATATAATTTGGGGCTTCAAGGAGCTCATGATTGAATCTAGGGTGTCAAATAAAGACAGATTTTCCTTTTGTTTTGTCAAATTTCATTATATTTTGTTAGATCTACAAGGGTTTCAAGTAGGGTTAAAGTTGCCAGATCCAAGAGGTAGCTGAATTTTTGGATCACTTTGGTCCAAATACAACCCTTCCATCATGTTTGAAAGGCCCAAAAACCTAAACATCACCTGTCGAATTGCCAAATTTGGACACTTTCTCTTAGAGGCATCATGCAATTTTTTTCATCTAGTCGCCACTTCCATACGAATCCATACAATCATATTGTTTGCAATATCATAGTTAGTTATGTAGTCGAGTGAATATTCTAATTACAAAGCATATTCTTTGGTATATGTTTGATTCATTTGTACTTGGTCCTACGTCATCATTGCGCATGGTTGTGGGTTTTATAGTCTTGATCTACATGATACGAAAAACAAATTTTGTATTGTTAAAAAAAATTAATTAAAAGTTTTGTTTTAAATTTGTAGTCAAGTTTTATTCATTATGATTTAAGTTTTAGAAATTGGATGCAGGGTTAGTTAACCCATGGTCCCTTTGTAGCGAAGGGGGTTGAGAGCCTCAAGCGATGCATCCTAAGGCATACCACCCCACAACCGTTCCACCCTAGTGGTGCCACCATTGTTGGGTAGTGGTAATTATTTTCTATAACCATTATACACAATGACAGTCCTATGGGCACCTAGGGGCTTAAGGCCCAAGGGCCCATTTTTGGCCCCCTAATGCTTGAATCAAGCAACTTTTTTTAAATTACAATAAATGTTTGTCACAGTATCAGATTTTTAAAAATGAGATATCATCATAAAGTTGGCTTGGTGTACTCTGCAACAGTGAATGTTATTTTTTCATATTCTATTATTTAGTACCTATAGTTTCTTTTTGATGTAATATTTAGATTTTTGGATTTTGAGCTCATAAATTTTTGTCATGATCTTCAACTTTCACAATTATTGCAATGTTGGAAAGGTATTGAGGATCTCTATCAAGCCATCTATGTACTTTTTCTAGATTCATCCCCATGTATCTTTTACTCAAATTTGTGTGTATTCACATTCTAGTTGATCACTTAGACATCCTATCTCTTAGGAAGGTTTTGTTTTGGTCCTTGCATTTCATTTTAGTTATAGAACATGGTTCTATCCATTTTCTCTTCAATCAGATTCTAGGATTTCTCTATATAAAAAAAATTAGTGTTTGTTGGCATCAGGATAGTTAATCTTTTTTTTGTTGTGTTATCATGATTCCAAAGTTGCTCCAATAATCAAGAGTTTCTAGTTTTTATAGCATCAAACTCATATTGTCCTTTTTTGGTTAGATTAAGGTTCCAGGGTTACTCCACAAGTGTGCTTATAGTACTTCTTTGCAGCAAGTTATATCATTTTAGGGGGCTACATGATCTCTCTTATTTCCTTCCTATGAAGGGGAATTCGACTATATCGTTTCTCTCTTTTGGAGAGGAGTTTTTCCCCACTAGTTTTTCTCCTTTTCTCCATTTGTGAGAGATTGTATTTGCATAGGGTACCTAACATGGCCTAGTAGTTGGAACCCATCCTTGCATCTGTGCATTATTTACATAATAATCTCTCCCTAAGTTACACTTAAGGGGGTGTTTGTGTAAATAGGTGTTTTCCCTATCTAGTTCACTTATAGGTCCTATTTACATGTTAAGTTTACTTAGGTCCTCTGGAATATTTCTAGAAGTCTTAGGTGTCATGTGATATTATCTTATCTTATTATGGCATTTAATACTTGTTTCCTAAGTCAGTTAATAATTTTGAGGTAGTTGTCTTATTGTACAAGATTAAGACACATGTCAAGATCTTGTCTAATCCTACCTCACAACCTTATCTTTATAAGCAAAGCATCTTATGTACATTTACATTCAATATTGCAAATCTTACATCCTTACTCACAGCAAGATATTCTCAACAAGGGGGTAATAGGGGTGTGGCTCAATTATTATCATAAAAGTGCAATATTTAAATATTCCTACATCACCAAATCTACACACTAGTTTAAGGGATAGGACAAAAGGATTAACTCACAAAAGAGATATTGGTCAAGTCATTCAATTAGTGCTAAGGTATCATCTACCATCCTTCACCTCTTATTTGAATGTACACCAAAATGGGAGATCATTGGAATATTGTTCAACAATAGCGAGAGGTACTCTTTAGTCTCAAGGAGAACAAGGCAAAGACACAAAATACAATCAAGCAACAAGTTGATCAATATAAATTTTTAACAAGACAGTGTTATTTGAGATATATGTAGGGGAAGACCCATCTTGGAGCCCAAGTTAATTTTCCAAAAACACACAAAGAAATTGAAGACTGGCACAATCACAAAGTACCTCATTAAATAGAAGAATTTACTTATTGAAGATGTCACATGTGAATATGAAGATCTTGTGTATGCCCTTAACATATTGATTTTAATGAGATATGTGTAATAAACTTGTGAATAATGTAAACTTTAATTAAATTATATAGTCATTCATATAGTCTTATATAGGTAGTTAAGTTGGCATGGGTGGCATCTAAGTCATAATTATAGGATATATATAGGAGCTAGTAGTTATTTTATGATCATGAGATTGCAAATTATTTTCTTATCAAAGACTTTTAGAGTTTTTCCTCCTTCAAGTAGTCTATTATTATCAAGTAATTTTTTTTATATTTGTGAGGATTAAGGTGTCATTTACATTGTAATACTATGTATATTTTATGTATCTCTAACACTCTTGGAAAGTGTCCTTGGATGCCTAGGGTGTAATTGGGAAGTCATTTGTAATTAATATTCCGTGAGAATCTTTATATTGGTTTTTATATGCATTCATGAATGAGGTAGAGTTTGTAGTGATAGTTATTGTTGGCACCTCATTTTTATGTATCTCATATTTGACTTGGTTTACCTTAAAAGTGTCTATTTAACTCACCCTTTATTGATAAATGATTTGAGAAATCTCTAGTTGGGTCCCCTATGTTAAATAATTATCTAAGGGTATTCATTCAAAGTATTTTCATCAAAAATCCCTTAGTGAAATATGTTAATTTGGTGCTTTGTGGTTATGCCTTGTGTTTTTTTGTGGGCTTTGGACTTTGATTCAGACTTGGAACCTTAGGTTCCAAGTTCATGTTTTCTTATGCTCCACGCTTTCCACTTCTAGAGGTTTTCAAATTGGTTTCTTGGTATACCTTGGGTCCTAAGAGGATCCTACAATTTTACATTTCAAATCCATATGTCCTCTTAGAGTTCATTCCCTGACATGTTATTTCTATTTATCCTTTTAGACTTCAGTCCCCAATTGGAACTTGGAACCTTAGGTTCTAGTTCCAATTCTCTTTCTACTCTTGACATATGTAGTAATAATTGGGCTTTAGACTTTGATAAGGACTTGAAACTTTACATTTTGGGTTTTTAATCTATTTTGCAACTCAATGCCTATCACTCTTATATAGGTTCCAAGTTCCTCCTGAAACCTAAAACTCCCAAGTACCAACATATAAAAGGGGCATACAATGGACAAAGTAAAGAAAATGAAAGTATTATGTGTGTCAAGATTTGGTGGTTCTAGAACTTCATTAGGTTCTCGATAGGTGTCTAAGTCCCAACAAGAGCTAAGTGTTTTATAAGAATTTTTTTTTTGACATGGTTCTAGAACTAAATTAACTTCCCAATGGGAATCTAGTTTGTAATGAATTTCTAACTCCCAACAAATTTATTGGCATGGTCCTAGTTCCCAACAAATCCATGAATGTCGAAGCAAGTTAAGAGTTCCTATAGGGTTGCAAAGCTCCAACAACCAAGAAGTAATTCTAAGAAGAGGTAATATTGCCAATATGGGATTCATTGGAGCATTATAAGGGATCAAGAACCAAAAACCTCCACCAAAAAGGTTCTCAGTCTATCTTCAACAAGTGAAGAGAGGGATAAGTTTAGTTTGTTTTTTGAAGGTTTGTCATGGTTCTTGAATCACCTCCAAGGCCTGACATGATTCTAGTTTTCACCTACAATACCAACAATTGTTTAGGGCCAATATCTTTACAAGGAGGAATGTGATATAATCAATCTATAAAATAAAAATAGATATTATGGAAGCCCATATTAGTTTACACAAATAATTTTAAATGGGGTTTTGAGTGCAAAATATAATGTCATTGTATTTACTCTCCCAACTACATGCCATTAATTTACCCCACCTACTCTCCCACCTTTTGTTGACTCTATTAATGACCAAAAGTGTTGTAGATAGAAGTAAGATGACTCCCCATACTCTATGGATACACGAGAACATGATTAAGGCGATTTTAAGGTACAAGAGTGATTAAAACATGATGTGGAGGTATGAGAACCCCCTATAATTGTTGAGGTCACAAATTTTTGGTATTTTATTGTAAGTTTACATATTTCCCACTTTGGCATGACTTTGAATGGAGTATAAGGACCTTCATTTTCATTATTGAAGGAATGGGGAAATTATTTTGGAGAATAAATAAGAAGAAGACACTTCTAGGCAACTAGGGTTTCAACTCCAACAAAAGGAAACATTTATTTTGGTATTTTGATTATCTAGATTCATCCCAAATTTGTAATGAAATTATTGTAATCTCTAAAGAATATTTTTGAAGTGTAGAATAAACCTTAATTAAGTGTCTCCATTCACATTATCTTAATTTTTTGATGTATATGTGATTGATTGGCCTACTAGATGACTATAAAAATCCTACAAAACTTTTGTATGGTGTATTTTCACAATAATAAGGAAATGTGTAGGTTTGTTTATAGATTACTAAGTAGACTCATTTAATATTTTATAAATTCTATTATTTATTTGATTATATGTGTAGAACCTAGTTTACTTATGCATTCTAATGGGTATAGTCTTCAATGAAACCTTCATTAAGATGTCACAAAGAAATTGCAATCATTACATGTTTTAAATAAATTCATGAATATGTTCCCCTTCTAAAATTAGCACTGATTTGTTATAGAATTTACTTCTTATCACCCCAATACATTAAAATAAGTAAATAATTATTTTTCTTTTAGTTGTGTCATATTACTTTGTCCACACTTCCATGTATGAGTGCATAACAACACTAACAATTTTTCATCTATATTTTACACACTCTACATGATAATCCTCTTTTGCTATATAAAGGTGCATAGATTTGTATTTCTAAACTAGAATGTCGGTACATTGTGACAACAAAAATAGGGGTACACCATGCAATGGGTATGCTTTGTGGTAAGGTAAATGTTTAGTCCCAATAATATCATATAACTCAACACCTTAGGGATTCCCCCTTAGTTTTTCAAAACT
Source organism: Sequoia sempervirens (assembly GCA_007258455.2). Classification (NCBI taxonomy): domain Eukaryota; kingdom Viridiplantae; phylum Streptophyta; class Pinopsida; order Cupressales; family Cupressaceae; genus Sequoia; species Sequoia sempervirens. The sequence continues at coordinate 502,633 of VDFB02307963.1, read as the reverse complement.
CGAAGTGAAGGAGGTTCTACCCACCATAGTAATTGGTCATCATTTTCCCAACCTAAATATAGGTTTTTGGTACTCTTCCTAGGTTTGACACCCCTACCACTTGGGAGACTATCTACCCTTAGGTATTTGGGATTTACAACTCAAATCACCAATAGTTACAAAGTTATTTCTAGTAAATTTATCAACTAGAACATGAGAATTGATTAGTGGAGCATATGGCATGTTGTTGGTTGGTGCCCTATGATTTTGGATTCCTATCTTAGAATATGGACCATTATGAAGGATATACAAGTTAAACATGTCATCTATTCTTGGTATGGAGGATATTTTTGTTATTTATGGCTCATTGGGAGTTACATGTGAAGAAGGAATGTAGAAATAATAAAAATAGTTTAGGTTCATCCTATAGAGGAGGGGGATTGATTGCTTCAAGACTCTAGGTCATGAGATAGTCCTAAGCAATAGGTTTCCTTGATCTACCTCAAATTTTCTAAGTGGTTCAAAAAGGTTGAGATGCCAAGGTTGAAAAGGAAGAGCAATCTGGTCATTGTTATTCTTCTAATAACCTGAGTGTTTCAGGGAGTCAGACGAGTTGATTTCTAGAGTCCAACATGTTGCTCAGATAACTCTCTGCTCGAGGATGACAATGCAGGATACAAAATCCACACAATGTGTTGAGTTCTTAGTGGTGCATTGGCATCCATACAGATGGAAGGTCTCTGAGATAGATCAAAACACCAAAAGTACAACTAATAGTCTAACTAATGAAGTTTTATGTTATGAAAAAATAAAAAACAAGTACAATAATGAAATACAACAAGGAGAATACTTTAACTAAACTACGCTTGGATTGACGAAGAGGAGGTGAGAAAAATAGACCTTTCTACCCAAGAATTGAATCTTCAATGAGCTCCACATGAGAATACCTACACACACAAGACCAAGGAAAATGTTTGGGCTATTTTTAGAGGGCTATCTCAGTCAATCCCATGCTTTGGTGTTTCCACCTCCACAAACAGCTAGCAACGAGTGTAGAAAATGATAAAGAAGTGTATGGAAGTAGAAGTGCTAAGAAATAACACAAACAACAATATGCTACTACATAAATACAATGATGCAAAAGCAATGGACAATGGAAGATATCACCTTCACAGTTGCGTGCTCTCAAGGAAAGTAGAGGAAGGAGTGAGCTTGCAAGTTCTCCAACAACGACGTTGTTGCAACAAACAGAGTGGAGGAGCAAGAAACCAGTAGCTTGTTGCTACAATGGAGTGATGGTGAAGCTTGGAAGTGTGTAGTTGATCAATAGAGCATGAATAATTTAACCAAGAGTTTAAGAATGGTGAAGAAGTTGGATAGAATGAAGAGTTAGTAAATTTGAATGGAAAGGAGGAAAAAGGGCCATTTGGCGTCAGTCAAGGGAGGAAGAAATGTTATAGTTTCTCACCAATAGAGAAACATAACGCCTCTACAAATTATAGAGGCAGGAATCTTATCAAGACAACAACACAATAGACACATCCCTAACAAAATTCCTCCACCAACACAAACATGAGTTGCTGGGTGGACAGGGGAAGGTGGCGGATGTGGAAATTGCATCATTAGAATCACATTTTCTAAGGTGAGGGGTATAAAAATGGGGAGTTTTCTAGGGGTGAAAATTCACGCCATTACATCTTCCCCTCACTTTAGCAAGCATACACATAAGTGAATGCAAGGTAAAGTAGAGAAAAATTTCAAGAGCATATACCTGAACCATCGAGGAAGTAGACCGCAATCTGACATGATCGAATGTGTAGGAGAGAGAAGTGGCTACACAAGTACTCAGTCCTACGTAAGGTGAAAAAAACTCTATAGGTGCTCTGTCCTATAGAATTGGCTCTACAAATGCTCAATCCTGCAGAAGATGAACAAAGTTGTGTAGGTGCTTGGTCCTACAGAATTGGCCCCACGGGTGATCGGTCCTACAAAAGATGAACAAAAGTTCTAAAAGTGCTCGATCCTACAAAATGAAAGCACTTCAAAGTGCTTGGTCCTGTAAAGGAGGTGCCACAAGTTCTCAGTTCTAGGGGACTAGAAACAAAAGGCTCTACATATTTTGATTGGCCCTTACAGGTGCTCGGTCCTGCAAGGAAAGCTTGACGAGGTGCTCAGTCCTCCAAGCTTGATTATGAAAGTGGCTTTACAGGTGCTTGGTCCTATAAAGCAACATGTTAAGTTGTAGATAAAACATGTTAGGCAAGAAAAAATCACACAAATAGAAAATCCTATCCCATAGCAAACAATTAAAGGAGAAGTTTTCAAAGGGGTCCCTCGGGAACCCTTCAAGATAGCAAGGGACCCATTCAAAGGGACGCTCTGATTGAAAAGCATAACATTTTTCACAAATGACCCTAGCATCAAGGAATCCTTTTGAAAGACCTTTTTCATCAAGGAATCTGATAAAAAGAATTGCCTTCTCAAAGGAAACTTTTTTTTATTCTTTTTACTACGAATTCATTTTTGAAAGAAAATATTGCTAAGGGGATCCTTGTTGAAGGATGCGATTGTTGAAAAATGCATAATTTTCAGTAAGGTATTGGTTGGCCACCAAATTCACCTTATTGAAAATCAGAGAAGTGTGGTAGCCCCCCTTAGGATGGTGTGTGTGAATCAAAGGAGCACATGGTATCCTAAGGAAAGAAAGAAAAGGGAATGATTTTATGGCCCATGAAACATAACAAGATGTAAACATGGAAATTTTATCATGCACACAAGGGACAACACATAAGAACCACAACATAATAAAGCAAACAGAAAGAGAAGCAAGCAAAAACAAAGGAAACAAAGAACAAATAGAGACAAAGAAATCAAGAGATAGGGGGATTTGGGAGTTCAGGGTCAGATCAGTTCTTATAGGTAACCCATAATATATACGAAAGATCATTAGTCCCAAAATTTCCCAAATCTGAAGAAGATCACATGAAGAAAAAATGAAAATGAAAAATTGGGTCAACATGGAAGGGAGGCCTAAATGCCCCCAACACTTTGCATCACCCCCAATTGTAAAAAAATTTTTTACAACATATAGAAGAATGATGGAACATATAGGGAATTTTATGACACAATATCACTCATGTATCCAAGAACCTACAAGGGTGGAAAGGGTCCTCTGGGAACACATAAATAAAAGCATGTGGGAAACACAACACACACACAAATATAATCTACAGATAAAGAAGAGGTACTCTCCTAGTCCTCATCAACCAAGAGGTCATCGTTCTCCCAATCTAAATCATCATATGGGGAGGGCGGATGAGCCTACAAGGGCGGGATAGTGAGGGGAGCACCCTCTAACTCTCCTATGACAAGAGCTAAGGAAGAAGACCCCTCAAGGTCTCCTTCACTCAACTCTAGTGACGTAAAAGTAAATGGCCTCACAAAGATCACTAAAAAATTTGGGACATCATCCATTGAGTTAAACATACACTTAACAAGAGTGTCATGTGTTAACTGGGGGGGAGAGGAATAATGTGCCTGAGATCCACCATCAACCTTGTCAAGGGGGATAGTTAAAAACTAAGGAGATGTTGGGGCTTCTTTTGTCACGAGGACGATGCAAGCCAAAACATAACTCCCCTTCGAAGAAGGTGATCCCTTCTTCCAACCTCCATTGGGAGTGAGTTCATCCTCTGACTTACGCTTCAATGGAGGATGAAAAATCACCACAAAAGAAGTGGAAGGTGAGGAGGAAGAGGATAGAGCTACAACAGACATCACTGTTCGACATATCCATGGGCCGAGAAAATGGAGGGATGTTCGGAAGGGACATCAAGAGAGGGGGATCCATGGAGGGAATGATGAACACCTGTACCCTTTTGGGGTGAGGGTCATCAAAATTTTCTGAAGGAGCCAGAAGCAAAATTGAGGTGAGTGGAACTAAAGTATAAGGAGAAAAAGAGGGGGGCTCAACAGGAGATGTCAAAATAGGAGATATTGGTTCCCCTTCTACCTTCTACAAGGTAGCTTTTTTAGTGGTTAGAGCCTTTCTTTGGTGCTTATGCTCATGTGCAAGCTATTTTTGTCAGCTCTGAGAACTATAAATCATTGCTTGAGAAGGAGTGGGAGGCTCCTACTCTTCCATAGGTATGTCCTCCATAACCATTGCCAGTGGAAGGGAAACCTCTTGGATGGGAGTAGGAGCAGGAAGTGCAGGAATGGAAATGACGCTAGGTGGAGAAGCATACACAGGCACCTCAATATAGGGCCTCTTCCCATTCACTTCCTGAGGAAAGGGAGTGATAGGAGGTCGTGGAGGCCGAGACATGAGGGAAACTCCACGAGGGCCCTCCCCCTTACCATAGAAAATGGGCCTCAACATCATGGGAAAGATGGGAAGTTCAAATACTTGACACTTGGCCTTCTGCCAAGTGGGCACCATCAGACTCACCATGCGAGACATGGGAGAAAAGACCAAAGCCGCCACAACAGGATGAGAGGTAGAAGCGGATGGAACGACAGAGGAAGATGAAGGCTCTTGGGTGCATGCAAGCTTCCCCTTCCCATTTTTTTGAAAGGAGGAGGCACCTTGTTGCTACATGATCATGCAACCCTTGATAGAGATGGTGTGGGGGACGTAGGGTAGGTCACCTTCAATGTCATGCCCCCAATCTTGTACTTGACATAGGTGCAATACAACAAATCCATCCTTGGAGGAAGTGGACTAACTGGGGTAGGCCAAAAGTGATCTAACGAGTAGCCCCATGCAACACCAACAATTTGTATCTGGTGTCATGCACAAGGTACATAGAGCCTTCATGAGAAAAATTCAAACACTTATGAATAATCAAAGCGACCACATTCATGGAAACTAGCCATGGGATGCCTAGTTTCACCCTAAAAAAGTTTGACTCTGGGATGATATCAAAAGGAGTATTTACAGTCCTAGGTCCTACCAATACTAAGAGAGTGATGGAACCAAGTGGAGGGACCGAGAGTCCATCATGTGTACATATGTTTCGATTTGATTCATCATACCCATCCTTATGTAAGAAATTTATTAGTAGAGTCTCCTCTATTATAACATTCAAGCGACACGTGCGATCAACCAGAATATTAGTTATGATGCTCTCATTGATGCAAGCAAGAATGTATAGAGGAGAAGGCTCTTTGTTCATAGGCAGGTCTTGCGATGTGAAAGTTATGTTCGGTGATCCATTCACAAGTTGGGTAGGAGGAACACGTGTAAATGAAACCATATTTATGTACTTCGAGAGGACTTCCTCATAATACTATAAAGGTTCACAAATTATACGGTGACCTATCTAAATTTCACCTCCCAATATCTAAGCCCCTCTAACTATGCTGCTAGGGGTTGTAGGTTGGGTTGAAAGGCTATGCGCCCTGCAACACACAAACCTATAACACGCCTAGGATACGAGAGAAGGTTCTTCAATACCTAGATGTGAAATAGAAATAGTTCATGTCTGGTTCACCAAAATGTAGAGGATGGGAATTGGCTCCTTCAAGACTCTAGGTCATGAGAGAGTCCTAAGCAATAGGCTGCCTTGATCTACCTCAAGTTTGCTAAGTGGTTCAGAAAGGTCGAGATATCAAGGTTGAAAAGGAAGAGCAATCTGGTCACTATTGTCCTTTTGCTAACCTAAGTGTTTCAGGGGGTCAGCGTAAGTTGATTTACAGATTCCAACCTACTACTCAAACAACTCTCTACCTAAGAATGATAGTACAAGATACAGACTCTAGCATGACTTGTTGGTGTCTTAGTGGTGCACTGACATCAGTACAGATAGAAGGTCTTAGAGACAGATTATAACACTAAAAGTACAACTAACAACTTGACTAATGAAGTTTTATGCTATGATAGAATAATAGACAAGTACATAAATGAAATACAACAAAAAGAATACTTTAACTAAACTACACTTGGATTGATGAAGAGGAGGTGAGAAAAATAGACCTTTCTACCAGAGAATCAAATCTTCAATGAGCTCCACACAAGAATACCTACACACACAAGACCAAGGAAAATGTTGGGGTTATTTTTAGAGGACTACCTTAGTCAGTCCCCCGCTTTGGTGTTTCCACCTCCACAGGTATCCAGATAGCAACGAGTGTAGAAAATGATAAAGAAGTGTATGGAAGTAGAAGTTCCAAGCAATAACACAAACAACAATATACTACTATGTAAATACAATAATGCAAAATCAATGGATAATGGAAGATATCACCTTCACAACTGTGTGCTCTCAAGGAAAGTAGAGGAAGGAGTGACCTTGCAAGTTCAACAATGACGTTGTCGCAACAAAAAGAGTGGAGGAGCCAAGAAACCAGTAGCATGCAACTACAATGGAGTGATGGTGAAGCTTGGAAGTGTATAGTTGATCAATAAAGCATGAATAATTCAGCCAAGAGTTCAAGAATGGTGTAGAAGTTGGATAGAATGAAGAGTTAGGAAATTTGAATAGAAAGTAGGTAAAAGGGTCATTTGGAATCAGTTAAGAGAGGTAGAGACGTTATAGTTTATCACCAATAGATAAATGTAACGCCTCTATAGATCCTAGAGGCAAGAATCTTGTCAGGATGACAACATGGTGCACGGACTTCTGTGTGGCGCGTGCGTCCTTGACAAAATTCCTCCACTAACACGAGAATGAGCTACCAGGTAGATGAGAAAAGATGGCAGATGTGGAAATTGCATCATCAGAATCACATTTTCTAAGGTGAGGGGTATGAAAATGGGAAATTTTCTAGGGGTGCAAATTCACACCATTACACATCCATAGAAAAATCTTTTGATAACATTGATAATGATCATTTATTTATTTCTTCTAAAACTATGAGTGACAATACTTGGATTATTGGTTTAGGTTGCTCCAATTGTAATGAATCCTCACAAGAAGTGGTTTTCTACATATTTAGCTTATGATGGAGGATATTTTTTTCTTGGAGATAATGTTTATTAGTAAAAAATGTATAGTTATATTTCAATGATGAAAGGGTCTGAACTCTTGATGTTTTCTTATATTCCAAGACGTGAGAAATTTACTTTCTATATCCAGGTTAAATTATTCTAGTGTGCATGTGACATTTGGCATGCCTAATTGTAGGTTGGTAAGAGGAAACTTGCTGGTTGCTAGAAGATCTCAGATTGGGACCTTGTTTAGGGTAAATGCTTCCATATTTTTTAATTCTACCTGTGTAACAAACACTAAAAATACATGTATGATGTGACACCAACATTTGAGACACACAAGTGAAAAAGGTCCTAGGCCCATTCTTAATAAAATTTTGGTTGATAGTTTTTTTCTAATTATTCTATTAGGAAAAAATTATTTATGTGAGCATTGTGTGTTTTGAAAAAAATAGATTTCCATTTCTTGTTGGAAGTAATAAAGCTAAGATATTGCTAGAATTTATTCATCCAGATGTGTTTGGTTTGATGGATAAATCTCATTATTATGTTACATTAGTTGACGATGCTTCTAGATACATCTATATTTATTTTATGAATTCAAAATATGAAGTTATAACTAAGATTAATGATGCAAGAGGGTCCTCCCCTCTACACACCAACTCAAAACATAATAAGAATTTTCTACAGGAAACCTCTGCTCGAATTCAAGATTCAATAAAATAATGATCGCAACAAACTTAGACTTTATTCATTTAACTCAAATTCAAATAATCAACTTTCCTTAACTCACAATATATCAATTACACATTGTATGGGCAATGCTCTGCCTCGAAACAATACAAAATTGTATCAAATCCAATAGTTTTTATTAATTAAATCAATTCAAATATATATGGCCTTCAACAACCTTCCTTAGCACACATACCCATGTTCTCAGGTCTTCAATTTGAATCTTCACAAAACTCAATTCTACATACATTTTCATTAGTTTTATATACTATGCAACCCCCCAACAATTTACCTTGCACCTTTTCCCTTGTGCAATTTCTATCAAAATGGCCCTTATTGTCTTCCATCAAGCATGGCATCGCTCCTTTATTCTTCTATGCACCTTCTTCCAAGAAAAAGACTCCTAATTACTTATATCATCACTTCATTCCTCATAGGATCTGCTATTTAATTTAATCTTAAGGCATATTCTCACTTATTCTCCTCCCAACGCCTTCACCAATTGGCACGTTCTTCTAAGAAAAATATTGGTCTCTCTTTAGACTTGCATCCTGCTATGCTTTGACAATCTGCAAATATATCTTTATGCTACCCTCACTTATTCCTATCGAGCTTCTCCTAAAGGCGTCAATTCCCTTTCCTTGTTGTTCCCTTTATGAATTCTCACGTAGCTCCTATGTCTTATCTTTTTTTTTCACATTGCCCCTCCTTCCAACTCTCATTTTTCAAGAAAATTCATTCCTCTTTTCATATGCATGGGCTATCCAACCAGTAATACTCATGCCCCTTCCTCTTCATTCTTTTTGGCCTACTCGTGTTACCCTCGTCGATGGTTTATCTTCCTCTTGCGTTTGTATTTTCTGCCCTTTCAAATACCTATTTTTGCATTTTTTAATTGTTAAATCACACCACTTTATTCAATCAACCCCTCCTCAATGTTTTTAAATTTGTAAACTTTTGTCTCCAATTTTTCCATGCCACCTCTTCACATCTCTATCACTATCTTTCGGCCTTCTTCCTGCCTTTCACTTCTTGAAATTTAATTTTGAAAACTAGAAGAAACAAATTCATTTGGTTTATATTGCAAATCCACCAATTCATGAGGAGTTTGTTCTCCATGAAGGAAACATCCAACAAATGGAAACTCTATGGAGTTGGAATCAATGGGATACCTATCACAATAGGCATTCATCAAACACTTCATGTGCCTACATTTGCATACGAGTTCACCAAGCAGTTGCTATAACAACATTGACAAATTCCACCAAATCTCTATGTCTTTTCAAAGTATCAAATTTAAGAGGTTTAGGCACTGAAAGCAACGAGAGAAAACCAAAAAATAACAAACCGAAAATTAAAAGCAAACCAAACAATTTTTTTTTTGGTTGGTGTTGATCGCTTGTCCACCCATGTGCTCCTGCACCAGACACACCGGGTAGAAATATTGTGAGCATAGGGTCACCATAGCAGAGTTGAGTAGTTGCACTGCTCTTCTAGGTTGAATGCAACCTGCAATGAACTCCTTCACTTTCCAAGTTCTCAAAATTAATATTTTTTCCACTTTTTCCAGCATCGTGCTAGAACACACACTACCTCCTTCCAACAACACTGCATCTTCCTCCTTTTCCCCCTCGTGGACTCATATCCACCATAGCCCAACCTCCTCCACCAAATGATTTCCACACTCCTTTTATCTTTCATGGGTTCAAACCCACCTCTAACCGTCCACCTCCACCAATATCTTGCAACATCCTTAACCAACTCCACACACAACCACACAACATCTACTACATTCTCTTGTCCTCTATCCATCTCACCTTCTACTACTACATCCAAAAATGAAATAGCATCACACAACTGATTTACCTCATCTTCACTCACAACTGCAATATAAAATTTCACTGTGACATATTCCACCTCCTCGTAAGCTATAACTTCTCGCTCTTATTTCTTCACTACACCAATGAGCTTCATCACCAACTCTTCCTCAATCATCAACAAATGGGCCAACAAATCATCTTCACCATCTATGGAAACCTCTTTGTTGCTCACCTCAATGCTTTCTTCTTCTCTCATCATGCCTTCCTCATGGCATGTCTTGGTTGCTACTTCTTCAATAGGGGCTACATCTTCCTCACTCTTCTTCTCACTCTTTCCAACATTATTTTTCAATTTTTCATGAACCATCTTTTCCTTCACTTCACACATTTCATCCTCCACATTCTCCCAATATTGCTCTAAAAACAATATATGCACGAGCCTCCTCATGACCCAACCCATCCTGCCTACTGCAATTTTTCATAACTCACATTCTTCATAGCTTCAAGCTCTCTCTCGCTGCTCAGGATTTCTCACACACCTACAACAGCTCTCATGAGCTTCTTCTTAACTATTTCACACACTTTCTTCACAGTGTGAACTACCTCACAGTCGGTGATCTATTCACACTTCCATCTGCAAGTCCTGGTGGATCCTCTCCACTCTCAAGACTACCCACTTTGATACCAATTGATGCAAGAGGGTCCTCCCCTCTATACACCAAATCAAAACACAATAACAATTTTCTACAAGCAACCTATGCCCAAATTCAAAATTCAATAAAATAACAATCACAACAAACTCAGACTTTATTCATTTAACTCAAATTCAAATAAACAACTTTCCTCAACTCACAAAATATCAATTACACATTGTACGGGAAATGCTCTGGCTTGACACAATACAAAATTATAGCAAATCCAATGGTTTTTATTAATTAAATCAAGTCAAATACATATGGTCTTCAATGACCTTCCTTAGCTCACATGCCCATGTTTTTAGGTCTTTAATCTGAATCTTCACAAAACTCAATTCTACATTCATTTTCATTGGTTCTAATTACTATGCAGCCCCCCCAACAATTTATGTCACACCTTTTCCCTTGTGTAGTTTCCATCAAAATGCCCCTTATTATCTTCCATCAAGCATGGCGTCACTCCTTTATTCTTCTATGCGCCTTCTTCCAAGCAAAAAAACTCCTAATCACTTATATCATCACTTCATTCCTCATAGGATCTACTATTAAATTTAATCTTAAGACATGTTCTCACTTATTCTCCTCCCAACGCCTTCACCAATTGGCTCATTCTTCCAAGCAAAATATTAGTCTCTCTTTAGACCCATAGCCTACTATGCTTTGACAATCTACAAATGTATCTTTACACCGCCATCACTTATTCCTATTGAGCTTCTCCTGAAGGCATCAATTCCCTTTCCTTGTTGTGCCCTTCCTTTATGAATTATTGCGTAGCTCCTATATCTTATCTTTTTCTTGCACATTGCCCCTCCTTCCAACCCTCTTTTTGCAAGAAAATGTATTCCTCTTTTCATATGCACGAGCTATCCAACTAGTAATACTCGCACCCCTTCCTCTTCATTCTTTTCAGCCTGCTTGTACTATTCTTAGTGATGGTTTATCTTCCTCCTACATTTGTATTTTGTGCCCTTTCAAATACCTATTTTTGCACTTTTTAATTGTTTAATCACACCACTTTATTCAATCAGCCCCTCCTCAATGCTTTTAAATTTGAAAACTTTTGTCTCCAATTTTTCCATGCCGCCCCTTCACATCTCTTTCACTATCTTTCGGCCTTCTTCCCACCTTTTTCTTCTTGAAATTTAATTCTGAAAACTGGAAGAAACAAATTCATTTGGTTTATATTGCAAATCCACCAATTCATGGGGAATTTTTTCTCCATGAAGGAAACGTCCAACAAATGGAAACACTATGGAGTTAGAATCAATGGGCTGCCTATCACAATAAGTGTTCATCAAACACTTCATGTGTCTACATTTGCATACGATTTCACTAGGAGGTTACTACAACAACATCAACAAATTCCACCAAATCTTTATGTCTTGTCAAAGTATCAAATTTAAGAGGTTTAAGCACTAAAAGCAATGGGAGAAAACCAAATAAGAACAAACCCAAAACTAAAAGCGAACCAAACAATATTTTTTTGGGTTGGTGTTGATCGCCTATCTGCCCATGTGCTCCTGCACCAATTAATGAATTTAAAGGCTTAGTTGAAAAATAAATAGATTATAAGATATGGGTGTTGAGATCTATTTCAACGGTAGTAAATATTACTCTAAAGTATTTGATGAATAATATAAGCATGTAGATATTGTTTGATTTAATACACACATTGCATTCCCCCAAAAAATGTGGTATGAAAAAAAATGAACTAAACCTTAATGGAAAGAGCTACAAGTATGATAAGAGGTATGCAATTAAATTGGTACTTTTGGGTAGAGGTTTTAACTACCACATGTTATTTGATCAATATCTTCTTGTTCAACACTTATTAATAAAGCTCTTTATGAAGTGTGGATAGGTAAGAAGCCTTTAATTTCACACTTAAGGATGTTTTATTATGGGGCTTATGCTCAAATGCCTAAAAATAAATGATCTCAATTGGATCCAAATGATTAGAAATGCATGTGTTGGGTATATTGATAATGTTAAAGGTTATATGTTTTGGAATCATGTAACGTAAAAAATAATTTCAAGAGATGTCATTTTTATGAGAGAAGAAAGAAAAGAAGTAAGATGCACATGTATAAGAACAATTGTATAGATTAGAGGATGATGAAGAAGAAGAGGGTTTATATGAAAGTTTAAACAATAAAGAAAAAGTAGATCCCATTACTCCTACCTCAAGGAGACCCACAAGACAATAAAATATAATTAAAAGGTATAGCCCACTAGATTTCTATTGTGTATTTTATTTGTTGAGTACTTATGATGAACCTAGATATTTTATGGAGGCCCTCTATTTGGATGATAGAAAGTCTTGGATGTAAGTCATACAAGAGGAGATGATAGCCTTAGACAATTATGACACCAAAGATCTTGTTATTTTTCCTAAGGGAAGAAATACCTTTGGTTGCAATTGTGTGGACATGAATAAATTTGGTGCAAACAATTAGTTAGAGAAATACAAGGCTAGATTGGTGGCCAAGGGCTACTCCCAAAGAGAGGGGGTTGTTTTGGTAGAAATCTCTCTCCAATAACTGAGATATCTTCTATTAGATTCTTTTTATATATTGCTACAACTTGTGATTTTGATATTGAACAAATATATGTTAGAACTTTTGTATTACATGGGGATCTTGAGGACGAGATTTATATATAGAAATTGATAGTTTTATTATAAAAGGAAAGGAATATTTGGTTTCAAGTTGAAATTATCATTGTAAGGTCTAAAACAATCACCTAAGATGTACCAAAAGTTTGATGCCTTTTATTTAATTTTAGGTTTCTAGGAGCAAGGAAGATCATTGTGTTTATGTTAAAAATATTAATAATTAAATTTTAATCATTGTCTTATATATGGATGATATGTTGTTTATTGCTAATATCGAGGTGATGATAAAGGAGCTCAAAACTCAACTTTATAGCACATTTGACATGAAGAACTTTGGGGATATAAAGTATATTATTGGGACAAGATCAACAAGGATTGCGTATATAAAAAGCTTTGGTTGAGTCAGAGCATATGTGGATACCATTTATGAAAATTTACTGTGCATGACTATAATCCAACGAGTATTATATTCCTTATTGGTAATAAGATTACTTTATACATGTGTCCTAAATTAGATGATATCACATTACTTTATACATGTGTCCTAAATTATATATCACATAATGCTAGTGTTGTTGATAGTTTGATTTATTTAATGGTTTTTACTAGACCAAATATTGCCCAAGTAGTAAGAGTTTTGAATAAATTTATGTCTAACCATTATAGAAAGCATTGAACTTTTATTAATATAATATTTAGATATTTGTGTGGAACTTCTAATTATTTTGTGTTATCATTGTACTAATGATGTGGATAATTCATTGAATGTACAATGATTTGTAGATGTAGATTGGGAAAGTGACTTGGATAGTTGAAGGTCCACTAGTGGCTATGTGCTTTATCTATTTAGAGGTGTAGTGACTTGGATGAGTACAAGGAAAATTATAGTTATTTTTCCACCATCGAAACATAATATATGGTTCCTATATATGCCTCTAAGGAGGGGTTTTTCTTATAAAGAGTTTGTATAGGTATTGGTTTTGATTGTAGGAATTTTACAATTGAATGTAATAGTTAGATTTCTTTTTGTTTAGTCAAAAAATCTCATGTAACATGATCTTACTAAGCATGTTGATGTTAAGTATCATTCTTTTATGAGAAATGGTTAAGAACAGAAAGGTCTTATTAGAGAATGTTGATACTCTAGATAATGTTGTAGATTCTTTTATGAAGCTAGTGATTTTGGATAAGTTCTCTTGGTGTAATAAGATAGTGGTTATTGATTCCTATACTTAATTGTATTTGTATTTCCTATAAATATTTTTGTAATGTATAATATGAAGTAGGATAATGTTAGGATTAAGGTTCCATTTACATTGCAATACTAAAAGAATATTTTATGTATCTCTAGCTCTCTTGAGAAGTGTCCTCAGATGCCTAGAGTGTATTGGAAAATAATTTATAATTAATATTCCTCAATAACTTTAGTATTAGCTGTTATGTGCATTCATGAAGGAGGTAGAGTTGGTAGTGGGGGTTATGAAGCTATTTTTAACAATTTTCTCAATTCAAGCCTAAGAATGGAGTAGTGGATCATCTTGCATTTTTTGGTGGGTCTCACATGAGTTGGGTGATGATTTTAGATATCTATCTTTGAATATGGGAAATTATTTAGGAGTTAAAAGTAAAATATGTTGTATATTATTAGTATGAAGGTTATTTTTGCTATTCATAGTTCATTTAAGTAACATTTACTATCTTAGGGGGGGCTCTGCATTTTCAACATGGGGTTTTTTATAGTTTACCACAATTTGATGATACATTATTTTGGAAAATAATCTATGATATTATTCTCCTATTTATCTATAAATTGGAGGCATGAGATAGTTTCATAACTTTATTCTATAAGTATATAGGTGCTATTAGAGTACTATAAAAGAGAAGAGAGTGTTAGTGCATCAATTGTATCTCTTTGTTGAAGATCAATACATGCTTGTCATCTTTCCCATGTAGAGTTTTTCTTAAAAGATTTTGCTCACATAAATATTGTGTTTATATGGTTTGTTGGTTTTATCCTTAATGATGATTTTATGGAATCATATAAGCATCATATGGTAATCCTCACATAAATAATTATATTTCAGATTTACATACACTTGTAAGAGACTTTATTATAGTAGTTTCACCTTTTTCTCAATTAAATTTCCTATTATATTCTTCTCTTGTGAAATTTATTTTATTATAGAGATAATTACTTAATAAAGATTTTAGGTTTTCTCATTGAGTCCCACCTTGTAAATCTAGAGGGCATGATTGAGGATATTTATATCCTCTTTGATGATAGTTGCACAATAATTATTATCTCTTCATCTTTGGCTCTTGTTGTATAATATTTTTCATAGTGTTTTGAGTTATCATGTCTTTTAGTTAAGTATGTGTGTCTTAATTAGATTGTGACATATTTCATCATTGATAATGCAACAAATGAGAAACTTCTAAAGATTCTTTCTTTTTTTTTGGTTTTTTCCCTCACATGCCTTTTAAGAATGGGAAAATATTATGCATTCACCTTTAAATTTGTTTCTTCCCAAGGGAAGAATATGATTTGACATGCATGGATCATATTCAATATTTAAAAGCATCCATCATTCATTTAAGAGAATACACATTAGAGCAGTAGGAGCAAGTTAGGGGGGTTGTATAGTGCTTCTACTCCTCTTTCTTTTTTAGAGGGGAGTATTTCCTTACTTAGGGTTTTCCCCTTCTTTTTCTTCTAAGAGAGATCATTTTGTGTATGAGTGACTAACATGACTACATATTTGTTAGGACTCATTTTTTTAGTGTGAATGTGATTTTATACCTATCTAGTTTCCTTTTAGGACCTTTACACCCTGCTCTAGTTAAGTTTACTTAGGTAATTTCATCTTAATTTTTCTTATGTCTCACCCTTCCATGTATATAAGAGGTCCCTCATTATACATAAAGTATCATATGCTCATAATCAAGGTTATGTTGAATCATTCTATTATAATATTATATAATCATTTTCTCTCTTGTGTGGAAGGTAATTAGCATTATAGAGAATCCTAGGCTCCTATGAACCCTTGTGATTTCTCTTAAATGGTACCAAAGGTTTAGATATTCCACCCCCTTCTCATTTCTAGGAGTTCTTCATTAAGTATTTTCACATTATGAATTCTAGATCAAAATAGACCTCACCATTAAGTGTAAAAGACTCAAAAATTATAAATTAATAAAAACCTCAATAAGGTTTAGCAAGTTGCAATTCAACATTTTTGTAGACATCTCCAAAAATCTCTTATAAATATATATAGTCTATATAGGTCTATATAGTCTATACATTGCAATATGTGCCATATTTGTATAGTATGGTTCATATAGTCTATACATTGTCATAAGTATCATATATGTATAGTTATTTAACATATTTTAAGAGATATTTAGCCACTTGTGTCACCCTATGTCATTCCAAGTATAATGGTTTAATGTTTTTTATTTTGATGTTGGTATGACCTATGAGCTAAGGGGTTTCTAATTGTGTAATATGAGAATTGTAGTATAGTGTTGGACCTATTGGTCATAATAGATTTTGATAAATATGAATCTAAAATCCCTAGTTATATCAATTGGCCATGCCCAACCATAGAGGGCTTAGAATCAACAGGTGGTGCAAGGGTTTTGTTGTTTTGTTGCTTATAATAATGCTCTATTTGTCCTAGACCCTGCATGCCACCATGTAAAGGTTGCTACTCCACTTGAATGACACAACTAGTGGGCCACCAAATTTCACCATTATCACCTACTCTTGAAAGGTGGAACCACCTAAGTAGAACCCCAAAAATGTGGGGGTTTTATTTTTTGAGTCATAAGGAGCTAGTTGTTTTGCATAAGCATAAATTTCACCTAAGGAGATTTTTTAACTTCTTATAAGCATTGGACAAGTATTTCTATGCAATTTGTAGTCATCCATTTCATTTTTTAATATTTTGTACCAGGTACCTATTATTTTAGTTTGAAGTTAGTTTGTCTACTTTAACTTGTACTTTACAAGATTATAAATATGGGACAATTGTTTTTTGTTATGGGGGTTTCATTTATAGTTGATCTTTCATTAATTTGTGAGGAGTTTATCTTAGATAATAATATTTTTTTTAATTCATATTTCTATTGTTACCTTGGACAAATGGAACTATAATTCTTGATAAGAAAGTATCCTAAAACATCTCAAGTGGCTTCATCGCTTGTCCCATCTCTATGAACTTGTCCCCAAGCTAGGTACTCATTAACATAAGAAAATGTGGGATAACATGAATTATCATGTCCTAGAGTTGATTGGTTACATTGTTTATCTTAACACTATGTTTTTCATCTCATATATTGAGTGTCTTAATAATCTTTGGAGTAAAATTTGAGAGATACTCAAAGATGCAAATCAATCTATATTCCTAGTATATCATGTTAAATAAATTCTTGTAACCCTTTATGATTTTGATAACCTACCAGATGATGATGATACAACATAGGAGTTTGCTTATTTGAAATTACTGAATGTTGTGATGGTGTTGACCTTGATGCAGGAGCATCCCTAGTTGTAAAGCAATCATATATCAACCAAAAACATTTCTTTTCATTCAGCTTAGTTTGTAGTTGTCTTAGCAATTTCTTTCACATTTTACCACATCATCATTTCTCAAATCACAGAGTAGGATATTGGTTCTACATGAGGTCATCTACAACATATCTATATTTCAAGAGATTTGCATTCATTTGTAGAAATTTATTGCTCTCAAAGTTTCATTGTCAATTCTCAAACAGAGCATTCAGGGCCTATCTGGCTCAGTTTGGTTGTGTGAACCATTTCCAGAATGTGTGGAGCTTAATGGAACATCTTACAAGGCATTTTAGGTCCAAGGGGAACTTTCTTGGAGATCCACAATAAATTTGCATTTCCTGATGGATTATCTTTCTTGTTCTTGTCCAACCTACACATTTTATCTTGTTTTGGGGTTTGTAAACCCTTAAGATCGATGCAGATCATAATTAGAGTTGGAGATTCATATTTAAGATCATTTGTAATCCTTTGGAAGGTATTTAGTTCATTAGGTAGTTATCAATTAAGAATGAGATAGCTAGATTCAACCTTCTGGGTTGTGGAGTGTAATACAACCTTGTGCTAATTGTAAACCCTGTAATGCCCTCACGACAGGGTTGTGAGCCCTAGTCATTCCACATATATGGAATATGATGCATTCAAGATTACAAGTTGTTGAATCTATGAAATTTCATGTTTTCTGAGAATTCCTTGTGTTATTTCTATTGTGTTGAACTCTAAGTTACATGCTTAGATAATCCTTTCTGGGCCCTCCATCTGTGACTACACCAAGTGGTATCAAAGTGAGTTTTGAGTCATTTGGGAAAGAAGGAATTCCTTATGGTGAACAAATCACTAGCTTGAGGAAGTATGCAAGTGTTTTCAATCGAGTGCCAACTATGAGGCAGTTGATACCTTGTAGCCAAATCACCAAATTGAGGTAGTTGCATTGGATCCAAGGAGAGAGATACCGCCAAGAAGAACACCTGCTATGGTAAATGTTATAGGATGAATGGATGAAATGTTAGAAATGATGAGAGAAACAAGAGTATGGTTGGATGCTATGGAAGAATATAGAAGGAGAGGTCTAAACCGTAGACATGCAGATGAAAGTGATGTTGAATTAGATCATGTTGCAAATCAAAATGAAGAAAACCTAGAAGAAGATTCAGATTCAGATTAGGTAAATATGTTAAAGGCTATTTCCAAGATTGGTAAGAGACCTAGAATTTAAATTCAAGATTACATGGGAGATTTATACCCTAAGGAATTGATTGATTGGATCAATGATATGGAAGAATACTTTAAATATGAAGAAATTGAAGATCCAAAAATAGTTAGATTTACAAAAACTAAGTTGAAAGGACATGATACTATTTGGTGGAAAGAATTTCAATTGAATAGAAACTGGAGGGGAAAAGAGAAAATCATAAAGTGGGATATGATGGTGACAAATTTGAAGAATCAATTTATACCAGTTGATTATGAGCTTGAATTACTAAAAAGATTGCAAAACCTGAGGCAAAAGGAGAAGTCTATGAAGGAGTATACTAAAGAATTCTACAAGATGATCATCAATGTTGGTCATAGTGAAACAAGCAAGGAAAAGGTTGTGCATTATATCAATAGAATGAGAACAAACATCCAAGAATAATTGAGCCTAGTGAAGATGACAACAGTTGAAGAAGCATACCAATTTGCACTGAAGGTTGAGGAAAATTTGAACAAAGACAGAGAAGTGAAAGAGGAAGATTCCAAAGGAGTGGATCACAATTTGGAGAGAGAAGACCATATACAGAGAAAATCAAGGATGGAAAACCCTACTGTAGTGAAGAGAAGGACAATAATTCATACCGTGGAGGAAGAGAGGACATAAATTTATACTGCAATGATAAAGGAGGTCATAATTCCTACCATAACGATGGATATAGGAGAGATGAAGGAATATATGACAAGAGGCCATTCAGAGGAACTTGTTTCAAGTGTGGAGGTGAAGGACATAGAGCATTTGAATGTCATTAGGGAAGTACCAGTAAGAGGACTAAGCATACTGAAAGAACAACTTATGTGGATAAGGAACCTATTGGGTCCCCTAGTTTAGTTAAGAAACTAGAGAGAGGAAAATCATTGGTAATGAGGAGAGCTTTGATGTATTAAGAAGTAACTGAGGAACCAACACAAAGGAATAATTTGTTTAGAACAAGATGTAAATCCAAAGGAAAGGTATCTAAAGTTATCATTGATAGTGGTAGTATTGATAGTTTAGTTTCAGAAGAGATGGTTACCAAGTTGAATTTGAGGAGGTTGACACATCCTAAGCCCTATGAGATAGCATGGATTCAGGATCAACATAAGATCTTGGTAAGTGAGTAGTGTTTGGTGAAATTTCATAAAGGACTCTTCAAAATTATTGAAGTTACCAATTCGATTGATTATAGAATCATTTTATTAACAACTATTACCAGGAGGTATAATTCTTTTTATGAATTATATTTGGAAAGTATATTACAAATGATAATTATATTCTGAGAATGTTTTACAGGCATAGGACCAGGGAGTGGTCATGATCGAGATTCTTCAATGCAAGGTCCAATGGGACCAACAACCAAAGGGTAATATGACATGGAAAGTTTACCATGATTTTATATCAAAGTTTTTCTCAAATGTGTATGCTTTTGTCGGGTAAACAAAAGTTTTGTCTTATAAGGGTTTAGAGGCATTGGATCATTGAGGACGATGACTCTTATGGGGGGAGATATGTTACACCCCTAACTTTAACTATGTTTTACTTTTTTACTTTGAAGTAATTAGTAGATGATTATGCATGTTTCAATGATTTGACGTTTAGTTAAAATGGCTAGAAAAATCAATGTTTTCATGAGTCATGTTTATTTGACTAAAATTTGACATGTGTTTAAAAGTTGTCAAGATGTGATGATCTCATGAGGATTATGAAAATGATTTCTGAAACACTAATCTTGTGTTGTTGATTGCAAGTTGCATTCAGGAAACAGGTTTCTGCCCTCCGAGAAAGGGAGGGAGAGCATCATCAGAGAGAAGGGTATAGATACAAGGAATAGAATAGGTTTTCATTGTCTTAAGTCTATTCTAGTTGCTTAACGTCAACCTAGTCATTTTGGGGATAGTGACGTCGTCAAGGTTGAACATTAGTTGTTTTGCGACTGAGACAATTTTCTATCTAGCACGTCACTTCTTATGTTGTAAACGAGTTTACGCTATGACCTCAATTGCGTAAGTGGTTGTTCATTTTGTCTATTTTCTTTATAATAGTTTGAATTGGCTTATTAGGTCATGGAACTAATATTATAACCCGATTCCTTGCAAAAAGGAAGTCATTTTGATGATCATCCTCGAGTTCCTTTTAAGGAGTGAATACTCCCGAGAGACGACATAAGATCAACGTCATTGATCGTGTAAGATTGTATTACCAACTCTTAATTTCTAAATGATTGTCATCTATATATGTTCAATCTTTAAATGCTTTAACTTAATGACTCTCATTATGATATTACATATGGACGTTGAACATCGTTGAATTCGTTCATTTGACGAATACCATGTTAGTTGATGTAATGATCTATGTTGTCAACATTTTCCATGATGTTATTATTTCTTAAAGTATTATTATGTTAAATTATATGTTGAAAATTGGCAACGACTGCATAAGTCGAGAGTTAAACAATAGGTTCCAACTTATATTTAAAGAAAAGCAATATTGCTTTGATGAAATAGTTCAACTCGTAGAATCTTTGGTAATGGCTTTAACTTTTATGTTTCTGTGTATTGCATAGTTTATATGCCTTATGCAAACCCCATAGGCCGTGGCATGGCATTAAGGGGCGACAGTTATATATATATAGTTAATACCTTTATGCTAATATCAGTGATATAATGGTTATGGCAGTAGCGAATTTTGGCTTTGTTTTCAATTCTTTATGGGGAGGGGCCATATTTGACCGAACTTATCTTTCTCCAATGATAACGCACCCATTTATTATGGAAAGATTATTGGTCCCACATTGTGGTAACCTCTTTCTCGAGTGGGAGATAAAATTCTTGGCAACTGTTTCTTTAACGGTTTCTTGCTAATTCAGGAGGGTAGTTTTGGAAGCAAAAGAAAGAGGGGGGGCAACCGTTCTAGATAAGGAATGACAAAAAAAGGAGAGGGGGGGAAGGTAATTTTTATGCACTTCGGTGTTAAATTTTACATTATTGTCTATCCTCTGTTTCACAGTCATGATGATAATTAAAAAAAAAAGGAAAAACGTCCCCATTTACGTGGAATGGAGGGAGAACGAGTGCAACCATAGAGTATAGGGGGTCATGAGAGAAAGTGCTAGTTAAATACTCCCCTCTTAAACGTTTACTGCAGACATCAGAAGCCATTGAAAGCCACTGTTGATCTCCATGAAGGCCGATACTTGCCAAGTCTACTTCGGCGACTGTAGCTACGACTTCCGTTGTCATAAACCTCTTTTCTGAATTTGAAGAACCTCCATGTTTGTTGACCATTGGGTAGTTGGAATTGTAATAGAAAAATATCAAATTTGAAAGGAAATGTTTTATCTGAGCCAAAATGAATCGTTCTAAATCTTTTATGCCACTCAGGCTATGAGGTGGCTTTTTCTTGGAGGGAGTCTAGTAGGAAAAATTATGCATTCTTTCTCCTTTGGGAGTATGGGAAAATTAAAGAAATCAAGATTATGTGAGAAATGAGCAGGAATTTGGTGTTGAATATAAAGTGAATAGGTTCCTTGGAGGACCGATACAATGCCTCATTCCATAAGAGGCTCGTTAGATTGCCTACCTTCTATCAAAAAGATTGATGATGGTTAAAGGTTGGTCAATGATACAATAATTACACCTTGGTAGAGGGCCGATGAGTGTTGAAGACTTTGAAAAGCTTGCAAGCTCGTGGCAGTATTGAATCAAAGGATCTCAGCCTTGAATCTATCACTAAGGTGCTAGTTAAACTTTGGGGGCTTGGCTTGAAGCCACAAGCATAAAGGAGAATGACCATTTTGAGTAAGAGTTAGGATTTCATCTTTGCTCAAGGAAAGATAAAATGAACAAGGCTAATGTTTGAATGTCAAGCTAGGGAGGCATAGCTTGAACTCTTGCTACTTCTATCTTATCCTCAAGATTAAAGTCTATTAGTGGAGAAACAACACGAGCTACCACAATCACTACAAGGAAAGTAACCTTTCTTCCCTCTATGATGGATATGATATTTTCCTTAATTGTGTACATATATAAATTGTGATGGTAATGGTTATCTTAACCACTAGTGAGGTAAATTTTGCCTACAGTCCATCCTCTAGAAGAATCTTCATTAGTTCTTTTAAAATCTCTACGTTGAGAGAGTGTAACTATTTGATTACTTATATTATGATTTCTCTGGAGAGAGAGAGTAATCTAAGCAATACAAGATATAGACCTTGAAACCCTTATAGAACTATTTTTATTGCTAAGTGCCCAAAAGACAAAGTTAAACCCAAGTTGGGCATCACTAGAGTGATTAATCCAGGATTGGGCATTATAAGACTCGATTCTCATTCTCTCAAGAAAGTGGTAAACTATTTTGATTCATGAAGGTTCATATGATATATATATATATATACTAGGATGTTATATATATAGGAGTTCTAAACCTAACTCATGTTGGAATTTAGTTGTTCCAAGTAGACTAAAGGGTTGAAAGCAGATTATTATCTTTTATAAATCAAACCCTTTAAGGGTTGAAAGAATAAAATAGATCAAGACTATTGTTGTGAAATGATAGTATTCTTTTAGACATTACATTGGTGAAGGAATACCTTGAATACTATGTTTATTCATGTATTTAAAATGTGAATTCAAACAATGTCAAGTGGTCTAAAAAGACTAGAGGCATTATATTCTTATAATTAGTTACACTTATGTTATTAGCTTTGGAGAATCAAGGATGATGATATTTCCATGCGTTGGGTTAGAGAAGTTAAACCCTAGTATTGAAACAAGGAGGATGTAGGAAATCTATAACTCTTATGTCAGATATGACATTGTACATGTATATTTTGATTTTCAGTGAAAGGTCGAGAAAACTATAGAGCAAGATAGGAAGTCTTATAACACCTTAAGAGATTCCATGATAATGTTGAAACTCGTATTAACACATCAATATGTTGGGTATTGAATCTTGAGAGTAAAATGACAAGAAGTCATAAACCCTAGATATTTCCAGAATGCAATAAGGGACTTTTAAAAAGGTTGAAATACCTAAATCTTTACATCAAATGTATATCCTAGATTAAGGATTAGTTCTAAGTCAGATTGGCTAGAATGAATTTTCTATACAGACTAGTTATGTCTAGAGTACCAAACAAAGTAAGAAAAACTATAGGATGAGACAACTTCTAAGATGAGTAAGAGGTGTGTGTCTAGAGGGAATGACCAATCAGAATGATCATACTTAGCTAGAAGGAGTCTAAAGTTGTGTGGTCGATTGAGTTTTGTAGGGCACATCATCAGGACTTAGATGGAGAAACTTGACAGTTCCTTATATCTATACCCTTCGAGAAGGGTCAGGTCACTTCCAGTTAGGAAGTGTGCGGGGGACCACTTGAGTCCGCGGTTGGAGGAAAAGCACTAGGATGATGCTCTCCCTCTGTAGCAGAAGACTCACTGAGTCTCGTGAAGTTCGACATCAACATTCCAGATGCAGTGAACTCCATGTTATGGTTTATGGCAATCAACCTATGAGGTAAAACTATTCCTTATGCTAAGTATATCTTATGTGACATAAATGAATAGTCTAAGGAATTCTCTTGATTCTAGTTACAATTACCTATGAATTCAAGTTTGAATTTATCTAGAAAATTTGTATTGTTGTACTTTATTTTTGTGCTTATACAAATGTTTTAATTTAAAAAAAAAAAAATCTCTCGTGTTTACTAAGTTTATTTACCTTCTAGTAAATTCTTGAGATTACTTGAGTATTAAGAAGAGGGATGTTACAGTTACCAAGTTGAATTGAGGAGGTTGGCACATCCTAATCCCTATGAGATAGCATGGATTCAGGATCAACATAAGATCTTGGTAAGTGAGTAGTGTTTGGTGAAATTTCATATAGGATCATATAATGATGAAGTGTTGTGTGATATTATGCCCATATATGCATACCATGGCAATATGATATGAAAGCAATTCATGATGGAAGGAAGAATACCTATATTGTGACTTCAAATGGAAAGAGGCATATATTGATCTACCTTTGGAAGAAGAGGACAAAAAGGGAGTTTGTGGTGTTTGGTAGATGGAAGGGAGTTTATGGAAGGATTGATGCATGAGAACATGTGTTTTACATTGAGTCCAAAGAAGTATAGTAATTAGGAGATAGAGAATTCTACCACAAAAGGAGAAGATACACCGCAAAGTGAAGTAGCATAAATGTTGATAGAGTATGAAGATATCATATCAAAGAATGTACCAGATGAACTTCCATCGATTTGGAGCATCAGTCATCATATAAATCTAATGTTAGGAGCAAGTTTTCCAAATAAAGCAACACATAGGATGACTCCTGTAGAAAATGTGGAGCTAAATAGACAAATACAAGACTTATTGAAGAAAGGATTAATTAGAGAAAGCTTAAGCCCATGTATGGTACCTGTTGTATTGGCACCAAATAAATACGTAGAGTGGATAATGTGTACAAACTCAAGAGAAATCAATAAGATCACTGTCAAGTATAGATTCCCATTGCCAAGGATGGATGAAATTATGGATTGTTTGAGTGGAGCAAAGTATTTCACAAAGATTGACCTAAAGAGTGGATATCATCAAATTAGAATCAAAGGAGATGAATGAAAGACATCATTCAAGATTAATGAAGGGTTGTATGAGTGGCTGGTGATGCCTTTTGGATTGACCAATGCACCTAGCAGTTTCATGAGATTGATGAATGAGGTACTAAAACAATTCTTGGGTAATTTTGTCATTGTTTATTTGGATGATATTCTAATTTTCAATAAGACTAGAGAAGAATATTTGTGGCACATCAGACAAGTATTACAGAGGTTGAGGGAGGAGAAGTTGTTGATAAACAACAAGAAGTGTAGCTTTATGAAGACAGAGTTGTTGTACTTGGGTTTTGTCATTTCTGCTAAAGGATTGAAGATGGACCCTGAGAAGGTTAGAGAAATTTTTGAGTGGCCTACACCAGTGAACATTGGAGAGGTAAGATTATCCCACATATTGGCATGTTTCTACTAGAAATTCATTAGGAGATTTAGTGGTATTTTCACTCCTATGACTAAAATAGTGAGAGGAGATGGGAAAGACTTTAAGAGGACATATAGAGCATAAAGGAGTTTTGAATTGTTGAAGCAAAAGGTGATAGAGCAACCAATGTTAGCATTACCTGATTTTGGAAAATTATTTCAAGTTGATTGTGATGCTAGTGGAAATGCAATAGGAGCAGTGTTGAGTTAGGAAGGGAGACCAATAGCTTATTTCAGTGAGAAATTGAATGATGCCAGAAGGAGATATTTAGTTTATGGTCAGGATTTCTATGCCATAGTTCAAGCCTTGAAGAAGTGGAGACATTATATGTTGCCTAAGGATTTTGTGTTGTACACTAATCATCAAGCCTTGTAGTATTTGAATAGTCAAGGAAAGTTGAACCAAAGACATATGAGATGGGTTATGATTTCTTGCAGAGTTATACATTTGTGTTGAAGCATAGGAGTGGAAAGTCAAATAAAGTTGTAAATGCATTGAGTGGGAGAAGGAATTTGCTGAGAAAAATGAAGATAGAAGTATTAGGTTTTAAAGAACTAAAACATATGTATGAGGATGATCCAAATTTTACTAAAGCACGGAAAGCATGTAAGGAACCAGTAATGATAGATAGGAGTCAATGGTTGGATAATTTCATTTAGGAAGACATGTTGTTCAAAGGAAATCAACTATGTATTCTAAGGAGTTCAATGAGGGATAATTGATTAAGGAAAAGCATAGTGGAGGACTAGTAGGACATTTTGGGGTAGATAAGACAATAGCTTTGGTAAATGAACACTTATTTTGTTCGTAGATATATAAGGATGTTAGGAATATGTTCAAAGTTGCAAAAAATTTCAAGTAGAAAAGGGGAGTAGCCAAAATACTAGATTGTATAAGCCTTTGACAATACCAGAGAGACCTTGGGAAGATATAAGCATGGATTTCATATTCGGATTACCAAGAACACAGAGAGGATATGATTCTATAATGGTAGTAGTGGATAGATTTTCTAAAATGGCACATTTTATTCCTTGTAAGAAGACTAATGATGTTGTGCATTTTGTTGACTTATTGTTCAAGGAGATTGTGAGATTGCATGGACTACTAAAGAGTGTAGTTTTAGACAGGGATGACAAGTTCATCAAATACTTTGGGAGAACATTATGGAAAAATATGAAGACAAACTTGAAGTTCAATTCAACACATCACCCACAAACAGATGGAAAAATAGAGGTAGTAAATAGGAGTTTGGGTAACATATTGAGATGTTTTGTTGGAGATGAGATAGGAAATTGGGATATAGTTCTACCACAAGTAGAGTTTGCATACAATAACTCAATAAACTAGAGTATAGGAAAGATGCCATTTGAGACTGTGACAGGGATACATCCAAGAGGAGTTGCAAAACTCAAAGACATCAGTATGGAGAACAAGAAGAGTGTAGAGGAAAAATGATATGCAAGATTCATGGAAATATTGCATAGTCAGGTCTGGAAACACTTGGAGGACATGAATAACAAGTACAAGGAGAAGACATGAGAAGAGGAGACATAAGGAATTTACTGTTGGAGATGAAGTTATGGTACATCTTAGGAAGGAAATATTTCTAGTAGGAACATACAATAAGATGAAGATGAGGAATATTGGACCATGTAAGATTCTCAAGAAGTTTGATTCAAGAAATGCATATGAAGTGGAGTTATTAGAGGCACTTGGTATATCACATATTTTCAATGTTGCAAACATCTATGAGTACCATGAAGGACAGTCGAGTGGTAATAACAAGGAATTTGGATTGGACAAGAAGTTACCACATCAAACACTAGAGTAGATTGAGAAAATCCTAGACACTAGAAATGGAGGAACAAGTAGTACAAGGAGTATTTGGTAAAGTGGAAAGGAAGACTAGTGGAGGATTCGTCATGGATTTCTTAGGTTGAGGTGGACCACTTTGGTTTTTCCCTAGCCCCTAGAAAGTGAGGGACTCAATTTTGTTGCAACCTCGAGTGTGTGATGTAGGAGCATCCCTAGTTGCAAAGAAATCCCGTATCAACCAAAAATATTCCATTCATTCAGTTTAGTCTGTAGTTGTCTCAATATTTTCTTCCATATTTTACTATATCATTATTTCTCAACAAGTGAAGTAAGATATTGGTTCCACATGAGGTCATGTACAACATATCCAAATTTCAGGAGATTTGCATTCGTTTGCAAAAAGTTGTCACTCTCAAAATTTCACATATATGGCATATGATGCATGCAATATTTGTACAAGTTGTTGAATATGTCATATTTCATGTTTGTTGAGTATTCCTTGTTTTATTTTTGTTGTGTTGAACTCTAAGTTGCATGGTTGGAAAGTCCTTTCTGGACCCTCCATTCATGAATGTACCAGACCTTAATTCTCCTTCTCATCCTACATAGACATCCATTTATTCTTTGATTTATATGAATCCTAATATAGATTCAAAGGGTTCATGTTTATTTATGAATTAGTATATTAAGGCTAAGGACTCTTGTATTAAAGATTAATAAATTTATCTACAGGTTTCCATACCCAAACATCTTGTGTGGAGACATTATCATGGGATGGTGAGAATAGTTGGATGAAATTCATTGAGATCATATCACTATAATATCTCACTTTTTAAAAGAGTTTAGTGTTGCTCCATGCATGAATTCTAGTAAATCAGTACAACAAGATCTTCATGCTAATATTCTAGATTAAAATTCTTAAGATGAGTACTTGACATATATATCAAGTTTGTTTTGTGATTCTCATCTCATAGATTTAGCAAACACACTTGAGTACATTCATCTCCTCTTTGATGTTTTTTATTAGAGGTAAAAAATGGGTTTTTAAGGGGCCTAGAACCCTTTACAAAAAAGAGCAACTGAAACAAAAGAAAACTACATAAAGTAAATATCATCCCAAACACAGCACACCATCAACAAGACAACAACCAA
The DNA here is from genome assembly GCA_007258455.2 of Sequoia sempervirens. NCBI lineage: Eukaryota > Viridiplantae > Streptophyta > Pinopsida > Cupressales > Cupressaceae > Sequoia > Sequoia sempervirens. The sequence goes on along the minus strand of VDFB02307963.1, from coordinate 474,060 downwards.
AAAGGAGGAACACAAACAACAACACTACATATTCTTTAGGATATCAACAACCTCTGCTTGCCATAGCCTTTTGACCATCATCCAAAACATCAAACAATTCTTTAACAGGAGCCCCAGCCAGAACCTTAGTCTTGTTTCATGTTCTAGCCCCAGGTCCACCCACATTCACCTCACTAATCAAAACATTATTCTTATCACCGCCCTTATCAATAGAAACCTCTTCCTCCATCAGCTTACCACCAACACTAGTCTCTTCAGCATGAACAATCTCCTTGAATTTCTTGGCACTATCGAGAGGAGAGGTAATACCAAAAAACTCAAAATTAACCAAATATTTAGTCCCCTCCCCACCCTTCTCCATGTTAGCACAAATCCTCTCCAATTGATCCTCTAGGGTGAGAATTCTTTCTTCAAGATTTTGCTTCATCTTAAGCGTTTCATCTACCAAAATTTTCAAAGAGTCAAATAGTTCATCAATCTAGTTCTAGACTAAAGAGTCACCAACTTTACTCATCGCACCCCGAACTTTAGCATTGGTCATGTTAAGTTCATGGAACACCCATTTAAAAAATTTGAATAAAACAATGGAACCCTCTCTAGCAGTTCCTAGAACATTAGAAATGTCTTCCCAATCAAAGTTGAAAACACCCTTACCCACAACATCATCCTCCTGAGAGGAGCTTACCTTGTCCTGACTGCAGAGACATCCTTACCCTTCCCAACAACACCTGACATTTTGATTTTTTCAATGGATTCAACAATCTCCTCAATCACAACCTTCCTTTTCTTCTGCAAATCTAGGTCCACAACCGGGGAATCCATAGCACCTTTTCCACCCGCCATCTTGAGGGGAGAGTCAGCTTGCATTTCAAGCAATTTGCTCACAGACCTTACAACCATTTTCTTGTTACTACCCACCTCCAACTCCTTCTTATGCTTTGTCCCCAAAATAGGGGGCAGCGAAGATGCCTCACCAACCAATTCATTCTTCTCCTTTAGGCATTTACTCAACATTTCAACAACCAACTCCTCACTACAGAGGAGGCAAGAGAATTTGGGACATAGTCTGCATCCTCCTTAGACTCTGACTCCTCTTCCAAATCAAGTTTCCTCTTCTTCCCTTTCTTACTAACCGACTCCTCTTCAAAAACTGTTTCATACTTTACTGCCAGCTTCTGCAGCTTACCCTTAGGGGTTGCAATCGGCTTAGACACCTCAAAGGCTTTAGCATAATCATATATTAAAAGAATGAGCCCCAGATGTAGAACTATATTTTTGGGGTTTCTTTTATGGTCCTTGAGACCAGAATCCAACGACCCCAAAAGATAATAAGGAAAATAAATTCTCTTTTTATGGTAGAAGTGATTGAGCATAACAAAAAGCTAAGCATTTACCACAGAGAAACATCCTTCGAGGGTGATATATCGCATGAGTTCCTCAGCCACATCCCCCACAACGCCTTGAGTGAGCTTCTCTAGTAACCACCACTCTTCACCGTTTTAAGTTCTTGAGCTTCATCGCCTTTGAAAAAAATTTGCATAGCAGCCTGTGATTCCTTCTTGTCTCTGAAAACTTTCTTACCATCCATTGACAACCCAATGATATTGGCTATAAAATCATCATTCACATCAAACTCCATTCCGCCCAACTTCAAAACCCTATTGTTCCATTCTTTTGCAAATAATTTCATCATCTATGAGTTGTTGCCATGCAACCTTTCTAGGTATAGAGTCGACCCACCTTTCTCTAAAACCCTCCACACCTCTGGCTTCTTCTTGACAGCATCACAAGAGAAACGCTCCGTGTGGTTCCTATCACCTCCCATGGTAACATAATTTGCAGAGCTGAGAAGTTTGAGAGCTTTGAAGGAAATGAGGAGAAATCTCAAGAAGGAGATACAAAGAAAGCCCATAATTTGTGTGACAACAAAATTATGGTAGGAGAAAATAATGAGCCTAGAGTTTCGTTCCATATGGATATCAACCAGGGTACAATCAACTTGATCCATATCTAGCTTACCATCCCTCCACATAATAACCTGCCATGTGAAGATAGTAATGCACACCCCGAGCCTTAAAAAATAATCAACCAATTTAAATTTGGAAATCATGATTAATACTTGCAATTGTCTCCATAGGGAGGGGGTCATTCATATCCCATTCCTTAAAACCCCTTACTCCTAGCTTAGCGAAAACATCAACTAATATGTTTCCTTCTCTCAAAATATGAGAAATATAATACTCATCAAAGGATTTAAGAATATCAATAGCATCCCTTATCAAAGATTCAATAGTCCATGAAGGGGCAACACAATTCTTCAAATTATTAATAATATTGAGAGAATCCCCCTCAAGCCATACTTTCTTATAACCTTTTACTTGTGCCAAATTTAGACCATGATAAGCTATAATCGCTTCCACATAGTGGTTTTTCTAGGTTCCCAAAGGGAGCACCACAATAGAAACAAACCTACCATTAGAATTTCTGATCACTCTCCCACAACCTGTAGGTCCCAGATTCCCTTTAGTAGCTCCATCAAAGTTAACCTTCACCTAGCCATCTGGAGGAGCTTTCCAAAAAAAATCATCTCTAGAGGCTTTCCCTTTAGTTAACAGGAGGGAAATATCATAGGGACTAAGCTTAACCTTCAACCCATTGTGAAAAGTAATCCCAGAAATAAAAATTTCTTTGATAGTTGTGCATATTTTATAGGCCACAAAAATATTAGGGAGGGCAGCACTCTTGAAAATCCTGTTATTGCGCTCAAGCCAAATACCCCAAGCAATATGAGGAAGAGAAAGATACCACAAAAATAGCAGAGGAGGATTGGACGAGGGTCCAACCCATTAAGACCACAATTCCCCAATTGAAGCAGGGAACGCCCAATTGAGGTTCCAAAGAGAGAGCACATGGGCCCAAACAATTCTAACAAATCTACATCCAATCAACAGGTAGAAAGTATTTTCGGCATCCTCTTCGCAAAGAAAGTACCTGTTAGGCATCATAAAACCTCTCTTGACCAAATTGTCAGTAGTTAATACCTTGTTTTGGAAAAAGAGCAAGAAGAAAATATGAACCTTAGGAATCAATCTAGAGGACCATAAGGAGGCCCAAAAAGGAGTAGGACCAATGAAGGAATCATTAAGATGAAAAGCTGATGAAACAAAGAATTTACCATTACAAGAAGGCTTCCAAATAATTTTATCAGAAGAAGGGAGAGAGGGAATATGAACCAAGGACAAAGCCTTAAAGAGATCCTCCAACCCCAGGTCTTCCTCGTGCAACCTTTTCCAACAACCATCCTCAATATAATCAATAGAAAATCTGTCAAACCTCCGCACACAAATGTCCATGAAAGGTTGAGACCATGACTCATCTTTAAGAGGCTTGTTACCAAACCAGCTATCTTCCCAAAACAAAAATTTTCTACCATTTCCTAGTTGCCAAAAAATACCCTTGGGGACAAGCCTACGGGCCTTAACCATACAATTCCAAAGAGCATACCTAGACAGGGGAGAAAAGTTAGGAGATAAAAAATCCCTTATACCATTAGCTCCACAAAAATATTTTCTCCAAGCAATTTTCTCCCATTCACTCTTTGCCAACATAAGGTTCCACAACTGTTTACCAAGAAGGGCAACATTAAACTCTCTGATTTTATAGATTCAAAGACCACCAACCCTTTTGGGTCTACAAACATCATCCCACACAACCAAATGAATTATTCTCTTGTCCTCAACACCAGACCAGAGGAAATTTTTCTGAATTCCCTCCAATTTATACACAAATTTCCTTGGCAAATAAAATAAACTAAGATCATAAACTAGAAGAATCTGAAAAGTAGACTTAATCAACTGCATTTTCCTAGCTTAGCTCAGCAACACACCCTTCCAACCAACCAGTTTAGAATTGAACTTATCAATCAACCCCCTCCAAAAGGACTCGGGAACAATAGAGCACAAGGGAAGACCCAAATAAGATGCAAGGAGTTCACCAATTTGGCACTGCATGATTCTAGCTATTTTAATCTACCTGTGGACTAGAGTGTTAAAAAAAAAGATAACACTCTTGGGGAAGCTAACCTTTTTCCCTGAAGAAGCCTCATACCTCTATAAAATAAGTTTAATAGCTTTGGCCTCCTTAATAGATGACTCCCCGAGCATAAGAGAATCATCAAAAAACTATTGATGGGAGTAGATAAGATTACTAGAGGAGGGAGCCAATCCAGACATAACACCAGAGTTAATAAATCTTTGGATGAGACGACCCAAATATTCCACCATGATAATAAATGGAAAAGGAGATATCAGATCTCCTTGCCTCAGACCCCTGGAGCAATCAAAGAGAGGAGAGGGAGATCCATTAACAAGGACTGAGAACCGAGGGGTGGAGATAAGCTAAAGCACAGGAGCCACCATTTTCTCCCCAAAACCAAAAGAGGGCAGAATCTTAGAAAGAAAGCCCCAATCAACTATATCATAAGCTTTATGCAAGTCAAGCTTCAAAATAAACCCAACATGCTTATTAACAGTTAAAGAGTGAATATTGTCATTAACAGAGAGAATGGAATCCAAAATTTTCCAAGCAGCCACAAAACCATTTGTTGAGGTGAAATGATAAGAGGCAGAACCCTTTTCAATCTGACCACCAACACCTTAGAGAAGATCTTATAAATCAAGTTGCATAAACTGATAGGACAAAATTCATCAAAAGAAGCAGTACCCGATTTCTTAGGCACAAGGACAATAAAAGAGGAATTTGATTCCTTTAAAAGAGAACCAGTCTGAAAGAATTCCTTAATAGCAGCCACAACATCTTTGGCTATAATTTCCCAAAAGGACTAAAAAAAGAACATAGGGAAGCCATCCAGACCCGACACCTTATTCCTTTCAAAAGAGAAAACAAGACTTCTAATCTCCTCCACCAACAAAATACACACCATTTGCTTATTAATATTATCATTTATTATCTAAGGGATATCCCTAAGAATATCCTCCTGACAGGCATAGTCAAGCTCCCCCTCCACCGCAAGTAGGTTAGAGAAGTAGGAAGAAGCTGCAAGCTGCAGATCAACACCCTTCTCCAAAACTTTATTATTGAAATTGATCACCTTAATATGATTAGAAGCCCTATGTTTCAACGTAGAGAGTTGAAAAAACTTAGTATTCATGTCCCCACTTTTCAACCACATAATATTAGAACACTGCTTCCAGAATTCCTCCTCAGCAACAATATTATGCAATCTAGAGAGAAGGGCATTTTCTTTCATAACCAAGGCTTGATCATACCTAGACACTTGGATAGATTGTTGCATAGCTTGAAGCTCCTTAGTCACCCCCTCCTTATCCAAAAAAATGCGACCAAAAGAAGTTTGATTCCATTTCCTAACATTATTCTTCACATTAGCAAGCTTTTTAGCAACTCTGAACATTGTTGACCCATCCACTTGAATGTTCCACCAATCATGAACCAAATTACTGTGATCAAGATGACAAGTCCACATCTTCTCAAATCTAAACAAAAAAAATTTCTTCCCTCCCAATCGATCCACCGACAAAGACAAAGGGAAGTGATCTAAACCCAGTCTTGTCAAAGCCGAGAGGGAGCAAGAATAAGAGACCAACCAATTAGGGGTAATAAGAGCACGGTCAAGCTTGACCTAGATAAGAGCATCTCCCACACGCTGATTAGACCAAGTGAAAGAAGTATCCTTGAGATCCAGGTCGAGAAGAGCATTATCATTGATAAGATTCATTAGATCATATCTCCTATCATCCACAATATGTGAGCCACCCAACTTATCAATATCATGCAAGGGTGTATTAAAATCCCCCATAACCAACCAATTATCAATAGGATGCATCATTTTGAAGGAGCCAAGGCTCTCCCAAAACTTTTTTCTAGCACTCTTACTATTAATCCAGCATAGATATTTGACAAAGTCCAAGAGAACTTATCACACATATTAATTAAAGAGGTTGCCACATGGTTACAATCATTGAAGACCTAAACCCCTTGAATCAACTTAAGATTCCAAAAAAGTCACAATCCCTCTCGATGCACCCACCAAATCAGAGTAGTGCATACTACAGTCCTTAAAAAGCTTATTCTTTGGTTTAGATAATTTATCCATTCCCATTTTAGTTTCTTGTATTAAAAAAATAGCAGGGTGATGATCTCTTACCAAATTAGAAAGAAGATCATGCTTATGAGGGTGATTTAACCCTCTCATATTCCAGGAGATGATCTTCATAAGAGCTTATGGGAGGTGCTCTTGGAGCACATCTCCAGCAAAGTTCTCTATGTTCCATCAGCAATGTCCATTCAACTCTTCTTCTCCCTGGTAACATTTGCAGGAGGGTGACCTCTACCTCTTGGCTCAGACCCACATTTTGACCTTTGCCTATTCCTAGTCACAACAATCGATGAGGGGGAATGCTTTTTTCTATTCCTCCCTCGAACTAGAATGTAAGGAGGATCATCCAAATCCTCAAGATCCCCATTGTCCTTAACTTCAAACAAAACCTCCAAGCCCTCAACCTTTGAACCATCATCTTGTAGCTGAGTCACCCCCGAAGGAGAAGAGCCTAAACCATCATTCACAAAATCCTTATCTATCTCCATAGCCTCAGTCCCCATCTCTTTAAGAGACTCCACTATATCATGAATAAGGGAATAAATATTACCCTCACCTCCCTGCTCCTGTTCTCGATTCAGCTCTACCAAATCCACCTGGCCCTCAGGAATTTCAGCCTTCTCAACTACTGCCAGGCCCATTTCCATAGGTTTCTCAGCCACTACTTCACAGATAAGGGCAGACCCCCCATTCTCCAAAGGCTCTGAAATATGTTCTGGAGCCTTCTCCTTCTCTCTCCACTGTTTATACATTTTCTTCGACACTTTGAGAGGACATTTATTTTCCCAATGGCCAATTTTTTTGCAATGGAAGCAATCAAAAGGATTTGAGTCAAATTCAACTACTTGTTCCCAAATCCCAAACTTAGAATTGATCTTTATCAAAGCAGGGAAATCAGTTGATTGTTCCCCATTCACATAGAATTTGGCATAAACTAGACACTTCTTAGACACTGTCATTTGGTCAATCAACAACAAACACCTGAAAGTACTTGCTATCCATTTAAACACTTCCTCATCCCAGAATTCCAAAGGGAGACCAAGAAGTCTAACCCAAACCAGGGCAACTGAGAAGGATCACGAGTTGGAGTTAAAACCTAGTTCCCACCTTTTCAACATCAAAGAGGAATTCCCAATAAACCAAGGGCCACCCATCAGCACCACCACTAAGTCATCTTCACAATTGAATGTGAAAGAAAAGAAACCTTTGGCCATTGTAGCCACATCAATCTAGATCCCTTAGGTCTCCAGTGACTTATAGAAAACTTGCACACCAGCTCAATATGAGGCCGTGGTCCAACAAATTTACCCAACAAAGCCATATCCATATTTGACATACTCTTTTCAACAATACAATCTGGGACAAAGATAGAGTATTCTCTAGTCTTCACATTAGCAACAAATAACACAGGAAGAGAAGTACTTTTACCTTTAGGCTTCGTCCCAAATAGATTCGTCCAATTGAGAGATGAGTTCAACAAGAAATCATTCTTTGTCTTATCATTCCCAAGACCCAAACCATTAGGAGTCCCATCAAGACCATCAGACAACGGGCCTAACCCAAAATTTTCAGGCCCGAGATTCCCTTTTTCAGAGAAGGATGTTAGGGAATGTGTTGGACACGCAACCTTTAGAGCTCCTTTCACCCCAGAATATTCATTTTCCACTAAAGGGGACCCACTTCACTTACCTATAGCAAAGGAACCAACTAACATCACCTTCCCAACAATAAGATGTCCGCAATTAACGCCTGTAGCATCATCAAGAAATCTCGCCTTTTCAAAATTTGAAATTGCACCACCGCCATTTCCACCACCCGAGGAGGTCTCCATTTCCTCCTCTTTGATGTTAGCTCCTATGGAGTTACATCATTTGCTTTAGATGTCATGAGGATACATTCAAACTCTCTTTCTATTTCTCCACCTATACATTTTTCATAGTTTAGTATTAGATTGTAGATTCTTGACCAACATTTAGATTATTCATCATCATCTTTAGATATTGTTCTTCATTAGTTTCTACATGGTTTAAGCCTTTCACCTACTTCGTTTATTAGACTTGGATTCCTGATTTGATTGTGAAATCATTTAACACTAGAATGACAACACTTGAGCATCTTTTAGAGATATGCATTCAAATTTTCCTTTTTATATTCCTATCTAGAATGGGGAGTTATTTCATAGACATCCCTGTATTTGTTTCTTCTTCAAGGGAGAAATATTGTTTGGTAGTTTTCGATCATCTTCAACATTCATTGTTAGACATCTACCATTAGTATAGGAGATTCTACATTAAGAGATTGCATGTGGGGGTGATTTCCTCACATGGGCTTTTATCCTTCTCATACTTAAAAGAGTATTTTTTCCATTGGTGAAGAAATGTTTCCTTAGGGGGTAATTTTGATTCCTCGCTTTCTTTCACACTTTTTTTTAAAAAAATTCTCTCTTTTGGAGAGGAGCTTTTTTATGGGTTTTTCTCCCTTTCTCCATTTCTGAGAGATTATTTTGTACATTGGTACTTTATTAAACCTTGTTACTAAGACTCACCTTTATATATTTTCATGTTTTTTCACTCTCTCTAAGTTGCATTTAAGGGGGGTATTGGTGCAAATTTTTGAGTTTCTACCTATCTATTTTCCTTTTAGGACCTTTTCACACTATTGTAGTTAAGCTGACTTAGGATATTTATTTTTAGTGTCTCATGTCATAAGATTAAGACACTTTTATCATCTTAGTTTTTCTTATTTCTCACCCTTGCCTATATATACAAGGGTTACCTCATTGTAAAAAATTATCATATGATCATAATCAAAGTTGCATTAAACCATTCTTTAGTAATATCATATAATCATTGTTTCTCTCTTGTGTGGAAGGTAATTAGTTCTACATAGGAAATTTTACTCTTGTGATCCCTTGTAATTTCTCTTACATATATCACTTACCTAAACTATACTTATTGGGGGATATTGGTACATATCTATTTTATTTAAGTATGTACCTAGAATAAGTCTATTTAGGTAGGTATATACTTGGGTAGATGATGTTGCACACAAATAGGCATCTACTTAGAGAGGTAATATGCATTATACATTTAATAATTTATGGTTGTACTTTCTTATTTTGGTGGAAACGTATACAACGTGTTTACTTCTCCTTTATCCAACATTAGTTGTACATTCACATTTCTTAATGGTATATCCCATATATACAGGCACCTATAGCTAACTCTCAAGCATTCATCTCATTATATTGCATTCTCTATAAATTTGAATAGCTATCGTAGACACCTAAAATTAGCACATTATTATTTCAATTAATCCAAATCATTTCATCTGTAATTGAGTGAATAAATCACCATTTATCTAATTTATATTTCCTTGTTAATCAATTAATATTTTATTATTTAATTAATAAAATCACTATTCATCACTATTCACCTAACCCTTGATCTCATTCTAAATCATTTAATCACCCTTTTTATATAGTCCACCTTAGTTACATAAATTCAAATATTTATTTAGCTAAGTTGAGCCCATCCTCATCACAATAAATAAATATCTTTATTTATTTAATTATATTTTTCCATCCACTTCTCATTAAGTGGGATAAAACCCATAAACCCCTTAATCATGTACTTGCACATCCCTAACCTTGGTCAAACCCTCTAAAATGATGCACATCCTTCAAAATTGTACATAGGCATGAGATTTTGTACATAAGGTATGGGTCTTTGTACATGTGACATGGGACTAGGTACATGTGACATGGTTCAAGGACTTATCTATATTCCCAAGGCACTCCAAAGTAGATCCCTAGGGTTAGCTCACTCAATCTCGACTGTTGATTTAGGTAGCTCATGTCATGGGTTCAACTCCTAATTTGGTCATGGTGTGTGGATGAGGGTCTACTGCACGTTGCTTGAGAGGTTATAGGGGGGTCACCTTGTAAAGAGATAAGATCTAGGTCATTGGGATAAACTCTTGATTCTAATGGGAAATTTTATTGGAAAATGGTCTTCTTAAATCATGGAAAAAACTTAGCAAGGATCTACATGTATTCTGGTTTTCTCTTTCATCTGAAATTATGTGGTGTATCTAGAAAGCTAGGAATGAGGAAAAATGTAGTGGGTGATGGAGGGTACTTATTGAGTCTATAAAAAGGCTCACACTATTTAATGTTGCTATGCAGGTGGTGGCTACTATGGAGATAACTGAGAATAAATTTTTGAAACTACTAAAAGATGAGGTTGTACTACTCAACCAGCATGAAGGAAGGCTTGGACACATGTGGCAACAGGGTCAACAAACCCTAGACATCTTCGTGCACGCTCTAGAGGAATTTCAAAAGGAACTTAAAGGCAAGACCATGGCTAAAAAAGAGGATTCAAGAAAGAGGGATTTAATGAAGGTCGATGCAATCCTCATCATTTAATTATAAATGTGAATCCAGGGCAGTGTCCATGGCAATATGCAAGAGGGAGAAGAAATTATTTGCATGCCATTCTTTTTCTACAAACAAAATTGAAAGACAATGCATGCAAGAAATTGTTGGAAACAAATCTAATGTAAGAGCTGGTAAATGAAAATGTTGGAATGAAATCTATCTTAAGAATCATTCAAAGGGAAATTCTAGAAATGTAAATAACAAGGAATGGAAAGATTGGTGAAAAATAAACTATGAAATGAAAACTACAAGAAACTACAATACTACTGCTAAAAATTGAACTATATTATTTTATAAAACTCTTCCCCATTTGATTCCTTGATTACAATGAATTTATAGAATTCTAAAAGATGAGTCTTATAGTTGTGCAACAATTTGCTAGAAGATAGGAACATGTGCTGAGGGAAAAAGGTAAGTCTTTTCTTCATCTTGTTGAGTCAATCTTCTTTAGTCATCCAAAATAAATATTCCTATTTTGTACCTCCTAAAAAAGCTCCAAAAAGACATTTGAATGTTGAAAAAAGTAATGCATTTCCCTTGTGTATCATTAAAGCTCATAAAATAGCTCCTAAATGCTTGCAAAAAGGTTCAAACTGCCCAAAACTTTCTCCTAGATATGCTTCATTTGTTTGCACAACCCAACAACCTACCTTAGATGCTTTGAATTTCCCTCTAGATGCTCTCAATTGTTGTCCCTTAACTGCTTAACCTCTTCATAAATGCTATCATACTTATCCTTCACTTAGATCCTTCTTTAGCTTCAAAAATTTCAGAGCATGAAAGCAAAGTTTTGGAGCATCAAACTAGTGAAATTTTCTTTCAAACCACGAATTGGGGTTTTTGTGAAATTTAATGGGTTTTTTCACCTTCTTGTCTCCTAATTTTATCCAAAAATATCAAGAACCTAGGTTGTAATTTTCAAGATATGATGAAATCTTGACTGCTTCAATTGAAAATCTCTTACTTTCCTCATCATGCTCAGTCTTGATAAACTTCATAATTAAGAAAAATACATGTTTTTATTTGGCTAATAGATGAGACATTTTTTTGTCTCATCATCTCCCTCATACCTAAAATGTTGCAGGTCCTCCTGCAACTTATAGTAAGCTTTGAGAGCCAATTTTTTTTCACTTTTATTGCAATTGCTTTGGAGATTTTCTAAGAGGTGCACTGGAGATGCTTCTAAAGATATTCTGAGTTACTTCAAAGCTATCTAGAGCTTGTTGTATTTTCTTCATGGTTGGTTTCCAAAATAAATCTACAAAATCTTTTAGGAGTAACAACTGTTATAGAGAAATGCATGTTTTTGAGCTTTAGAGAAGAACACATAGCATGTGTAAAGCATTTATTTGTAGAAAAAAAACCTACTCTATCCTACTCTACTTATTTATGTAGAGATAGGTTACACAAAACCATTAAGTTCTGGTTGTGGAAAATAACATCATTTTCTCAAAGGATGGATCCATGTATTCAACTTTTTGAAAGGAGAGAAAAATCATGAGAAGAAGATGGCTAAATATTTGAACTTTGATGCTCTTCCTTCCTTTGAAATGACAACCTTCTACATAATTTATGATTCTAGTAGATGCATGGGCTGATTGGAAAGATCTTGCAATCCTTCCTCACATTCTATTGCATGCATGACTAGATGCAACTCCTTGTCCTTCAAATATTTGATCGAGCAACCCTCCTTGGAATTTGAAGGTGTCCAAACAATAATTTTTTTCTTGTTGGGGCTTAAAGTCATGGTCCTCTAGTTGAGGAGATTACACAAAAGTTGTTACCTTTGCATGCAAGAACCTATTCATTTGTATCTTTTTTTTTTGGGGGGGGGGAAGGGGTCTCTAAAATAATAAAACATAGAATTTCTAAAATAATAAACCTATAAAGCTTTCCAAACTTTTTTTTTTACCTATTGTCACCACATCAACAACAACTCTCTAATGACACCTTTCCCCGACAACAATGCTAAAAATGATGAAGGTTGTTACAATCCACATCATTTAATTATAAATTTCAATCCAAGGTGGTGTCCATGGCAATATGCAAGAGGGAGAAGAAATCATTTACATGACATTCTTTTTCTACAAATAGAATTGAAAGGAAATGCATGAAATAAATTGCTAGAAACAAATCTAATCTAAGAGCTGGTAAATGAAAATGTTGGAATGAAATCTATTTTAAGAAGCGTTCAAAGAGAAATTCTAGAAATGTAAATAACAAGGAATGGAAATATTTCTAAAAAATAAACTATGAAATGAAAACTACAAACAACTACAATACTGCTGCTAAAAATGAAACTCTATTATTTTATAAAACTCTTCTCCATTTGATTCTTTGATTATAATGAATTTATATAATTCTGAAGGATAAGCCTTATATTTGTGCAACAACTTGCTAGAAGATAGGAACACGTGTTGAGGAAAAAAGATAAGTCTTTTCTTCATCTTGTTGAGTTAATCTTCTTTGGTCGTCCAAAACAAATATGTCTATTTTGTACCTCCTAAACAAGCTCCAAAAAGACATTTGAATGTTGAAAAAGTCATGTCTTTCCCTTGTGTATCATTAAAGCTCATTAAATAGTTCCTAGATGCTTGCAAAAAGGTTCAAACTGCCCAAAACTTTCTCCTAGATATGCTCCATTTGTTTGCACAACCCAACAACCTGCCTTAGATGCTTTGAATTTCCCCCTAGAAGCTCTCAACTGTTGTCCCTTAACTGCTCATAGAAGCCCAAACTGTTCAACCTCTTCATAAATGCTATCATATTTATCCTTCCCTTAGATCCTTCTTTAGCTCTGAAAATTTTGGAGCATGAAAGCAAAGTTTCGAAGCATCAAACTAGTGAAGTTTTCTCTCAAACCACGAACTAGGTTTTTTGTGAAATTTAATAGGGTTTTTTTCCTTCTTGTCTCCTAATTTTTGTCCAAAAATATCAAGAACCTAGATCATAATTTTCAAGATAAGATGAAATCTTGACCGCTTCAACTGAAAATCTCTTACGTTCTTCATTATGCCTAGTCTTGATAAACTTCATAATTAAGCAAAATACATGTTTTTATTTGGCTAATAGATGAGACATTCTTTTGTCTCATCAGACTCCAAGACTACATAGCAATGGAAATCAAGAGATTGAAGAAATCCTCTCAAACAATGAGCTGGAAGTCATTAGAACGCTTGTGAATTGGGGCAACACTCAATAGCTTTCAGTGCCATCTAAGGACCTCTTTTTGTAAAACTCTGTGTAGTTACAACTGGTAGTTCTTCTAAATCAACATAGGCCCGTTTTTCTTATAATCTACATTCATGTAATTGTTGTTAATGTTAGGCGGATTATAGTTGCAGATGACAGTTTATAGTTGTTAATCCAATATTCAAAGGTTGGATCTGAACAATGTATGTTGAGCGTGTATATTATTATTAATACAAAAAAAAATTGAAGATATGTCATTTTGTACTCTCTACTAAAACATTTTTTGTAATTTTATACTATTAATACCTAATATTTGTTGTAGCTTATTGTAAATAAAATTTGTTGCACTATATTATAAATATGATACACGATTTACTTAATATTTGTTGCACTTTCTATATAAAATACAAATTAAAATAAAAAACATTAAGACATCTACCTTTCAAAATTTATCAAATTAAATTAAAGTTATGCTCTATTGAAGTTGGAAAAAATCAACTCCCAAGGATCACCTACAATCAAACACTTGTCACAAAAAAAGAGAATAGCAAAGGTATGGAGACCAAGAGCTATTGATCCAAAGAAGCATGAATCATTATGAATGTGCATCTTAATGATTATACATTAAAGAATCTTTATAAAAAGATAATTAACCTAGAAACTCTAGGTGAGGATAAAAAAAGATCATGACATGTATCCTCATCCTATGACATGAGACATAAAAAGAACATGACCTAAGTAAGCTTAAGTACAATTAGAGGAAAACAAACCTAATAATTAAATAAATAATAAATTAGGAAACATATTTTACTCTAACACCCCCCCTTAAGTGAAACCTAGGGAGAAGCTAAAGCCTCTAAAGATGAATACAAGATGGGTCTTGAAAAACAAGACCTAGTAAGGTACCCACGTACAAACAAAGGATCTCTCAAAACCGGAGAAAAAGAGAAAAGCCCAGTGGGAGAAAACTCCTCTCCAAAAGAGAGAAATACAAGTGAAGGACTGAAGAAGCCTCCAAACAAGAGTGAAGGATTGAAAAGCCTCTAAAATAAGACTGTCCCAAAAGATAATAATAAAGGATGAACATGAGGAACACCACTAGAGCATGAATAAGTTGAAAACTCTGTCAAAGAATAATTGCTATAGTGTTGTAAGAAGAACCTCCTTTGAAACAAATGATGATTAGGATCAAGAAGACAAGAATTTGTATGAGTGCCCCTAATGACACTACTCAAGTTAGATGGTAAACAAAGGCAAACACTTGGAACTCAAAGATACATATGGTACAAGTACCAAAAGTATGAAGGATATTGATCAAATGAAAATGGAAGGTCATCTCTAGAAATAAGAATATAAGAGTGTCCATATAGTAAATGCTCCATCTCACTGAAATGCATGTGTAACCAACCATTGATTGTACGTTGCATCTGCCTAATATATAGGAACAAATACTAGGTACATAGCTCACTCCAACGTGAAATCAAGGAAGCATTAGCACCAACAATATAAACCCCCCATAATGCTGACAAGAGAGAGCCATGACAGGTACACTAAAACTAAATGCCAAAATGTAGTGCATGAAGAAGAACCAATAACATTTGAACATGCAAACATGAAAGTACTAGCAAATATAAAGGGTGTGCAAATAAAAGGCACACATGCATGAGGAAAGAATCAATGTGATTCACTGCTATCGTGGACAAGACACTCACCTGACAAAGGTGTGATGGAAAACAAAGGCCAACATCAATCCCCCCATGAAACTTTATATCATAGTGTGAGTATAATAAGGCATAAGATGATGTGCAAGATCCTAATAATACATGTACAATGCAAAGACACTTTATTTGAGTACAATTACATAAGAAA
Source organism: Sequoia sempervirens (assembly GCA_007258455.2). Lineage (NCBI taxonomy): Eukaryota > Viridiplantae > Streptophyta > Pinopsida > Cupressales > Cupressaceae > Sequoia > Sequoia sempervirens. Next base: position 458,422 of record VDFB02307963.1, on the reverse strand, counting down.
AATGCATACAATGGAAGCCCATAATGTCCAAAAAATCTACAAGTTGAAAGTATAATTCTCTGACAAAAAATGAGGAAACAGGTAGCATCATGACAAATTACATGAAAAAACATGCACTTTCAAAAGAATAACACCCTAAAAGGAGTTCAGATGTAGAAGATATGGTCTGTCAAAGTCTCCAAAATGAGAACTGCACAACAACACTGAGAAAATAAAATTATGGAAAAAATCAGAAGTTCAAACTGGGAACCACCTGCACCACTGCAAAGAGCACGAAATTCTACCTCGTTTCAAAAAAATTGCATTGAAAATATCACTATATGACCGAGATATGGCCTCTCGAAGATGGGGTGCAAAATTGAAAAGTCCAATGGAGAGGGGTTGAGCTAGGCAAAGAAAGGATCTCCGCCAAATTTAGCAAAAATACCTCCAAATATAGAGGTCCACCAATTTTAGAACCGCTAAAAAAGTTCTCCAAGTACAAGGGCAGTTTGATTTATTGCAAAAAAAAAAATTCAAAAAAAAGTATAACTGTTTTTGTTTTAAAGTTAAAAAAATAGTTAAGAAACTATTATATTTTAATATATATATATATATAAATGACTTTTAAAAAAATTTAAAGAGGCGGCGAGGGGGGCAGAGCCCATCCCACACCACCCTTAGGTGGGGCCTTAAGGGGGGGTGCCACCCTGTCATTGGCAGGGGCAGTACCCCAATACTCTCCCCACATGTTGGGGGGAGGGAGGGGGGAGGGGAGTCAACGAGGGCCACTGTTTACCACAATGTGGTAGGGGGCGGTACCCTCGAGGAACCCCCACACTGACTTTTTTTTTTAATATAATCTTTAAAATAAAAAAACTTGCGAACTTTTTAAAAAGGTTTTAATTTTTTTATTTGATTTTTTTTGAAAATTTTGCAAGATATGTATATATATATATATATATATATTTGAAAATTTGTACCTCAATCTGCATGCTGGGGAGGCCATACAATCTTCCTGGAATTTTTTTTGCCTCAAAAGCTCCCGACACCAAACTAGACTAAATTTTATATCAAAATTCATTGAATATGCAATTGTGAGGTTCTTTTCAACTCAAAATACTTTGAAATTGCAGCCACCCTTTGGATCTGGAAAAAAATAACTACTTCAAACCCTTCTAGATCTGACCTTTGGAGTCCAAATCAGGCCAAACAAAATACATATTTGACTTTCCCAACAACTCTGAATCCAATGGAAAATAGTTTTGGTCCAGGATGCACCAAATGATAGATCAAGGCGTGAAATCCCTTAAGAATAGGAGAGGGGATTATAGGTATGGAGCTCTAATACCATGTTGAAGAGAAAAATCAACTCCATAGCTCCTAAGGATCACCTACAATCAAACACCTGTCACAGAAAGAGAGAATAACATAGCTATGGAGACCAAGAGCTATTGATCCAAAAAAGCATAAATCATTATGAATGTGCATCTTAATGATTATACAATAAATAATTCTTATAAAAGGATAATTAACCTATAAACCCTAGGTGAGGATAAAATAGGATCATGATATGTGTCATCATCCTATGACATGTGACATAAAAAGAACATGACCTAAGTAAGCTTAAGTAATTAGAGGAAAGAAAACCTAATAATTAAATAAATAATTAATTAGGAAATACCTTTTACTCTAACATGCTCAAGTTTAGGTACCTCCTTAAATGTTAAGTTAAAACCTTTTTTATATTTCCATCTTTGTGAATTTGAAATAGTTTTTTTAAAGCTATGAAAGGAGTTTAAAATGTGATATGAAGCACACCCTATATTCATAAATTTTAAGAAATAGAAAGGAAATTAACTTGAAATAGTAGTGAATGTTTTAGAGTATCATGTGAATGTGCTAATTTCAAAGTGGAGACTAAATTATAATTTAGTTTTTGTAAATTTTCAAATATATTTTTATTTATGATAGTAATTTTCAAACAAAAAATGACACACCATTTATTATAGTTAAGCCATGTCAATTAATTCCTAATATTTGTTGTACTTTCTATTCCAACCATATAACCAAATTATAAATATACTTTCATTAATTAGTATAGATCAATAATGAATATGCATAATGGGTCCAATGATGGAGATGGATGAAGGAAATAGTATTGATCTCACTAAATCAATGGCCTCTAAACCACCAAATTTCCCAGGTTCTATAGAGATGTTCAAATTGCTGAAAATATTCTTAGTTAACTTACATCCAATTTAAATGAAAATGCTTTTGACCAATTGAACTCTATTTATATGGAGTTTTATTTAAAGTGAATGAATATGAATTTGTGGGTTAAATGATGAAGATTGATGAAGGAAATATTACTGATCACCTACATTAATGGCCTCTAAACTACCAAATTGAAGCTCTACTTTTTTGTGCAAATTTATTTCCTTGCATCCTTAATTTGCAACCTATTTTCCAATCTAAGCTTGAGTTGAAAAACCTTGGTCGAGATACATGCTCAAATATGTGGATTTCAAGCCCACATTAAATTTGATGATTCCCAAACTAGCTACAATTTCAACCTACCAAGGGATAATTGTGCCATTCTTTGATGGTGAATTTCTAAGATGTTTAGTGGTTCATATCTATAGTTTGTTGCTCTTCCTCTCCAAATGAGGCCTCTTCTCCTATTGACACCATTGTTGGTTGATTTGAAGTCTAGTCTAATCTGTAATGTTGTTGATGTTAATATGATCAAATAGGTGTGCCTTGTTTGGGATCTTATTTAGACATGGAAATTATATAACAAAAAATCTATCTAACATTATTTCATTCTATATCGATACTAATTTATTGTCTTTTCTTAGCATCTTTATTTACATCTATTTTTTTAGTTTTTGTTGTTGCTATGCAGCTCTCTTTGTAATCTCTGTTGTGATTGATATCTTCTTACTCCAATAAAAAAATTCCCAAGAGATATTGAACTAATCCATGCATGGGTAAATAACCTTAATGTAGATCTAGGATCACTAATTGATTAGCTAGGATTTAGAGCATCTCTGGTGAATGTATGTCATTGAAGGGTTACTTGATATGACTCTTTCAACACTATTTCTATATATGAAGACATTGGCAAGAATATCTTATTATGTTTGTCAAAAATATCAATATAACAAGACATGCCAAGTGTTGATTCCCCTAATGTTGAGCCTCTATAGGTTACTAGGGGTTTGGATAATGCGAAAGTGCAGGAACAAGGTTTGAAGGAGTAGGAAAAGGGGAGGACCATGACCGAAAAAATTGAAAGCTCCTTATGCAAGATCAAGGTTCCAGTTGTTAGCCAAAAAGGGGAGGACGTTCAAGAAAATGAAAATCTTAGGGATTCCCTGGAGGACTAGGTGGATGATGGGGATGTCTTCAATTACAACAGGGAGGAGTTACCCAATGTACTTGGGTTGGCGAAAGATGGTACTTTAACTCTCTTCAGGCTTTTTAAGTGGGCTTTCAATGAATTGAATCTCACTAATGTGAAGGTTTGTGGTTTGGTTAATAAAGTTGGGGAGTCCTCTACTCCCTCAAAGCCTTCTGTGTAGATCCAAATCAATTAGCTTGTTGATGCAATGAAAATTGTCACTGATGAGATATTGAAGATGAAACAAGCTTTTGAAAAGAGGATTGTGGCTCTGGAAGACAATTTGGATCATGCTTATCAAAAGCTGGACAAGGTTGTGGATGTTAGTAAGTTTGTTATGAAAAATGAAGCTAAGGGTTTGTGTTTCCTCAATGAGAAAGTGAGGCAGTGGATGGGGGAAGCATCGGGTGGGAAGGATGTTGTTGTTGATGTGGCTGACCTCCCTAGTGTTTTTTTATTAGAGGGGTTAGTGAGAAGGGTCTTTGTATAAGGACTCGTATCAAAACTAAGTTGAATGTTGAGATCCCTGCCAAGGAGGTCACTAAGGTTATGAATGTGCACTAGAATATTATTGACAATGATATGGAAGCAACTGATATCTTGAAGAATTTGTAGTCCCTTGCTATTTTTGTTCCTCTTTTTGGCAGTTATTTTGCTGGTTTTTTGCTGCTTGTTGACTGGTAGTTATGTCTTTGTTTATCCTTTGATGCAACGGTCTTTTTTGTAAAGGGTTTTGGAGCCCCTTCAAAACCTGTTTTACCTCTAATAAAAAACAATCAATGAGTTATGAGAACATATGAAAAACATCCCCCACTCACATCTAATTGATTTTTTGATGTATTTTGGTACGACACTAAGGGGTACAAGGTTTTTTTGGGAAAAATGTCAAGTTGAATTAACTAATATTTTGTATTAAATTGGAATGCCAATAATTTTCTTTACTTTGAGTGCAAAAAATATTTACTGGTTAGATTAGCATACACTAATACTATAAATACAATTGACTAATCCCACAAGAAGCATACAAATGGCAACAACAAAATATTATTGACTACTTGTATATTGTGGCATATTACATGCACCTACAATATACAATTTTTTGAAAGGAAATACGACAAAAGGGAATGAAAGTAAAAGATTATTGGTCTAGATATGAATGAAAACATATATGTTCACATATGTGCAAGTGGATCCATATGGTTAAAGAGAACACCAAACATAAACAACCTTGATTGAGCAAATGATCGTGAAAGAAAAATGTTCAAAAATACTTTGATGCTATTGTTCATGTATGGAATCCATAGGGAGATCCAAATCAATGAAACATACAAGTATGATAGTAATTGTCCATTCTATATTAATTTCAAAAATACATTATACTTTAAAAAAAATTATTTTAATTGATAAAGTATGTTATATCATCAATGATAGGTCCTATTTTTTTTACACAACATCCATATATTTGAAATACACAACAATTGAGTCAATAGACTTGGAACATTATTGTGAAGAGTTACTCAATTATGTTGAACATCATATAATGTGTAAATATGGCTCTTACCTACATAAAAAAATGGGAAGAATCATTTATAGGTAAGGTGTTCATATATTCAAATATTTTCTACTAAAAAATTATTAAATTATTTATATACACTAAGAAGTTAACTTTTGTTTGTATGCAAATGCACCATGGCCATTGCATCTAGATGGATCAAAATTATTTGAAGACCCAGCCATAGAAGATAAAAATATGAACTTGCAAGAAATATATTGAATAAATACAAATAATCATATCATACTTCAATTATGGAGAGAAAATGTAGATTAACTAGTTCTTTCAACATGTAATAAATTATATTACAAAGTATGCAACAAAAGATGAAAAGAGTTTAGAAACATATCATCAAATGTTAATGAGACTTGCAAACATTGAAAACCTAGATGAAGCAACATCCAAAGCATATAGGAGACTTCTAATACAAACCCTCATTGAAAGAGACATTAGAGCACAATAAACATGTCATATGTTAATGGAGTTACCATTGGTATAAAGTAGTAGAGCATTTGTCACATTAAAAATTTCAAGAGAGGTGTTCAAGCCAATAATAAAAATAAATAAAACGATAATTAAACTCATCTAAAAAATCATTGAAGGATATTTGAGTAGACCATGTGTAATGAAAATTGTTTCACTTATAGATGCAACTAGTTCTTGGACATATAATCCCAAGTGGAGAAGAGATAACAAATGAGAGGAAAAGATTGTGCCAACTATTGTAAGAGTGTTTCTAAGATTTACCACCATGCCTACATGTCAATAAGAAAAAATGGCTTGAATTTTGTTGCTCAAAGTTATTGTTGTATAATTCATTTCATAATATACAAAGAGATATTAGACTTGATGATACTATAATTAAATGAAATTGGGAGTCAATTATAATCCATGACATTCGAAACAGAGAATTATTTTAGATGAAACTAAAAATTATAATGATTTAGAATACAAATGAACATGAGTGATAAACCATCTAAGGACTACACAATGGATAAATTATGGATGTAACATAAATAGATATGTTGCATAGAAGAGATATTGATAGGAAAACTATATGGAGTATTGAATATCAAGAAGAAGATTACACAAATAAAGTAATAAATTTCATCAACACCGTGAAAGAGAATTACATATTAATATCTAATGATATAATGTCAAATATATCATATGGAACTTTAGGTGCTAAGAAAAAACACTTGATATTATTATGTCACATTATTATCAAGATCAAAATGTCATGCCGCTATGTATGATAATTCAAGGAATAGTTCTAGAATAGGTAAATCATATCTAAATCATGCAATTTATCAAGCTCTTCAAGACATATTAGTATCAAAAAGTTGTCCCCTATTATTACTACCACCAATTGGAGTTGCAACTTTTAACATTGGCATATTGACATTCCATTCAACTGTGAGATTTTCACTTACATATTTTGTTGAATTAGAAGGGACAAGACTCACAAGTTTCCAAGAAGAAATCCAACATATAAAATACATATTTATTGATAAAATAAAATTTATTGGAAAAAAATTGCTATATTATTAATTCAAGACTACACCAAGCTTTTCCCAAAAAAGACTTGAGTTTTGGAGGAAGATCAGTGATTTTGGTAGGATATTTTGGATAACTATCTCCTCTTAGTGATATAGTAATATACTTGCAAAATTATTGTGAGAATAATTTAAGATAGTTGTTACTTTGAATAAGATATTTAGATAGGAAGGTGAAAGTGAGGACCAAAAAAAGTTTTAGCAACTACTCCCAAATATTAGATATACACATCCAACAATTGATGACAATAATAGATGTTGCATTACATCCGACAATTAAGAAAGAGTTTGATAATAATATTCATCTATTTGCAACAAATAATAATGTACATAACCATAACAGAAGAAAAGTATGTTCAATGAGAATACCAATAGCTTGTAGCATTGCAACCAAACAAGGGAGTACTAATTTGACAAGAGGTCAAAATGATGAATTGGATGTTAAATTATTAATTGCTAAGGATGCAAGGGTCATGTTAACCTCGAATCTATGGATAGAAGCAAGTATTGTAAATGGAGCTTTAGGATACATTCATAATATCATATACAAACCTAGACGTTCCCCACCATATTATGGTCGAATTTGACAATTACTTTGGAACTCCATTTGAATGTGCATCTCCAAATTTAATTCCAATTTCACTGATCCAGGAGGATCTAGAAGACCTCAAAAATTTAGTCTCAAAATTCTACATAACCATTTCCATGTTGAAGTGCTCAGAAAACTAGACCCAACGCAACTTGAACAGGCGAAAAAGGAGCTCGTACGCCGAAGTTATGGTTAGTTAGAGTTGGGGTCAATTTGGGTGCAGAGACCAATCAAAAAGGTGGAATTTTTTATTGTTCCAAAAATGGTCAAAGGCGGCATCACATTGAAGAGCTCATCGCCATGGTTCCAACGCTGCTTGCTTCATTGAAAACGAAGCTCGTACAATGAAGATATGGCTAGTCAAAGTTGAAGGTTGACTAGATACTGACATGGCAGTTGACTAGATGTTGATGTGGCAAGTGCAAGTGATGTGGAAAAAATGTGGATCCCCCTCACTAAATTCACGTACCACCACTATACCATGCTCTATTTTTGAGAAATAAAGTGGTGGAGGTTTATTTTATTTCACAAAATCCATTTTATGGGATTCCAAGCGGATTTTGTGGGATCCCAAGCAGATTTTGTGGGATTTAAAGGCAACGGATTAAAACTAAATCTCCTAAAAATTAAACAATTAAACCCTTTAAAACAGTAATGAATAAGTCTAAATCTCCCAAGTTTAAAGAATTTAACCCCCAAATAAAAGTAGAAAATCCAAAATTAAAATACTAACCCCTATAAATAAGGGCCTAATCCTTTAGAATATTAAAGCTTGTTTACATAATATAATTAAAGGGCTTATATAATATTTTAAATGATTTATGAGATTTTCCTATTGTAAGTGGGGGATTTTTCAAAGATATTTACTTGTAAAAGGGGATATTGTTAAAATTTACTTGTAAAAATGGGAGATATGAAATATTTGTAAATCTTATGGTTTTTAACCATAATGGGAAAAATTTAATGTTTAAAAGGGGGCTATAGGCTTGAGAGAATTAATCAATTCTTTTGGGAGGAAATTAGGCAAAGTAATTTTTGGAGATTGATGTAACATAGAGACTTTGTATTTTGTATTCCTTCAAGTAAAGGAGAATGCAAAAGAGTCTTAGGTGTTGAGAGAGATTGTGAAGAAAATGTAATGCAGGTCTAGAGCTTGGATGATGTGAAAAGGCATGTTAAAGCTTGGTGTCATTAATAAAGTGGTTCCACATTGAGAGGCGGACTCGGAGACGTAGCTCATGTTGAGAGAACTTCGTTATCAAGCTCATGATCTCTCTTCTTCTCTTCTATCTTATAATTTTCTCTTATTCTTTCTAGTTCTTCTTTAATTCCTTCTTTGAGATATTAATTATGACATTTAAGTAATTAGTTAAGTTGTGTAAAGGAATAAGTGACCTCAATTTTACAATTTCAATGGTTAAAATACATAACCACACAATTTTGTTTGTGATCAAGATAAATCTGTAATTAGGAGTAAAGTGCAAATTATTTGTAACCCTTTAATTACATATCAAGTTTGGTATCAGAGCAGTTTAACAGGAAAAATTGAAAGTGGTCGATGTTAACCAGGTTGAAATTAAAGTGAGGAGAAGGTGCACTTGAAGAGTTCAATCCAAAGATCGGATCAAGGTGAGTTACTTGAAGACAAGCCATGGAGCAATTGAAAGAAGGAAAACCTTCTAGTCCTGAAATCTTTGAGAACGAAGAACTATTTCACAAAGTGTTCCTGGATATGAAGATGATGGTGGAAGAATTGTACAAAGACTGTTAGAAGAAAAAGGAGAAGAAAAACAAAAAGGAGGAAGGTGAATCCTCTTTGAAAGATGACAAAGGAAAATGAGTACGAGGTGTTAGTGACCCTCCTGAACCTCCATCCCCATCTTCTTCATCTTCTTCTTCTTCTTCCTCTTCATCTTCCTTTTCTACTTCTTCCCCCAAGAAGAATCAACCTGTACAATTTAAATCAAATTCACCTTTGTTAAAACTTGATGTTAAATTTGATTTGCCAACCTATAATGGAGAATTGGATGCAAAGAAACTTGAAAATTGGATAAAACAAGTTGAATTTTATTGTAGGGTACAGAAGTTCATTGATGATGCTTCAAAGATCCAATTAGCCACTCTTCGCCTGGGAGGCACAACCCTAATTTGGTGGGAGAGGAAAACTCAAGAAGATCTCAGTCAACATGGTAAAATCATTTCTTCTTGGTTTGAGTTTACAACTGCACTTAAGAAACAATTTTATCCATTAGGACACATGCAAAAAGTAGTAATGAATTGGAAATCATTACGGAAAGAGAAAGGACAAAGTGTATAGGAATATACAAGGATTTTAGGAAAAAAAGCTTTAATTTTGGGCATTGCTTTATACATGCAAGAAACTTTGTTGAAGTATATAGGTGGATTACATGAAAATTTGAGGTGTACAATACTTATGTTCAATCCAACTAACCTTGACAAAGTTAGTGTGCAAGCCATTCATCTTGAAATAGGCATGAAGAGTAGCCATGATAGTTTCTTAATGGAATCCAATAAGCAAAAATGAAACAAGAAAGGGAAGAAGGAAATGCAGTGGGAAACTTCCATGAAGAAAGAGGAGGAAAAGCCTTATTGCTCACACTGCAAAAAGAAAGGGCATGAAGATGCAAAATGTTGGAAATTGCATCTTGATCAAAAACCAAAGTGGTTCAAAGATCAAAAGGGTAAGCAAAAGACTACAGCCATTGTGTAAGAACTCAGTTCAAATTCTAATGATGAAACCAAGATAATAGTTGTGGGTATAAAAGGTATCATTCCTGTTGCTAGTACTAGTTCCCATGCTTCTTTTGTAAATAATAATGAGATCCCTATTGAAAGTAAAAGGAATGAATTGTTTGATATAAGGACTATTGTAAAACAGTGTAAAATTGATACACTCATAGATAGTGGATCACAAGTAAACTTAATCTTTGAACAAATTGTTAAGAAATTGGGATTAAAAACAATACCTCGCCCTAAACCATATCCATTGGTTGGGTGCATGACAATGCTCAGTTACATGTGTCAAGGCAATGTAAACTCCAATTTGAAATCACATCCAAGTTTGTAGATGAGGTAGAGTTAGATGTAATTTTGCATGACATTTGTAGGATGGTTTTGGGAAGTCCTTGTATGAAAAAAATGCCATTTTCTACAGGAAACATAACATGTATCATTTGTTTAAGGATGGAATTGAATTCATTGTGAAAAATCATTGCATGAAGAGTGATAAATCTATTGTAAACACATGGAATTTAAAAATGGTTGTAAATGCAAGCAAGACATTAACCCTCATGTCTATAACAGCTAGTGATATTAAGCATGAAAATGAAATGATTTCTAATCATGATAATGTGTCATAGATAGCATAGCGTGAGGATCAATTGCAAGCACATTTAAGCCTTCAGCCTCATGTGGTAAAAGGGGGTTTGAATGACTCATTTTCTAATGATGTTTATGTTCAGGAGATTCAACAAGTTGATACTTTTTCCTTCACATCATTATATTCAATATTGTTGCTTGCCATTCTACTAGTTAGTTCTATGTGGATAGTGGATGCGACAATGAGTATTGATGGGTATTTAGTTGATTGTATTAGCTATGCTATCTCATTCTTCATCTTGTTTGTGATGATTCAGATGATCAAAATTTTAGTATGGTGGGCAGATGATACTAGGCAAGTGAGGTGACAATGCCCTCACTTAATCTCTATGTAAAAATAGACTTTTGGTGGTCCAAAAGCTTCTCAATTGGGAGCAATGATCCAGGAGGATCTAGAAGACCTCAAAATTTCATAGTCTCAAAATCTAGCAGAACCATCGCCATGTTGAAGTGCTCAGAAAACTAGACCCAACACAACTTGAACGAGCGAAAAAGGAGATTATACGCCAAAGTTATGGTCAATTAAAGTTGGGGTCAAACTGAGTACAAAGGCCAATCAGAAAGGCAAAACATTTGATCATTCCAAAAATGGTCAAAGGTGGCATCACGTCGAAGAGCTCATCGCCATGATTCCGACACCGCTCGTTTCATTGAAAACGGAGCTCGTATGGCGAAGATATGATCAATCAAAGTTGAAGGTTGACTAGATGTTGACGTGGTAGTTAACTGGATGCTGATGTGGCAAAAATGTGGATCCCCTCACTAAATTCATGTACCACCACTATACCATGCTTTATTTTTGAGAAATAAAGTGGTGGAAGTTTATTTTATTTCACAAAATCCTTTTTATGGGATTCCAAGTGGATTTTGTGGGATTTAAAGGCAACAGATTAAAACTAAATCTCCTAAAAATTAAACAATTAAACCCTTTAAAACAGTAATGAATAATTCTAAATCTCCCAAGTTTAAAGAATTTAACCCCCAAATAAAAGTAGAAAATCCAAAATTAAAATACTAACCCCTATAAATAAGGGCCTAATCCTTTAGAATATTAAAGCTTGTTTACATAATATAATTAAAGGGCTTATATAATATTTTAAATGATTTATGAGATTTTCCTATTGTAAGTGGGGGATTTTTCAAAGATATTTACTTGTAAAAGGGGATATTGTTAAAATTTACTTGTAAAAAAGAGAGATATGAAATATTTGTAAATCTTATGGTTTTTAACCATAATGGGAAAAAAATTATGTTTAAAAGGGGGCTATAGGCTTGAGAGAATTAATCAATTCTTTTGGGAGGAAATTAGGCAAAGTGATTTTTGGAGATTGATGTAACATAAAGACTTTGTATTTTGTATTCCTTCAAGTAAAGGAGAATGTGAAAGAGTCTTAGGTGTTGAGAGAGATTGTGAAGAAAATGTATTGCAGGTCTAGAGCTTGGATGATGTGAAAAGGCATGTTAAACCTTGGCATCATTAATAAAGCGGTTCCTCATTAAGAAGTAGACCCGGAGACGTAGCTCATGTTGAGCGAACTCCGTTATCAAGCTTGTGATCTCTCTTCTTCTCTTATGTCTTATAATTTTCTCTTATTCTTTCTAGTTCTTCTTTAATTCCTTCTTTGAGATATTAATTATGGAATTTAAGTAATTAGTTAAGTTGTGTAAAGGAATAAGTGAACTCAATTTTACAATTTCAACAGTTAAAATACATAATCACACAATTCTGTTTGCAATCGGGATAAATATGTAATTAGGAGTAAAGTGCAAATTATTTGTAACCCTATAATTACAGATCATTCACCAACACAAAGGGGATGCACATGTCATTTGCCCTTACGATTATCTTGGGCACTATCAATCCAAAAATCACAAGGATTGACTCTTTCCAAGACAACAATTGGTATAGAATTGAGAGAAAGAGCAAACTTAATATTTGTTCTATATCATGTGTTATGTCCTTGGATAGAATTAGAATCTCATCACCATTTTCATATGATTGTTATGAAAAATAAAAATAGGAAGAAACTCTCTAGAAGGAAAGTTGAAGAAGAAAGACTCAAGATCTTTAGAAATAAAGTAAATATATGTAATGTATACATTATTAGATATAATTCTTCTATTAATTTTTTTTACTCAAATAACATCGACATTATATTTCTAGATAAATATAAATTGTCTCATTAATTATCTTTAAAATATTGATTGCACATTTAAAAAATATGAAACACTTCAATAATATTCAATAAATATAATTTATATTATACATTTAAATGAATATAATAGGATTTTTTATTTACAAAGGACAATAATAGTTTATACATATATGAGAAAATAATGATAAATTAACATTTACATAGCACAGTACCGATTGATACTAACATACATATCTTAAATACATATATGTATTCTCAATAACAATTTCAATATAGATACATATCTCTCAACATCTTTTAGATGACAACATTTATGATAGTTATAAAATATTATAATATTTCTTATAATAAATAAAATAAAAATATATATAAAAAATGATAAATAAAATTAAAAGATGCTCTATATTTTAAAAATAACTTTTAAATAATTGAAATAAATCTATATTAATATAAGAACCTCATATTACTATATATTATTTATACCTTTATACCATTTTATATATATAATCCTCTCTAAAAAATGGATGTTGTATGAAAAAACATATTATAGAAATGTATTTTAAAACAAACTTTATATAATCTTATCTTGTCCATATAAATTCTTCTCTATATAAGATTTTTTATATCATTTATAAATATAATCTTCTATAAATATATAAATTTATAATAAAATTAATAAAATTAAAAATATTGTAATTTAAAATAATTAAAATATTTTTTTATTTTTATAATACTTCGTATTAATATAATATATAAAAAAAATTTAATATAGATTTTAAAATTTCTTTATATTTCATGACTGGATAGGCTACATATAGTGTGAGATTTGAGTCTGAAACAAGCCCCCAAAATATGAGGTAAAAGCCTCCAAAATCTCACTTATCACATAAAAACCAAATAAATATTGATTTATCACTCCATGGAAACATTCTATTTCCATTTGTAATGTTTTTATCAATTTGATGGCAACCTTTTTTTTATTTGTATTGAATTTATATTTGTATTGATTTGTCGAAGTTTATTTAATTCTAGAGTTGGCTTGGGTTGTGGGTTTGCTCCCCATAGGTCTCGGGTTCAACACCCCACTCTCGCGGTTGACCAGTGGGCCTGTATGCAGGCTATGGCATCCACCGGCAGGGACTAATCTCACCCCAGATTGCCCCAGGTACCCAAGATATGAACTGCTGGACTGTTGGACTGAGTCGCAGATACACTCCTGCTGTATCAACCAAAAAAAAAAAAAACAAAACAAAATCCTATTGCATTACGCTGAATTAAAAACATTACGGAAAGCTTATTTTCTCTTACAATAAGCTCCCCTCAATTAGAAGTGCTCCGAAAGAAAAAGCCCATACAAGAGGAACTAATACCGAAGTCATTTTCTTCCATTCTCAATGTGAACTCACAGCAATCAAGACACTGATAGAATTATGTATATTATAACCTTCTGAAGAAACAACGTTGACCTTAGACATATGGATCCTACATTAAACACCTCCTCTTTCTTCTTCTAATTATGCTCCCCTGCAATGATATCAATGCATCCTTATTCCTTTTGCTGTGCTTTCATGGGCATTCTCTTCGCCTATTCAGCATCGGTCCAGCTGAATGATCCAGGTGCGGTGCTCTGCTCTGCTCTTCTCTACTCCCCACATGTTATATAGCTTAATTTTTTGTATATTACACACAACAACAATTTGGAGATTATTAATACATGCTGGATTGTGTTTTGCAGACTGGTACTTTTGGCTTCCACTTTACAGTTTTGCAAGTGTTGTAAATATGATGAGTGTTATCCACATAAATAGATCATCATCATACACCCGCATGGTTTTTATAGCCTTTTGGTTGGGACTGGTAATGCTTGTGAAGGTTGTGATAGAGGCGTGTTTGTTTGAAACAAAATCAAACACATTCGAATGGAAGGAGTTGCTGTCTTTGGATATGGAGAGGAGAGTTGTCAGAGAGAAACTGGGAAGTGCACTGGTGGTTGTCTCCATGTGTTTGCTGCACAATAATTCCCAAATAGGATCCTCTGCTTCAAGAAAAGCGGGATTTGGTAAGTGTGGTACATGGTATTACTCTAATTTAGTCATTTTAATCAAGACATGAATAAATTAGGCATTGTTTAAAGTTTTTAACATCCAGTGGCACTTTTAGAAATGTGATAAAAGTGGGTTAAGGGTTTCACTTGGGAATCTGTTTCTTTCTAAATAAACTTTTAGCTTTGAGGCTCAGGGCTTAAACACAAATCACCGATTCACAATCCTAGCTACTGGAGACCCTTACAGGGCTGCCATCCCAGTCTGCAATCTATAGTGGGCAAAAACGCATATATTACACACACAAGTGTTCCAGATGAATGTGGAGCACTGGCCCAATAATCTTACCTCCGTGAACCCTGCAAAAGAATTTGCCCTACTGAAATGCAGATTGCCTTGTGTTGAAAACACATCCATTCATAAACTTCTGAATATCCCCCCTTCAATTTGGGAATCTACAACTACCTTTAATCCCAATTGGGACGTGTACACCTGTACAAATATGATAAATAATTATCCCCACGCCTGTTAGATCGACAGAAGCGGGACAAACCCATAGAGAGGTCTGGTATGTATGGATAGACAGTACCTTCAATTCCTTCTTGCACTTCTTTTGAAATGAAGAAATTTTAATGGTGTTCACGAGATCAAGCAGTTTAAGGGATCCAGGAGATCAGCACTAACAAGTTTTCCTAGTCTTTTCTATATCGGCTCTTCTATTATGAATCTTGACAAAAAAGTTTGCCATCTTATGAAGTCTTGCCTCCTCAAATAACTCATTCAGGCTATCCACTTTCAGGCTATCCACTTTCAAATTGTCTTCAAATTAAATACGAATATCCTCATAGTGTAGGCTCCTCATTTTTCACCTGTCATGAGTGATTGCAAATTAATTTAATTTTAGGACAGCAAGGAGGCATGGTTATGAGTATGGTGAACAGTGACAGGATGCCATTTATGATTAAGAATCAACATATATATTGGTACCTACATGGATGATATAAACAAAAAAATTCAATAGTTAAAACTTAAAAGTAACTGCTATAGCTTATAAGTACTGCATTATAGCTTTTAAATAAAACAAGGTTGTTTATCTCTATTCTTGCAAATCTAGAAAGCCCAAACTTGCAAAATCTCTATTCTTGTACTTGTTTTTCCCAAAATCCTGCTATTTCTTTGAGTGAATAAATAGGGTTATTTTGCATGTTCTCCAAATTTACTGCTACTCTCTTTGTGTGAATGAATAAGAAATAGATTGGTTAAGGGTCCTTTTGACCTTTTAAGACTTTGGTATTTATTTACCACTTGATTTTTAGGAAGAGATGTCCAGTAAGGATATGTTAGAGAACGCTGTCTACTTAAAACATATGTCTCTTACGGTAGTTTTGGATGTCTCTCTCAACTTCGAGATGCATACTCATGTTTGGAATATGTATTAGCCCCCCATGCATTGTATCTTGGAGTTTTAGTGCTGCCACTATCGACATGAAATTTTGTCTATTGAAACAAAATCAGGTGAACTTCCTCATATTCCTAGAAGTTAGAAGCAATAGGCTTTGGACTTTGTGTTCCAATGAATGCTATTCTTGAGTTTTTTTTTACTGAAACATGTTTTACAATATGAAGAATGGTATGTTCAGTACTAGATGTGGAATTTAGCATAACTCACTTTGGTTGAAAGTGTTAACAATAGATATACTCAATGAGGTAATACTTTCAGACTCCATCAACTATCAGGCAAACTCTAAAATGGAGATTGAATTTATATCTGCAGGAATGATTCTACTGGTACTTGTAAGCGGCGTGCTTTGTATGGTATTCTTCTTTATCTCCAAAGAAAATTTGAAACCATAAGAACAATAATTCAGGCCATTCTTCGATATAAATGAAGATCAAAGATGTTCACCTCCTTCACCTCCACTATACGGTAAAGAGAAAGCAGACAGAAATATGCCCACTAAGGTTTCATGACGCTCAATGTGATTTATGTAACTGGTTTAGAAATCTAGTAATTTGCTGCATAATTCTGTTTTCTCTTTCTTCTGAGTTATGATTATTACTTGATCACATGAGAAATCCACTGCATATCTGATTGGTTAAATGTATATCCAAGAAATATTAGTCGTTCGAAATGACTAGTACTAGTAAATCTGGAGCACAATGTTCGTAGCTACTGTCTACTGCTAGGTATACTTTTTCGGCAATAGCCACTTTTTAAGTATGTCCTATTTTGTCTGAAATAAAGTAAACCTTTCAAACAGAATTATGATGAATGATAGTAATGTTGTGGTTCTTCTTCCACTGGTAATATGGCCACTTCGAGTTGGTGTTATATTCCTATATTTTATTATTTCCAGTTTATGTCATCTTATAAAAAACAAAATCCTATTCAGGTGTGTGGAGACAAAAAAAGATCAAACATACTCAGTATTCTACAACTATAGTACAAAGAATTTAGTGAAGACACAGCAAGCATGTGAACAGTTTATAGGTTGAGCAAATCTTTGAAAGATTAGTTGCTTGTTCTCATTATTTAGCTCTCTGAAGTTGCTAGTGGGGGGGACTGGCTCATAGACTTAATTCAATATTCTATAGTTTTCAAGTTTAATATTTTTTCTATAGTTTTCAAGTATAACATTTTCTTCCAAAGAAACTCTGGAAGCAATGACTAATTAAAGATACAAAAGACTAGAAAAAGAAATGAATATTAGAAACCAGAAGCAAAAACTGAATGTAAATTGTAGTACAAACAGAGACACGTTCATAGCTACATACAATTATATGGCAAAGTTGCCAGAAATGACAGATACTGACAAGACAATATATTTCCTAGTTGTGTGTCTTTGCATCATCAGCAGATACTATCATTTACACATTTTATTAATGCCATAAGCATCATAAGGGAGGCATATGCTTGTTTAACTGAATTTATCAAATATTATAAGCACTTGCAAAATATACAGCATAGGATTCTCTTAAGAAGGAAAGGATCCCATCTGGTTCTATCATACTACCAGAAGACAGTGATCTGGCAAAAAATTCTGTGCTAAAGTGCCATATACTCTTGACTTCCCTCATGGAGAGGAAAGTTGAGATATGGAATGTTCAATAAGCAGCATCAGTCACAAAGAAAAAGGGCCTGAATTTTCCTTTGGGTCCATAGCCACTGTCTAAAGATGTTTAATGGTTGTTAGATAGCATCTCCATTCACAACGAAAATTATAGGGATCATTGCTTCAATTCTGTAAGAAACAAGTAGATGATGATCTTTCAAAATGCTCCACTTAGAATTCACAAATGCTAATTAGCCATTAAAAAACTCATTCAAATGGCATGGATTGTATTATAATGGCCAAGTCAATGGACTAGGTTTCGAAAGGATTCCTAATTAATCTTTCTACTCGCATTAAGATTTGAACTACATTCTTTAGAGCCTAAAACATTCTAATCTTGTAATGTCCTTTGTTGGGATATCTCTATATTTTGCCCTAAAATCACAATTCCAATTAAAATAAGAGATGCAATATATTTAAGAATAATTAAATTATAAGGTTTGTACGATGAATCTTGGTGTAGGTCCTGCACACAATATTAGTCACTAGAAATTGACATTAAATCATAAGCGATAATAATATATATATTACTAATCATTAGTAAACATCATGATATCCATGTACATTAGTCACATCAAAAATCTAATTAAGGCAATAGCCATTCCAATGTGGATTCCGATAATAATCTTACTAAGAATTTGTTGAAATGCTTGCAAACTATAGTCGCAAGGTTGGCCACCCTTGTATTGCGAGAGCATGGAAGGTGGGTCACCCTTTCATCCCTTAGTTCACCTTGGAGGTTGGTCATCCTCCTTGATCAAACCCAAGGGCATGGAAGGCCGGTCTTCCATTCCACCCCTTGGCCCATGCGCATGGAAGCACAGTCTTCCTTTCCATCTCGAGGTGGTGTACTTGATAAGAGCATGAAGGTCGGTCTTCCTTCACCTCTCGTGAATCTGAAAGGTTGATCGATCTCCCTATTTGCAATCCATTTCTCTAAATCCAAAATAAATTATTATATGAATCCATTATCACATATAATAAAGAGAAGCATGTAGATTATTCACAAAGATCATTAATTTTCTACAAACGTCGCAATGGTAGGAAAACACACACACACACACACACACACACACACACACACACACACACATATATGTCTATAATTCGACCTATTACTTAGATTTATCTTTAAATATTTTTTTGCTAATATACTTCTTATTCTAATTTCCACTTCTCCTTTTTCTTTTCTACTTGATCCTCTTGATGCCTTTCACAAATGATTTGACCTCCCTTATATATCCTCATACCTTCATGAAATGATCCACCCTTTGAAATAGACATCTCCTTTCCAAGGGTTATGACTTTTTGTTCAACCTTAATATTATTTTAGTTTATTCCCTATCACTGCCTCAAAATTCTACTAATTATTAATCATTTAATTCCTTATGGAGTTGTTTCATATTAATAAGGGGTCTGGATCTTGTTTAAGAATCACTACCCATTAGTAGGTATCACTATCCCTTATGTCCTTCGCCCAGGCTGCAATCTTGACAAGGTTGTGATCTCCTTAGAGGGGGTTTGTGATATATGTTGGGGGCATGACAAATCTGACGTTGAACTAAAATTTATGTGTTTGGAGATTTGTGAGACTATCAACTTAGTTTGTACCCATCAAGAGATTTAGATTAGTGGAAGCACCTTTTATGTCCTCAACATAAAATTCAAACATTAGAAAGAATAGTGGATAGAAGACAATTGATTCCAGATATTTTTTTTGGAAATAAGTACCGTTAGAAAGAATCTCAAAAATCTATATCCAAGTGTGTTTCCATTTAATATTTTAGTTGAATAACTAGGTCTATATTTGACTGAGAAATACCAAAGTTGGCTTTTGGCTTGAGCTACAATGGTGTACAAAGATTAGATATATATGTATATCTGTATCACTATGTTACCTATTTGTGTTGAACAAATTAGAGTCTAAGTTTAAAGTCTTGTTGTAATGGGGCTATAGGATTGGTTTTATTCATTATTGAGGTTTACCCTGGCCCACTCTTATGTTCCCAAGAAGAACGACAAGACTTGTATTAGAAGTAGAGGCTTTAGGATTGGGTTCCAACAAATTTAGCAACCTTTTACACTTCAAGGAGAAAACAAGATGGATGATGAAAGCCTCCATTTTGATTTTGTTTACTTTATCTAGTGCATAGGGAATTGTGCAAAGAAAACTTATGTGAATGTGGTTGGGAAAAGATATAATCTGATCAGGTTGGCTGAGGTCTATCAATTTTTTTCAAGATGCACCTGATTCCATGAGTTATGTTGCAATATGTAATCTCTCTCTATTTAAAAAGTTTCACATGAGAATCAACGACTAAAGCTACTTGATAACATTGTTGAAAGCATTGATATGTTTACTTTCCTTCTAGACACCTACTATAATTGCAAATAGAAATGTAGGACCAGGTAATATTGTATCCTATAAAAGGAAACTTGCTCAAAGTTTTGCTCTAACTTTTGAAAGGTCAATCAAATCACTATTCTGGAAATACTTCACAAACATTGTAGAGATACAAAAAGCCAATACAAGCATCACTATTAAAGTGGTCAGTGAGCTTGGAATTTGATGGTCACCTGGGGTCAGTATCCAAATTGGTACGTAAATTCATGCCTCTACAACATTAAAGGAAAGAATGATACTTTCATTAGTTTGATTGAACACCTGATGTGAGGTTTAGTTGTGTTGTATGATTGTACCCATATGAAATTTTAGTATTTTGTCAAGTTTCAAATTAAAATATGTTGTTTTCCAAAGAACAATTCATATTCCAGGCCTTGTCTAATTTGATTTGTCTTGTCATCTTTGTAGCACTTTTTTGAATATTCATAGGATTATGGAATGAAGCTTTTGAAGACATTCGTCATGGCCAAGAAAGGAAGTTGCTACTTTAATCAATTTCGCTAAGTCTAGAGGTCAAGCATGGACCTAATATAGGAGAATATATTTGAGTTTTCAAGCATCCAATTTGCTAATATTGGGGCACACTTTTATGAGTGAAATATAGTTTCATAATAAGGAGGTCAAAATTACGTGTCTAAGTATGAATCTTTGAGATAGAGGTATTCAAATTGGAGGATATACTAAGTATACAATCAAAGCGTTCCCTTCATCAAAGGAGGACTTAACCTAAAAACATCATGAGATTTTTCATGCTCAAGTGTGCACTTCAATGAGTAAACATCAAAGTACAATATCCTATTGTGAAGTGTGCATCTAATATAGGAAAATTCAAAGTGTAGAAATTATGATGAGGGATGCGCCTTGGAAGGGAAAATGTCTTCAAACTTTAGGCTTAGTTTGTATTCAAAAATGCATATGTGTAAAGGGAAAAGTAGGAGTAAATCAAGGATTCCTTGTTCAGGCATGTGTGTCATGTCCAATAATGCAGAACATAATAGCCTTATCTAAAGAGACACATGCTTGGTGATGAAACTATTAAGTGTGAAGGTCCAAGTCTAACATAGTGCATTCAACTTTGCTTCTATAAGGGTGCAAATGAAAAGTTATAGGTGTAGATGCACAAATTTGAGTGTGTATTTCAAAGTTAAATTGAAAAAAATTGTGCAAAAGTGTGTGCCTCTCTATGGAAACACACAACCAAAGATCAAAGTGCTAAGTACATGTCAAAGTGTGCAGTTTGTAGATGGTAGACACTTTCAAATGTTAGAAATAAGCCACACCTAGACCAACGATGGATTGGCTACAAAAGGGTTGGTAGCTTATGTTGAACATAGGTTGTCATTGATGTCAAAAGTGTTCAATGATACATCAAAGGTGTGATGTCTAAGGAGGTGTAATACCAGTTGAACAGTGAATGCAATAGTACTTGAATTATCATTATCAGTGCATTTTGAAAATAACGTACATCTGACTACTTACTATTGTATGCTTGCAATATCATGCCTACATCTATTCATATTGTCAAAACTGATCCATAAGTCTTACATGGAATGTTGGAGATTAGTTACTCAAGGTAGAGAGATTTATTTGGAAATATAGTTATGTTATGTATTCCCTTTTGGATGTGAGTTTTTCTCTATGGTTTGAAAGGAGAGTATGCCTATACATGTTCTATCATAGTCCAAAAATTTTAGAAGCTATATTCAACATGCAAGAAGTTTGAAGTGACATAAGGTTCATTGTGCTTTCCAGTCAACCAGTTGATGTTCCAGAACTGTGTGGCAATGACTAGTAGTGTGTGTCATCCTAAGATAGTGTGGGATGATAAAATAGGTCATCGTTAAGGTTCATGTGGAACCACATGCCATCATGTTCTTTTGGTGGTAACAGATTTGGTTTAGGGCCAACCTATTACACATTTCATATAATTTGAATTTAGGTCCACCTTATGTTGTCCTACTTAATTGCAAATCCCTAGTTGACATGAATTGAGGTTATTGTAGTGTTTTGTATATAATCATCATCTCACTTCACATAATAAATGTAGAGAAGGTGGTAAGTGAATATACAAGTGAATGCAAGTGAGCAATTGTGTGAGCGAGTATTATTCAATGGGAGTTGCATCTTAGTCATTGTGTGTCATCATCAAAAGATCATAAGGAGTATAGAAGAGTGTCTGAAGCAAGTTCAGATCTTGTGTAAGTTGTGTGATCAACATTGAAGATCCATAAGCTTTATCTTTGTAATTAGGTAGGACATGTGTTCTACTTATTGGGTTGGTTCTCAAATCTTTGTATTTGGGATTGGTGTCTCTAGTAGGTTGGTGCCTACAAATACAATTGGGGATTGGTGTCTCCGGTAGGTTGGTGCCTACTTCATATTATAAATTCCCTTATTATATTCTTGCTTTGTGAGGTTGGATTTGGATAGTAGATCCAAGCATCTATTCTCACTGTGGTTTTTCCCATCGTGAGTTTCCATGTATATCTAGTGTTGGCATGTGTGAATGTGTGCTTATGTGGTTGCTTGATAAACAATAGTTGTTTTAATTCAAGTTTCATTTTTGGATATATATGTTGAAGTAAAGAGTTTTAAAGAGATTTGATCTATTGATTCACCCCCCCTCCATCTTAGAAGATTGTGTGCCCTTTAGCTTAGTGGTAGAGCACTCCAATAGAAAATGAAATGTCCTAGGTTTGAGTCCTAGTTGGTCCATAAGTAGCGACTCTAAAATGAAGCATCTTGTTAGAATTATGAAAAACATGCACCACGAGATAGAACAATGAACAAAGACACCTTCCACACAAGAGAGCTGCAAACAATAATATGCAATATTCCTCAACAAGAAAAAGGTACAAAATTCAAGAGTTCAAGAGAGATAATACAATGAGGGTTTAGTGTTATCTAAGAGAAACCCTAAATGAGAAAGGGATTAGATCATGATAAGTGTCAACATCTCATGCACAATGAGATAGAATGATCTAATAATAGCTCTCTAGTTAACATAGAACAAAGACACCTTCCACACAAGAGAGTTGCAAACAATAATATGCAATATTCCTCAACAAGAAAAAGCTACATAATTCAAGAGTTTGAGAGAGATAATACAATGAGGTTTGAGTTCTATATAAGAGAAACCCTAAATGAGAAAGGGATTAGATCATAATAAGTGTCAACATCTCATGAAATGAGATAGAATGATCTAATAATAGCTCTCTAGTTAACATAGAAAATCACTCCTAAGTTTAGCTTAAGTGCATGAGAATAAATTGGACTAATAATTAATTAAAGATTAATTAATTTTCAACTAATGCATGATTACTCTAACACCCCCCTTAAGATGATCTTAGGGAGTAGCTAAAAACCCTAAAAAAAAGAATGCATGATAAGTCCCAATAAACAAGGCTTAGTGAGGTATCCATGTACAAACAAAAGATCTCTCAAAATTGGAGAAAAGGAGAAAAACTCATGGGAAAATTCCTCTCTAAAAGAGAGAAAGGCGATTGAAGGATTGAAAGCCTCTAAAACAAGGTGAAGGACTAAGAATCCACCAACTGAAACAATGTCCCAAAAAAGAACATGTAGAACATCATTGAAGCATGAAGAAGTTGTAGACAACTATCGAAAGATGAATAATATAGTGCTGAAATGAAGAACCTCCTTTGAAACACATGATGATCAGGATCAAGATAACAAGAACCTGCATGAGTGCTCCCAACGACACTACTCGAATCAAATGGCAAACAAAGGCAAACATCTGAAAGTCGAAGATACAAATGTCAAGATCAAGAAAGACAATAATTTGCATGAGTTCCCCCAATGAAACTACTCGAATCAAATGACAAATAAAGGAAAATATCTGGGAGTTGAAGATACAAATGTTACATGAATCTACACGAGTGACCCCAACGACACATGTAGATTATTGTCCCTCTCTTGATCAATGTTCTTCAAACTATTGGTACCTGTATTTTTGACTTGCATATACCATGTTAGAATTGTGAAAAACACGGGCCACATGATCAAACAACGAACAAAGACACCTTCCACGCAAGAGAGCTGCAAACAATAATATGCAATATTCTTCAACAAGAAAAAACTGCAAAATTCAAGAGTTCAAGAGAGATAATACAATGAGGGTTGAGTGTTATATGGGAGCAACCCTAAATGAGAAAGGGATTAGATCATGATAAGTGTCAACATCTCATGCAATGAGACAAAATGATCTAATAATAGCTCTCTAGTTAACATAGAAAATCACTCCTAAGTTTAGCTTAAGCGCATGAGAATACATTAGACTAATAATTAATTAAAGATCAATTAATTATTAGCTAATGCATCATTACTCTAACACATCACATAGAATCTTGAGATATGCCAATGGTATTTTGTATATTGCATCAAGTAAGTTTGGGCTGGTTGGATATAGTGAACAATACCTAAATAGGTTTTCCCCTTCTCTTGAGCAAGTATTCGAATTTCAAGACAATGTAAGAGGTAGGGAAGAAGAAGAAGAAATGACAAAGGTAGAATTAGAAGAGATAGAGGAAGCAACTAATCAATAAGAGAAAACTCAAACAACCAAGAAGAAGCAAGTAGTTCACATCTCACTCTGAAGACAAAGAGAATAGTAGTAGCTCAAATCAAAGGTATGATAAAAGTAATGTTTAGTGCTATTACTATCATAAGTATGGTTATTTTGCAATTGAATGTAGAAGAATGTAATATGACTAGTCAAAATAAAGTGAAAACGGGGCTAACGAGGAGGTTGAACTTGAGCAATCAAAAGCATTTATAATGTGCAATATTGGTAAGCAAGGAAGCACTAAATTTCGGCATCTAGACAATGGATATACCAACTACATGAGTAAGAATAAAATAAACTCATTCAATGAAAATAATATTTAGTCTAAGATCGTGGGGAACAATGAAATAGTTCTAGTTGAGGGAAAGGGTTTGTTATGATTTGTACCAAGCATGGTGATAAAAGAGATAAAAAATATTTATTATGCTTTACCTAAATAAAACATAATCTCTTGAAAGTTTGATAGCTAGTCCATGGGTAGGATTTCAACATGGTATCAGAGCCAACCTAGGTTGGGATCCCAAAGCACTCACAATGTGACTTACAAGGGTGTTGAAAATAAGTGACACCTAGACCAATAATGGAATGGCCACAAAGAGACTAATAGCTTAATGGTAGAACTCTCTAGCGACAAATGGAAGGTTGATACGCCCTAACCCTATAATATGTATTGGGTTATGAGTATTTAGCATGTGGCTACATTAACTCTTAAATAAGTTACATGGGTAAGTGCAAGGAAATGGGGGACCAAAAGGAGGTTTTAAGTGACCACTTTTTTTTTAGTTAGGAAAGACTAATCTTGGATGAGAAATTGAAGGTAATTATGCTTAAAATTTGAATACACAACAAGAAGAAGCATTTTAGTGCTTTGAATCTACTTTCTAAACTACTTATTTTTTTAAATGAAGATTAAGAGGTTCAAATAGGGGCAACACACAAAGTTATCATGTTTTTTTCAAGAAAACATAACACAATGTCTAGTGTGTTGCCCCTAAAATGTTAGCTTTTTTTTAGTATTTCAAAACTCACTTTAGTGAAAAATTAGCTAATACCTTGTAGTTTATGCCCGATTTTTTTGCCAATTTTTAATGAATTTATAATTTTTCTAGTAATTTTCAAAGTGGACACATCCTGAAAATTAAAAAATTGAGCATGTGCCCCCTATTTTTTTGGAAACTAATCAGAAAAAATTGAATGTGCAAAGGATACATTCTAGTTTGTAAAAGTATAATTTGTTTCAAATTTCGATGAATGGATGGAAAAGGAAACAAAAAATACCATAAGTAGGTTTTTGAGTAAAAATGGAGATATTAGCAAAAAAATTAAAGATCAAAACCTTAACATATTTGAAACGTAAAAAAAGTAATGTTTAGAAAGCTAAGAGGGAGCTCAACATTACCATGTCTTTTTAACTTAACATTGGAAGACATGCGAACTTCATGGAGAGCACGTTCAAAATTGTTTTTTTTTTAAATTTATCAAAAACACATATGTGGGCATTAATATGTAAGTCCAACCTTTTCGGTTGGATGCCCAAGGAAAATTCAACCCTAAGGGTTAGAAATTCCCAAAGTAGATAATAATGCAAGTGCATTATAACACATTTGTGTTTCCAAGAAGCAAAAATAGCTCTATTTCTCTTCCCATCTCTCTCTACCTCCTTATATAGCTCACACTCTCCCTCTTCCTCGAGCTATGTACATGAAATAAACATTTAAGTATAAGTGGCATTTATACTTTATATATATAGTTTGAGGATGTTTGAGAATGGGTTTAGATCTCTGTGAATTATAATGCAAATTCTAGGTTTTGGAAGATTTTATAATTTTTCATACTGAATCAAATTTCAATAACCAATAGGCTCCTATAATCTTGCAATTTTCTAAGGGTAACTTTGCAACTATTCAAAAACACCATCAAGCCTCTCCTTAAATATCTCTACTTCTCCCCTCTTTCTTTATTTCCCTCTCTACTTCTTTGTATTTCACCCCCTCTCTCCCTCTAGACATATTCTCTACATCTCCTCTCTCTACCTACATCTCTCTCTATCTCACCTCTCTCCCCTCCTCTCTCTCTCTCCCTATTCCTTTAGATATCTCTCTATATATCTCTCTCTCTCTTTCTCTCTCCCTACCTCTTTCTTCTTTGAGAGAGAGGAAAGGATGGAGAGGTAGAGAGGGAGAGATATCTAGAGGGATAGGTGTTAGAATTGGCTATGGCTGCCAAGATCTTGAGACCAAATGGAAAGCACAAAAAGAGAGAATAGAATGTGACAAGAATAAACTGTATTCTCATCAATATGATTCAATGATATGATTGTGATTGTACAAATGAGAGAGAGCCCTTGGTTATATAGCCAAGGTGAGATGCAAGATGTCATA
The DNA here is from genome assembly GCA_007258455.2 of Sequoia sempervirens. Lineage (NCBI taxonomy): Eukaryota > Viridiplantae > Streptophyta > Pinopsida > Cupressales > Cupressaceae > Sequoia > Sequoia sempervirens. The sequence goes on along the minus strand of VDFB02307963.1, from coordinate 431,260 downwards.
GGATTATGACAAGTGTCTTAATCATATGACATGATATAACTAATCACACTTACCTAGGTTCACATGTGTTACAAGTCAAAAGATAAGATAAGAACTAATGACAACTAACACCTTCTAGAAAGATTCCTTACTAGGACCTAAGTAAACTTAACATGTGTAAATAAGTCCCCTAGTAATGAATTAACTAGGTACAAGACTTTATTTACACCAACACCCCCCCTTAAGTGCAACTTAAGGAGTAGTAGATTATTATGCAAATGACACCAAGATGGGTCTCGACTACTAGGCCATGTTAGGTACCCATGTACAAATGCAAAAGAAATCTCTCACAAATGAAGAAAGGGAGAAAACCTAGTGGGACAAAACTCCTCCCCAAAAGAGATGAAATACAAAAACTGAAACTCTTAATGATGCATGAGAAGGTAAAAACCTCACGTGAGGAAAAAGACCCCCCAATAAGAGAGAAGTAGAAGAGAGACAAGGTAGCCCCCCCTCAATGTTGAATCTCCTGCAATGATGGTAGAAGCTCAACATTGAATGTTGAAGATGATCCAATCTTTCCAAACAACGTTCCTCCCCTTAGAAAGAAACAAAACCATGGATGTATGTAGGATGTCAGGAATATAGATGATGTCATACTCAAGTGTCTCCATGTCGATGTCGAAAGATGACACACTCCAAATAGGCATTCTAGGCCACATTGTTGAAGAGGACAATCCAAATTCTAGTAGAGATGAATGTAGAACTTGATCCAAAGATAAAGATATCCCCTCTGAAGATAAAGAAGCCTCCTCCAAATGTGATCCAAAAGTGTCCACAGTCACGCCAAACTGCAAAGAATGATCATGTAGAGATTGAACAAGAGGGTCAAGGTGTTCCCTCACAAAAACTGAAGAAGGATCTTCTCCATCAAAGAGAAGATGAATGTCATCAATGATGTCTTCCAAATCTGCAATATGAGACTTCACAAACAAGTCTGAAATACATGTCAAGAAGTCATCTAAAGTATCCAAATCTGAAAGACAATGTAGATCCTACTACACTGAATCACAAGGAACCAAAACTGTGGAATCACAAGCATCATCAACTGCAACAGTGGATGAAGGGGATGAAATGCATGACTCAAGAACTGGATCTGATGTGAGAAATCCCAAGTTCAAGAAGCCAAATGTCTCCTCTGAATTATGGTCCATATGATCAACAGTCGAAGGAACAATGTCACCATTAGAAGAAAAATGTGCAAAGGTATACAACCGAGATGAATGATCAACCACCCTAGAAGCAATGATCTCTCTACTCTCCAAGTTTTGAATGATGACTGAATTAGGTGTCAATTCTTGACAGTCCTCCCATCTCCACCATGTGTAATCTGATAGATGGAAACAAGATTGTTTGTCAAATGAGGAACACACAAAACATCTTAAGAAGTGTTTTCCCCAAAACTAATAGATCCCTTCCCAATTACACTTATGTATGTATTGTTCCCCATAAAGATAGGAGACATATTACAAGGTTGAAATGAAGAGAATATAGATTGCGAAGATTCCTTTTGATGAGATGCTCATAAATCTAGAAGCCATCTCCCTGATCCTAGACCTGAAAAAGCATAGAGAGATTGTCCTTTATATCCTGATGTAGATGCTTGACCTTTGTCCTTTTTAGACTGTTTTGAAGAAGGAGGTGATTCAAACATTCTAGAAGGAAAATCAATGTGATTCTTTTTGAGAAGATGTTTCAACTCATCAATATCCTTCTTATAACAATAGTGTTCTTCATGTCTGTCCTTCTTGCAATATGCACAAGTAGGCCTCTCCTTCTTAGATGATTCTCCTTTTGAGGATTCTGATTCTTTATGTGGCTTGTTCTTTTTCTTCTTTTGCTTCTTATCAAGATTCCCTTATTCTTTTTGTACCTTAGACTCACTAGCCACCAATGCTTGTGACTTGGAAGACTTGATTAGACCCATGTTCATTAACTTAGCTTCATCTTGAATTAGGAGATTTGCAAAGTCATCAAACTTAGGATCAACATATGATGCTCCCATAGAAAGTCGATAGGTATGAAAGCCAAAAACAAATACTGAATACTCAGGACCAAGCTTGGATAACACATTTAGAATCAACTGTAAATCCTCTTTATCAATGTTGTATTCTTTCAACTGTGTTCTTAGTTGCTTGATTTTGGAGATGTAATATTGGATGTGGTCAAAAAATTTAGGATCAAGATTCATCAAATCATTATCAATCTAATATCCCCTAATCTTATCTGTTTTACCATACAATTTTTGAAAAGTCTCCCATGCCTCTTTAGGTGTTTTGCATGATTCAATATGAAATTGTAAATCAAATGAGACTAATGAACATATGCATCCAAGTGTTTTCTCACGATTAATCTCCCATCTTGCCAATTCTGAAGCATTAGTAGGCTGAAAAATGGTTTCCTTTAGATAGCCTATTAGACCTTTTCCCATGAGATAGTTCCATACTGATTTTCTCCACGTAGCATAATTATGTGGAGTTAGGAGTTCAATTTGTGATTTCCCCATTGCAAGAACACAAACCAAGCAAAAGAATGCAACCAACCATTGCAAGATTACCCCCCCAAATCACTCAATCATGAAACCCCCCAAGCAATATTTGATTTGGCACTTTATGAGTAGTGCGTTTACGATTGCCACTTGCCAAAAATAGCAAAGTGGACTTTGATCTTGGTGCATGCAAATGCCAAATTTGGCCACATAATCAAGTACAATTTTTGATACAAAATGAGATCAATCTTATCAGACCAATGAGAAGTACACAAAAAATCATGCACTTTAAAAAAAAACTGCACCCAAAAATGTTACTGTAGAAGCAAGATATGAGCTCCCGAAGTTATCAAAATGAGGACGAAGCAACACCTTTGAGAATCTACAATTTCTGGAAAAACTAAGAACCAAAACCAAAAAATAATTGCACCATCGTGTAGAGCACGAAAAATTAGCCCAAATAAAAAAAAATGCACTAAAAAAGGAGGTCATAAGCCCGAGTTATGAAGCTCCAAAGTTTTCCTATGAAAACCAAAATGCAAACCATGAGGGGTCAAGAAATTTCAAATGCATGTTCATGTCATCGATGACGTGGTGACGACATTAGCAGAGTACTCGATTAACAATGACGATCATGTGCCTGTCACAAAAGAATATGCTCCCCCAGTACAAAATATTCTCTAGACACTAACCGAGGGAAGAATCTTCCTAGATTCTACCGGAATCTTATTTTGTTGTATGTTTTATGACAAATGTCGATTGATTTGACAGCTGGGAGTGTTCACCAAAATCTTGGCCGCAAATTTTGAAATAACTGCCACCGTATAAACTTTGACCACCGATAGGAATGCAAGTGGGGTCGCATTTTGAGGGGATGGGCAACGATTAAGAGGTTGCCATGTGGAGTGTGGTAATAGTCTGTGAGACCTGTGGGTACAATCATATCTATGCAGTCAAGTCTACATTACTGCAGACTTTGCAAAAAATTCTTTTCGATTTTCTAATAAAAATTTATAAATGACACTATAGTCATTTTTAATAAAAAAAATCAAAAAAACTAGAAATTTTTATAAAAAAACGCCAATGGAAATATTTTAATTTTATTTTTGTACCATATGTAATTATGACGACCTGGGGGGTCGTACGACTCTAGGAAAAAAAATTTTGCCTCATCAGACAATTGCTCCGATTTGGACGATTTGGCAGTCGATCTTAGAGTTTTTGGCCCTTCTAGATGCGATGGGAAAGTCGGATTTTACCCAAAATGCTCCAAAATTGCAGCTACCTTCTAGATCTAGCAACCACTCTTCAACTTTAAACCCTCATAGATTTGGCCTCATAAGCCCGATTTGGACCAAAAAAAAGGCAAAATCGACTTTCTCAAACCTTTCAGACGCAATGGTGAGCTTAGATTTGCACCAGCGAGCTCCGATATGAACCTGCAATAAAGAGTCAAAAATGGAACTCCCACAAATCTGGTATCTCTCTTCTTTAAAAGACTCTAATAACACCTGACCCGCTCTGATACCATGTTAGAAGTGGCTATGGCTGCCAAGATCTTGAGACGAAATGGAAAGCACAAAAAGAGAGAATATAATGTGACAAGAATAAACTGTATTTTCATCAATATGATTCAATGATATGATTGTGATTGTACAAATGAGAGAGAGCCCTTGGTTATATAGTCAAGGTGAGATGCAAGATGTCATAGGATTATGACAAGTGTCTTAATCATATGACATGAGACAACTAATCACACTTACCTAGGTTCACATGTGTTACAAGTCAAAAAATAAGATAACAACTAATGACAACTAACACCTTCTAGAAAGATTCCTTCCTAGGACCTAAGTAAACTTAACATGTGTAAATAAGTCCCCTAGTAATGATTTAACTGGGTACAAGAATTTATTTACACCAACAATAGGGAGTGAGAGAGAGGAGAGGGAGATATATCTAGAGGGATATGGAGAGAGAGGAGTGGGTAGGGAGAGGGGAGAGAGAAATGAGAGAAAAATAGAGAGAGAGAGGGGGAGATATTTAGAGATATCTAAAGGGAAAGGGAGAGAGAGATGTGAGATAGAGAGAAGTAGAGAGGGAAGGAGGGAGGGAGAGGTAGAGAGAGAGGCGAGGAGGGGTAGGTAGAGAGAAGGAGAGGGGAGAGAGATAGAGATATTTAAAGGGATAGGGGTAGAGAGAGGTGAGATAAAGAGAAGTAGAGAGGGAAGGAGGGAGGGAAGAAGAGATAGAGGGGTGGGGGTAGGTAGAGAGAGGGAGAGGTGAGAGGGAGAGATATAGAGAGATATCTAGAGGGATAGGGAGAGAGGTGAGATACAAAGAAGTAGAGAGGGGAGGAAGGGGAGAGGGGCAAGATAAAAATATAGAGAGATATCTAAGGAGAGACTTGATGATGCTTTTGAATAGTTACAAGTTACCATTAGACAATTGTAAGATGATAGGAGTTTGTTGATTACTAAAATTTGACTATGTATAGGAGTGAATTTGCACCCCTCTTGCAAATTCCCCTTTTACATCATTCACCTTAGAAAAATCAAATTTGACCATGTAATTTTGTGTTCTCATTCTGTACTCCATCCACTTGGTGCTTGTTTTTAATGTCGATGCGGGAATTTATGTAGGGGACGTGCGCGACGTGTGGACATCTATGCGGCACACTATCATCCTAACAAGATTTATGCCTCTAGAATCTGCAAAGGCATTACGTTCTCCATTGGTGATGAAACGTAACACCCTTGTGCCTTCCTGCTGACCTTTGAATGACTATTTCCCTCCCAATTGATCTTCAAATGGCTATTCTTCACTTTCAATCCATCTTCTTCACATATCTACACACTTAAACATTTTCTTGAAGACATTTCTCACGCATTCTCATACTCTCAAGCTACTTGTTGCACTATTGGCTTCACTATTCCAGCATTACAACATGTAAGAGAGGAGGACCAACCACACCAAGGCTTCAGGTCATGGAGAGCCAAGAGTAGAGGGCTTCCCTAACTTACCTTAAGCTAATGGATATTTTGGGACAAGAATTCAAAATGAAGAGCACTCTCAAGTGCTTTTGTCACTCTACAGATCTAAAAATCTATTTGGAGCTAGACGAACAATTTTTTGAAATTCAAATTGCACCTCAGAAAGCTCTTTGTTCAAGGATGGCAGCGCGGGTCTAGGACAAAAGCACGCCATGCTAACGTCTCTCTAGTGTGTTGGTGTTCGTACGGCTAGAAAATGTAAAATGCAGTGTAAAATACCAAAAACCTACTTAACAGCCTAGCTAACTAGTTTTAACAAAATGAACAAAATTATGAAGTACAAAAAGTAAATATGTAAGTGATAAAATAAGTAGATGAAGGCAAGGGTGACGAATATCAACTCATGAAAGTGCTAGTTTTCCAGTGAGCTCCACACACACGTTCACCTACACAAAAGCAAGAGGGGAAAAATGTTAGGTTGTATAGGGTTTGCCTCAGTCAAACCCCCGCTTTGGTGTTTCCACCTCCACAGATAGCCAGGAAAGCCACAAAATAGAAAATGTGATAAAGGAAATAGAAAAGAAAACATTGAACGCTACAAAAGATGCTACGCTACTCTATCAAACCACAAAAGGAAAATGAAGTGTTACCACCTCCACCCAAAGGCTCTTAAGGCCAATGAAGGGAGAATACAAGCAATGAGCTTGGCAAAGTCGATATGGCCACAGCGGTGATGAAGGGAGGTCTCACAAGACTCCAAACTCACAGCTTCTATGGTAGCACCACACAAACAAGAATGGAATTGATGAAGTAACAAGCTTGCTTGTTGCAATGCTCAATGGCATTGTGAAAATAGATTGCTAGAATGTTGAAGAGATTGTGAAAGATGAAATGAATTTTTAAAGGAGATGAAGTGATTGTGAAATGGATGCCTTTCAAGACCAAAATGGAAGAGTCATTTTTGGGTCGATTGGTTGCACAAAGGCATTACAATTTGTCCCCAATGAGGAGTGTAACATCCCTGTGAACTCCAGAGGTGGGAATCTGTTAGGAACGACAGCACACTACATAGACATCTGTGTGTTGCACTCGCGTCCCTGACAAAAATTCCCCCATCGACACACAAAACATGTGCCAAGTGGATGGAAGGCAGGTGGGTGATGTGGAATTTCGCCTTCGGGTTTGATTTTCTAAGGTGAGGGCATGCAAAAGGGGAATTTACACAGAGGGTGCAAATTCACTCCTATACATTTTCCCCCCACTTTAGCAAGCATGAGTATCAATGAGTGTTCGGTAAAGTAGATTGAAGAGTTAGAAGTGTATACGTAAACCGTCAAGGAAGCATATCGTGATCTGGAAAACTCAAAAACATAGGGCAAGTAAAGGACTCCACAAGTACTCTCTCCTAAGGAGGTTTGAACAAAAGGACTCTATAGCTTCGCAAAACTACAAAGTTGAACAAAGTACACCGAAGGCCCACAAACCAATAATGAACAAATCCCGTAGGATGTAAGCACTTCGTAGGCCCTCAAACCTGCAAAGAAGGCATTCCCCCAAGTACTCTCTCATGAAGGAAGCCTGGTGTAAGGGGACCCCACAAAGTCAGACTAGGAAGCAGCTTCATTGGCCCACTTGCAAAGCAACATGGTAATCTGCAAATAAAACATGTTAGAAAACGAAAAGCAGCCATGCAGGCAATCAAGCAAATAGTCACATAGACAGTCAAAGGAAAATTGAAAAGCTTTCAAAGGGGTCCCTCGGGAACCCTTCAAAAGAAAAGGGGTCCACTTAAGGGACACGTTGTTTGAAAATGCAAGAATGTTCTTTTCCAAATCGATTCAATCATCAAGGAATCCTTTCGAAAGATGTTCACTTCATCAAGGAATTTCAAAGGAAGAGAATGCCCCCTCACGAGTGGAAGGTCAAGGCTCCTCCCATAGGAAAAGCTTCTCCCTCCTCGGAGAAAAGTTTTCAAGTTCTTTCTTTGCGAACCCATGACAAAGGAAACACGTTCCACTAAGGGTCCTTGTTGAGAATGTGATTTATTGAAAAAGTTTGCAAGGATTTTCGAGAAAAGATTTGTTGGCTATGAATGCGTTTTTTGAAAATCAAAGTTGACATGATGCCCCCCCTTACGCTGGTGTGTGTTGAACATAGAGGCATGTGGCATCCTAAGGAGAGAAAAGCAAGAATGAAAAATTGATGTTGTGTCCTGTAGGACATAGTGAGATGCCACCATAGTAATGTTGTTGCACATACACAAGGGACAACACATGAATACTACAACATCACAACTCAAGAAAAGAAGAGAGATAACCAAAATTGAAAAAAGAGACAATAATATCACAAAGGGCATAGGGGAAATCTAATATTTTGGGGTCAGAACTGCTCATATATATATATATATATATAGTATATAGATGAACTGTCATCAACCCCCTACTATATCAGACCATATGAAAAATGCACGGGAAGAAATAAAAAATAAAAAAATTGAGTCAACATGGAAGGGAAGCCTAAATTCCCCCAACACTTTGCATCATCCCCAATTTTTCGAAAATCAATACACATAACAGAGGAAGAATGATGCCACAAATAGAGGAAGTTTTACGACACATAATCATTTTTGTATCCAAGCACCTACAAGGGTGACAAGGGTTATCTAGGAACACATAACACAAGCATGGGGGAACACATCATAACAAACACACACTTAATCTAAAGGTAAAGAAGAGGCATCCCCCTAACACTCATCAACCAAGAGGTCGTTTACTTCCCAATCTAGATCATTGTATGGGGAAGGTGGATGAGCCTGAAGCAGTGGAATGTTAAGGAGACTCTTCAAGGTCTCCTCCACTCAATTCTTGTGGAGCAAAGGTCAGTGACTTCGCGAAGATCGCTGATAGGGTCGGGACCTCATCCAAAGAGTTAAACATGCACTTCACAGGAGTGTCGTGTGTTACCTCAACGGGCGAGGGAGGCGGTGCCTGAGATTCACTGCTAGGCTCACTGAGTGACTCGGGAGCAATGACAAACTTAGGGGATGTTGGAGCTTGTTTTTTCACAAGGATGGCACATGCTAACACAAAACCACCCTTTAAAGAGGGTGGATTCCTCTTATGCCCCCCATCATTGGAAGGGACAACCTCCACCTTCCGCTTCGTTAGAGGGAGACCCCCACAAACGAGGTAAAAGGAACTGAAGAGGAGAAAACTTCAATGGACACCATCGAAGTATTCAGAATGTCCATGGGCTTTGAGAATGGCTGGATGTCTGGAATGGACATCAAGAGAGGTGGCTCGATGGAAGGAGCAATAAACACTTTCACCTTTTTAGGGTCAAGGGTGTTCATGCTTGCAGTAGGAGTCAAAAGTAGCACTAAGGATGATTGAACAGAAGCAGAGGGGATGGGAGAGGAGGAGCTAGCAGGAGGCTCTGAAATAGGGGCGGTTGGCTCCCCTTCCTTCCTCTGCAAAGTGGCCTACTCAACCACCAGAGCCTTTCACTGACGCTTGTGCTCGAGCATAAGGAAATTTATGTGACTCCAAGAGCCAGAGACTGGAGGCTGAGACATAACAGAAGGCTCCTGCTCAACCATAGGAGTGTCCATCATGGCCATTTTTGACAGAGGGAGAGACTCTTGGATTGGAGTAGGAGGAAGAGACTAAGGAGAGGTTGGAATAACAATAGGGGGAGTTAGTTCTAGCACCTCAATGGAGGGCCCCTTCCCATTCACTGACTTGTGGGCAGGAGAGGTAGGAGGCCGCGGAGGCCGAGACATAGAGGATTCCCCGTGGTGACCCTTCCTTCTACCATATAGGTAGGGCTAAGGTCCAAGAGGTACAGTAGGAAGGTATGATATCTTAATCTTGGTTTTACGCCAAACAGGCACCATCAAACTTCTTATGTGGAATTTAGGAGTAGTCATCCAAAACTCTTCTTCGGAAAGAGGGGGGCAAAAGAGGTGCTCTGAGGATGGATAGGCCTCTCCTTTCCCTTTCGAGAGGTGGAGGCAGTTTATTAGTGCACTATTGGAGGAGTCACTTTCGGCTATCCTTTACCCCCATTTTTATACTTCACGTAGTTTCGGTAAAATAGGTCCATTCTTAGGGGAAGCAAACCGACCGTGGCAGGCCAAAAATAATCCAATGAATAACCCCCACGGGATACCAACAACTAATATCTAGTGTCATGCACAACATGCACAACACCTTCATGGGAGAACTTAAAAACACTTATGAATAATGGAAGCGATTTCGTTCGTGGATGCTAGCCATGGGATACCCAACTTCACACTGAATAAATCAGATTCTGGAATAACATCAAAGGTTGTATCCACAGCCCTAGGTCCAACTAGGATGAAAAGGGTTATGGAGCCATATGGCTCGAGAGAGAGAGAGAGACCATCGTGCGTACGTATAGTAGATTTTTTTTCTTCATATTTCTCCCTTTGTAACAATTTTAGCCATAGCATCTCCTTCGTGTTAACATTTACTCGGCTCACGGGGTCAACTAGGACTCTCATCACAGTGTTTCAATTAAGGCGAGCAGGAATGTGCAGGGGAGAGGGCTTATTATTCAAGGGAAAATCTTGCGAGGTGAATGTCACATTTGGTGAGCTAGTCACAGGCTACAAAGGAGTGACCGTGACTATGTTAACGTACACCGAGGGTTGAGTTGAAGCATCAGAGGGGTCAATAATCAAATTTGCAGAATGAGATGATAATGGGTCCATGTGAATCTGTAACTCGCTATTGGCCTTCACTACCAATTTATTCATTTTTTTTTGTCCCATCATGACGAATGGTACCGTCATCGTTGTGATCATGTATCTCATGATGCAGGCGCATACAACACTCAGTATCATGCCCGTTAATCCTATGGTACTGAAAAAAAGCATTCACATCATACCAATCAGGATAAGGTTCCTTAAGAGGTCGAGGATTTTCCAAACTTATGATCTTATCCTTCAACAACTTTTGCAAGATGGAAGAATAGGATTTTGCTAACTCTGTAAACTTCCTGTTGCTTTTAAGGTCATTATCATTTTTTGCAGCGACTACATTCACAACAGCATTACCCTTTCCTGAGATAGACAAAATAAACTTTCTTTCTGAATGGGAGCATAAGGAAGGTCCCCTGAGCTGAACTACCATTTGCTAATACTCTCATAACATGACACATATGTGCAAGGGAAGGGTATTTCATTAAGGAAAAATTCTCCTGCCAGGCTCACTGCAGGTTGCCTATGAACTCCTTTTGCACATTGGAATTGGGCAGCAGGTACAAGATCTATGAAAAGAGCGCTTGGTATCATGCTATGAAATCAATTATCTTCTCGTTATCTCCCTGCTTACATCGGACGAGATCAAAAAAGTTCATCTTCAAACCGATGTTATCCTGGAACTAATGGAGAAACTTATTAACAAGTTTATCAAACAAGACTATAGAATTATTAGGAAAGGAACAGTAGCACTCAAGTGTTGTGTGCTTGAGAGATCGAGGAAAGAGTTTTTCCATCAAAGTATCATGATGAAAGAAATTTGTGCACATGGCATTGAAAGCGTACACATGTGTCTGCGGATCCCCTTTTCCACCATACTTCTCAAACTTAGGATTCTCCTTTCCTTGGGGGGAGGGAGTACTCAGGATTGCTACCGACAATGGGCTATGTGGGAAAAAAGGGTGAAAAATAGGCTAGGCGGAAGCTTGAGAAAGGCTCGCCAACTGGTTTTGCATCTGACCCATGTTCTAAAGTAGGGCATTTAGAACAGGGTCAGAGGACAACAAAGGCCTAGTAGAACCACCAGAGCCACCGCTACTAGAACCACCTCCGGAACCACCTCTAGAGCCACCATCGTGACTACCGCCGGAGCCACCTCCATGGCCTCCACCAAAGCCACCTCCGCCAATGCCACCTTCGCTACCAAAGCCACCACCACTTATTCCACCGAAGCCTCCACCACCAGGGGCACTAGGAGCAGTGAAGCTCAAACCAAGGGGTATTTTGCTCACCTTGATAGTGTTAAGCCTTTGAGAAGCAGAAGAGACGCTGATCGAGGGGCCTGTTTCGGCCATGCATACAAACGTGGTAGGAATTGAAATTCCTATTTTTCTTTCATAGGCATCGAGCACTTCCCCTCAGGTAGTAACCCATCTAGACTTATATGAAGGGATATAAGCTTCGGTTAGGTCGGCAAGGCCACGTAAGAAATCTATGCTTTTCTGATCCTTTCCTGATAGATGTCTCACCTCGCTAGTAAGCCTAGCAGCTCTCGACATGTTTTGTGCTCTCTCCAAATGATTCTCAAGGTCTGACATTCTGTTATCCAATGCCAAAAGTTTTTCCACAAGGATATGCACAACATCATCCTCATCTATAGATGAAGCCATAGGGGATGTTGGGGGAGTAGGAATGCGAGTGTTCTTGTCTATGAAACCCATCTCATTAGTAAAGCTTCTAGGAAAACCAATGGTAAATTCAGTAGCTAGACTAGTGGAAGAACTGGAGATGGAAACTAGAAGTGACCTTCATCTTCTCCATTGGTAGGTGTTGCACACTTCTCCTAACAACATACCCGGAAGTTGTGGACTAGGTTGTGATGCTCATAAACCTTCACAACACTCAGGCTTACAACAGTCACTGGACGCGAGGAAAAAGTTTCAACACAGGAAAATGGATAGGCATTGTTCATGTCGGATTCACCAAAAAATGTAAGAGAGAGGGACCAACCACACCAAGGCTCTAGGTCATGGAGAGTCGAGAGCAGAGGGCTGCCCTAATTTACCTCGAGCTAATGGATATTTTGGGATAAGAATAACAAATGAAGAGCACTCTCAAGTGATTTTGTCACTCTACAAATCCAAAAATCTATTTGAGGCTAGACAAGCCAATATTTGGAGTTCAAACTACACCTTAGACAACTCTCTGTTTGAGGACGACAATGCAAGTTTGGGATGACAACACGACGTGTTGGAATCTCTCTGGTGCATTGGCATTTGTATGGCCAAAAAACATAAAATGCAGTGTAAAATACTAGAAAATTACTTAACAACCTAGCCAACTAGTTTTAACGAAATGAACAAAACTATGAAGTACAAAAAGTAAGTATGTAAATGATAAAATAAGTAGATGAAGACAAGGGTGACAAATATCAACTCACGAAAGCGCCAGTTCGTCAACGAGCTCCACGCACACATTCACCTACACACAAGCAAGAGGGGAAAATTGTTGGGTTGTATAGGGGTTTGCCTTAATCAAACCCCCGCTTTGGTGTTTCCACCTCCACGGACAGCCAAGAAAGCCACAAAGTAGAAAATTCAATAAAGGAAATACAAAAGAAAGCACTAAACACTACAAAAGATGCTATGCTACTTTATCAAACCACAAAAGTAAAATGAATTGTTACCACCTCCACCCAAGGGCTCTCAAGGCCAATGAAGGGAGAATGCAAGCGATGAGCTTGGAAAAATCGACACAACCGCAGTGGTGACAAAGGGAGGTCTCACAAGACTCCAAACTCATACCTTCTATGGTAGCACCACATGAACAAGAATGGAATTGATGAAGTAACAAGCTTGCTTGTTGCAATGCTCAATCAATTATGAAAATAAATTGCTAGAATGATGAGATTATGAAAGATGGAATGAATTGCTAAAGGGGATGAAGTGATTGTGAAATGGATGCCTTTCAAGACAAAAATGGAAGAGGAGTTGTTTTCGGGTCAGTTGGTCGCACAAAGGCATTACAATTTGTCCCCAATGAGGAGTGTAACATCCCTATGGACTCCAAAAGTAGGAATCTGTCAGGGACGACAACCTGCCATGCAAATGTCTCTGCACCGCGCTCACATCCCTGACGAAAATTCCCCCACCCACTCACAAAACATGTGCCAAGTGGATGGAAGGTAGGTGGGTGATGTGGAATTTCGCCTTCAAGTTTGATTTTCTAAGGTGAGGGTATGCAAAAGGGGAATTTACACAAATGGTGTAAATTTGCTCCTATACACAACATTCTTCACAGTTACCACAAAAGTTGCAACTTGGTGTCTTTCAAGACTGCTTTCGGTGTTGTTATGGCTACATCAACTTTTCCATAGTTGTAGACTTGCATTCCTCTCTCATTGGCCTTGAGTGCCTTTGGTTGAGGGTGTTATTGCTTAATTAATATTACTTTGTTGTTGGATTTGAGTAGCATAGTGTTTCTCATAGCGTTTAGTAATTTCCTTTCCCACATTGTTTCTTTATCATATTTTTATCTCTCTATCTATCTAGCTATTCATGGAGGTGGAAAAACTAAAACGGGGGTTTGACTACAGCAACCCCGAAACAACCCCAACATTTTTCCCTTTATTGTGTGTAGGTATTCGTTCGTGTGGAGCTTGTTGGTGAATTGGACTCCTCATGAGTTAAATCTTCACCACCTTTGTTCTTTTCACTTCTATATCATCTTTCTCATCATTTTAGTTATTATGTTATTTATTTGTTTTAGTCATCACTTTAAAATTCATTCACTAAGCTGTCAGTAGGATTCTTATCCTTTTCTACTTTTTATCCATACAGACGCTAGCGCACCTGTGAGATGCCAACACATTGTGCTATTGTCCCTATTATGTGATGCTTTCCTTTGGCAAAGAGTTGTCTGAGGTACAGTTTGGGTTCTAGAAACTTGCTCGTTTAGTCTCACTAAAACTCTCGGATTAGAAAAGTGACAGAAGCACTGACAGTGCTCTTCATTCTCTATTCTTAGCATCAAACACTTGTCCAACTTGAGGTAGACTAGGGAAGCCTTCCACTCTCGAATCTTCGTGACTTGTAGCCTTGGTGTGGTTGGTCTCGCTCTACATTTTGGTGAACCCGATGTGAACCATTTGGTTCCATTTGGCAGTGTTGAAAGACCCTTTCCTCGTATCCTAGGAGTGTTGTGGGTGTGAGTGGTGTGAGGTTCCTAGCCTTGCAACCCAACCTACAACCCCTAGTGGCGTAGCTGGAAGGTTCCCTAAGCATTGCAGAATGAAACCTTGAGTGGGTCACCGTCTAATTACAAAACCCTTCGGGGAATCTATGAAAGTTTTATTTAGTGTATGTAGAAATGGCCTCCTTACATCTACTCATCCCATCTGCGCAACCTGCAAGTGGATCTCCTGGCATTACATTCACCTCGCAAGATATTCCGATGAACTCAAACAGAGAACCATCTCCTTTATACATCCCTACACGTATCAATGGAAACACTATATCGAGTGTTCTTGTTGACCCTACATGTCTGATGAATGTCATTATGGAGGAGATCATACTGATTAACTTCTTGCACAAGGATGCATATGATGAATCTAGGAGCACTATTCATACACATGATGGGATTTTCATTCCTCCCATTGGTTACATCACCTTGTCAATCCTAGTTGGGCTTAGAACCGTAAATGCACTCTTCAACATAATCTTGGGGTTCGAACTATTCAAGATAAAGCTAGGAATCCCTTGGTAGGTTGCTATGAATGTAGTTCCCTCAGTAGTCCATAAGTGCCTGAAGTTTTCCCATGAGGGTTCAATACATGTAGTCCACAACACCGGTTATAGACTGTCGATTGTGTGTGGGGGCTTCTCACTGGATCAATTTTTGCCTACCCCTATGGGTCTACTTCCTCCTAGGATAGATCTCTTGTACCAAACTTATGTGAAGTACAAGAGTGGGGCCATAATGCCTAAGGTGAGATACCCTCCTTCTCCCTATTCCATTTTGCATAGGACTTGCCTGAAGGAAGACATCAAGGCTACCTTGGCTTGAAAAGGGGAAGAAGAGAAGTGCGCCCAATGCCTCTCTTCTTCCTCCATTATTTTGTCTATCACTTCATCTTTCCATGTTGTGGTGCCATCGACTTTTTCTCCTATGTGCTTGTTGGGGATTATGATGGTGCCCGCTTGGTGAAATCCCAAGTGTTCGGCATTCGAACTTCCTGTCTTACCTATGGTGCCTCGGCCTGTTTTGTATGGTAATGGGAAGGGTCCTCGTGGAGTGTCCTCTATGTCTCGGCCTCTACAACCTCCTACTACTCCTACCTCTAAGGCAGTAAATGGGAAGAGGCCCATCGCTAAGGCGTTAGAGTCAGCTCCCGCCACTGTTGTTCCATCATCCTCTCAATCTCTTCCTCTTGTTCCCGTCCAGGAGTCCCTCCCTCCACCAGAAACAATTGTGATGGACACTCCAATGGTCGAATAGGAGTCTTCCATCTCATCTCAAGCTGCAACCTCTAGCTCTCAGAGTCATAGAAACTACCCTACACATGAGTGCAAGCGTCAGAGGAAGGCTCTGGCCATTGAGCAAGCTACCCTGTAGAAGAAGGAAGAGGAGTCAGCAACTCCTGCTTCGACACCTTCTACTGTGTCCTCTCCCATCCTCTTTGCTTCATTTCCTTTAGCTTCAGTCCTGCTTTTGGCTCCCACCGCAAACATGAACGATCCTTACCCGAAGAGGGTATAGGTATTCATTGCTCTTCTGGTTGAGTCGCCCCTTCTAATGTCCCTCCTGGACATCCCACCATTTTTGAAACTCGTGGACATGATGAATACCTTGGTGGTGTCTGTCATGGTTTTCTCTTCTTCCTTGGTGCCCTCTGCTTCATCTGTGGGGATCTTGCATCCCTCAATGAAGCAGAAGATGGAGGATGACCTCATTAGCAATGGGAGTCGGAAGAAGGGTTCACCTCCTTTAGAGGGTGGTTCTTCATTAGCTTTCATCATCCTAGTGATAGAGGAAGCCTCAGCATCCCCGAAGTTTGTCACTACTCCTGAGTCTTTTGATGAGCCTAGCAGTGGATCTTAGGTGCTGCTCCCTCACCCATTGATTTGATGCATGGTACTCCTGTGAAGTGCATGTTCAACTCTGCAGATTAAATAACCTAGAAATAACAATGAAGAATAACACAAAAGAGATCAACCCAGAATTTAACACGGTTCACCCAATATGGGCTACATCCATAGAAACTTAGCCATCCAATGATTTTATTATCCAACGCAAAATAGATTACAATCTTGTGAACACTATCCCACAATATATATCCCACCCACTTATAACAAGCTTTCTCGAACCTTCTAAAATTAGAGTTTTATAAGGTCCTTTTTTTCATTTGATGTGTTAATGGGAAAACCTTCACGTGTCAACAGGAAAAAACACCTTAACGTGTCAATGGGAAAAAAAACCTTGACGTGTCAACGAGAAAACACCTTGACGTGTCGACAGGAAAACATTGACGTGTTAACAAAAAAAATTGCATGATCAATCACCACATACTAACAGCAGATGATGTCCCAACCTTATCAGCGATTTTTCGTGAAATCGCTAACATTCACCCCATAGGAACTTAGTGGAGAAGACCTCGAGGGGCCTTTTTCCTTGGCTCTTGTTGTGAGAGGGTTGGAGGTTTCCCCCCTTGATCACCCTTGTCACCCTTGTAGGTGCTTGGATACAGGAGTGTTTTTGTGTTGTAAAAATTCTTCTATTTGTCACATCATTCTTCCTTTGTTGTGTATTGATTTTCGACAATTAGGGACGATGCAAAGTGTTGGGTGCATTTAGGCCTCCTTTCCATGTTGACCCATTTTTTTATTTTTATTTTTTCTTCATGTGCCTTCTTCATATGGTCTGATATAGTAGGGGGTTGATGACAGTTCATTTATATATATTATTATACTTATCTATTTATATTTATGAGCAGCTTTGACCCCAAAATATCAGATCACCCCTATCCCTTATTTGTGATGTTATTGTCTCTCCTTTCTTTGAACTTATCTCTCTTGCTTGCTTTGAGATGTTGTGGCGCTCACATGTTGTCCCTTGCATGTGCAACAATATTGCCATTGTTACAACTCGTTCTGTTTCATGACCCACAACATCACTTTTTCACTCTTGCTTTTCTCTCCTTAAGATTTCACGTGCCTTTGTGTTCGACACACACCATTCTAAGGGGGGGCTATCATGTCACTTTGATTTTCAGAAAATGCATTCGGTGGCCAACAATCTTTTCTCGAAAATCTTTAATATTTTTCAAAAAATTGCATTCCTCAACAAGGACCCCTAGAGGAATTATTTTCCTTCATCATGGGTTCGTAAAGAAAGAATTTGAAAAACCCTCCTTCAAGGAGGGAACATCTTCTCCTACAGGCGAAGTTTTGACTTTCCCCTTGCAAAGGGGCTTTCTTCCTTTCAAATTCCTTGATGAAGTGAAGTCTTTCAAAAGGATTCCTTGATGTTGAATTGATTTGCAAAAAATATTGTTGCACTTTAAAATAGTGTGTCCCTTGAGTGGACCCCTTTTCTTTTGAAGGATTCCTAAGGGACCCCTTTGAAAGCTCTTCCTTCAAATTTTGACTGTTTGCATGACTATCTATCTATTTTCTTGCTTGCGTAGCCTTTTGTTTCCTAACATGTTTTTTTTGCAAATTAACGTGTTGCTTTGCAGGTGTGCCTATGAAGCTTCTTTCCAATTGGACTTTGTGGAGTCCCTCACATCAAGCTTCCTTTAAGAGAGAGTAAATGGGGGCACCTTCTTTGCAGGTCCAATGACCTGTGAAGCACTTACATCCTGCGAGATTTGTTCACCGATGGTCTACGAACATTCAATGCACTTTGTTCAATCCTCCTCAAGAGAGAGTAACTATGGAGTTATTTGATTGCCCTGTGCTTTCGAGTATGCCAGATTACAGTATGCTTCCTCAATGGTTCAAGTATATTTTCTTGGAACTCTTTCAACCTACTTTAACAAACATTTATTAACACTCATGTTTTCTAAAGTCAGTGCAAAATGTATAGGAGTGAATTTTCACCCCTCTTGCAAATTCCCATTTTACATCCTTAACCTTAGAAAAATCAAATCTGACCATGTAATTCCACGTCCTCATTTTGTACCCCATCCACTTGGCACTTTTTTTTAGTGTTAGTGTGGGAAGTTTTGTCAATGGCATGCACGCGGCACACTGTCATTCTAACAGGATTCATGCCTCTGGAATCTGCAGAGGCATTACATTCTCCATTGGCGACGAAACATAATGCCCCTATGCCTTCTTTCCAACCTTTGAACAGCTCTTTTCCTCCCAGTTGATCTTCAAATGGCTATTCTTCACTTTCAATCCATCTTCTTCACATCTATACACACTTGAACATTTTCTTGAAGACATTTCTCACGCATTCTCATACTCTCAAGCTACTTGTTGCACTATTGGCCTCGTTATTCTAACATCACAACATTCTTCACATCTACCATAGAAGTTACAACTTGGTGTCTTGCAACACTGCTTTCGGCATTGTTGCGGCTACGTTGATTTTTCCATAGTTGCAAACTTGCATTCCTCTCTCATTGGCCTTAAGTGCCTTTGGTCGAGGGTGGTATCACCTTCTTACTATTACTTTGTTGTTGGATTTGAGTAGCATAGTGTTTCTCGTAGTGTTTGGTAATTTCCTTTCCAGCATTGTTTCTATATCATATTTCTATCTCTTTATCTATTTGGCTTTCCGTGGAGGTGGAGACACCAAAAGGGGGGTTTGATTGTGGAAAGACCCGAAACAACCCCAACATTTTTCCCTTCTTTATTGTGTGTAGGTATTCGTTCGTTTGGAGCTTGCTGGCGAACTAGACTCCTCGTGAGTTAAATCCTCACCACCTTCGTTCTTGTCACTTCTATATTATCTTTCTCATCATTTTAGTTATTCTATTATTTATTTATTTCAATCATCTCTTTAAACTTCATTTGCTAAGTTGTCAGTAGGATTCTTGTCTTTTTTATTGTCTTTTTCCACATTTTGTCTATACGGATGCCAACACACCTGTGAGACGCCAGCGCGTCGCGCTATCATCCCTATTTTGCGTTGTTGTCCTTTGGAAGAGAGTTGTCTGAGGTACAGTTTGGATTCCAAAAACCTACTCGTTTAGCCTCACTAAAACTCTCGGATTAGTAGAGTGACAAAAGCACTGAGAGTGCTCTTCATTCTCTATTCTTAGCATCAAACACTTGTCCAACTCAAGGTAGACTAAGGTAGCCTTCCACTTTCAGCTCTTAGTGACCTAGAGCCTTGGTGTGGTTGGTCCCCCTCTTCTACAAACTAATTCTAAAAAATTATAAGATCTTCCTGTGATATTGGAAAAAGGGATCTAGGGCCTAAATCATACTAGTTCTAATATTATAATGGGAAAGGGACTAAAATTGATCTCAACACCCACTTGGCTACAAACCCTAATGGAAGAGCTAGAATGGTGGATCTTATTTTTAATCCGTTATGAGGATGATGTGTTGATATGATTAATATAATTAATTTCTTATTAGTTGACTAAATTTGATAATGCAATGATATTCCTAGGTTAATAATGGAAATGCAACAAATTATTGAGATTTTTGGAAAACACAAAAATGATAAACAAAAATAGAGTTCAAAACAGTAGAGGGCGAACACATAAGAACTTGACATATAAATTTGGGCTTGAAATAGTTACACAAGGGCGTTGGGAATTCTAGATTAGGTAACAACTACTCAAGATCCGATTTCACTGTTCTATTGCTCCTGGTCTGTGTTCTCTTGTCTTCTGGACTCATTGTCGAAACTAAAATCCACTTTCCTTGATTTGATGAATTGTAGGACTTGAATGCTTCAATGATCAATTAGATCTTTTATCTTGATCCAATTCACTTTAGATATATAATCTACACACATGAAAGAGGGGGAAGGGTTGTGTTGTATCAGGGCTTCCCTAAGTCAAACCATGTTTTAGTATTTCTACCTCTACAATGATTATGATAATGTAAAAAGAGAGCTTGCCCTTAGTTGGCAGAGGCTAAATGATAAACAAGTGAAATACAATTATACAAAACCTAGATGAGAAATGCAACACACAATGATGCAAAACCTAGATCTAGGGTTTGAAAAACTATCAAATCAAAAAGTTATGATGTAAGAATGTCAAGTTCACCAAAATGAAACATAATAATGTGGTACACCCTAAGTTTAACACTCAAGACCTAGGGAGTATTTTATTGTTTTTATGGTTTCGTTACGATGCAAATCAACAAGGTGCATAGATTGACTTACAACCTCTTAGGTGAGTCAACCAAACCTAGATCTTCATCTATTTGAGGATAGGAATAATTTGCAAATGATTTGAAATGATTGACCTAATTAGACTAGATCACCTAGTATGATAAATGTAATTTCCCAACATTAAATAGATGGAAATAGAACTCTTCAAGTGGATCTAGAAAGTGCAAATTGATGTGTACTTGTCACCAAAATTCAAATTTGAGTGTTGTACCAGGACTAGGTCGCCCCTGGCAACTGGGTCTTTGTTAGGGTGTCTCCCAATTTTCAAGGTCCTCTAGTGTTGGACCTAAACTTCTATTTTTTGCTTGTCCCACTATCGAAGTGTCATCAGTAAATTCTATATTTGAGTTTCTATGTCTTCACAACTTTAATGATAATAAATGCAACAATGCAAAATGGATGTACAAACTCTCTTCAATACCTTCTAAACCTGCAACCTGCACATTCACAAAGAGAGAAGATGTGCCATATAGGGGTTTGTCTCATTCAAACCCCATGTAAGTGTTTCCACTTCCACAATGGCAATGTCAATGATAAAACCTTAATGGAAAGGAAGGAAATATTTAATGAACACAATGTTGCAACTCACCACCCTTCAATGGCTTCCTTGAAGGATTGAAGACATACACATCACTTCAATGATTTGGATCTTGTTTGATAGACTTTCTTGAATGCTTGAATGCTTTGGAGATCTACAACAATGTTAGCCTTCACAAAACATGAAAATGAACAATTTGACATGATGTTGGATCTTAAATTGCTGTAATAAAATATGATAAAGTTGCTCTTGACTTTCTCAATAATGCTCTTAATCATAATTATTATATATTTCTCCTTAATGCTTGTTGTTAGATTTCAAATGATAAAAACACTAGGTATTTATAGGTGTTTATCTAATTTCCTAAAAATTAGATTCCAAAAGATAACACTTCATATTTGAATTTTGAATATTAAAATACCAGCAAAAACATATTTGAATTTGGGTCTCAACTAAAAAGGGGGACCCAGTCGCCCATGGGTAACTGGTTGTTGGCCCAAAATTCTAGGACACTCAAAGTCGGAGATAATTTAATGATTGAATGCATTTGTTTAATACTTGTCCTTCTTCCAAAAATGGTAAAAATTAGGCTTTTGAATACATAATTTGGAAAATTGGAAGCTTAATTAAGTCCAATAAATTAGGGGTCCAAAACATAATGTGAAATTGTAAGTGTATATAATTTTCTACATTACATTAAGTAACATCCTCTAAGATAGATTTTGATTGAATCACCAAGATAGGATGATCTTGTCATCTCTCTAAACAACCATTTACTTTCTCAATTTTGGGTAAGCCATTCTCAGATGAAGAACCTACACTAGTCATAAATTTATTCAGATGCTCCATGGCCTTTGCATGCAAAGAGGAAGAGGATATACCAAATCCGTGCCTCTAAGGATCATGACACTAGGGGATACACCACGCTTCTCCATTATGAATACAAGATCAAAAGGTCATAGGCTCCAAAAATGATTTGGGAGTTCAAACTACCCCAAACCCCCATGCACAAAAACTAGCAAACCAAAGAAAACTAGGGATCTTCATGCAACAAAAAGAAATCCCCCAAAATTCCCTCCACAGAACCAAGAAGAAAAAGACTTCTTGTCACATAAAATTGCACCTTACTAAACATGGAGTCCAGTGTTCTAATGACAATGGAAACGACCTCACGGTGTGGGACCTTGCACGAATGAGGTTGAGTCTTCAGAGAAGGTCGAATTCCTCTTCTAATCTAAGTGAAAATGTGTTAGTCTAACCCAACACATGAAAACCTATCACTACTCTATTGTAGCAGCTCAAAAGGAAAAGGGATAGAAAAATAACATGAAATAAAATGAAGGTAATACACCAAGATAGAATTTGTTTCTTCTTTGCTTCAGATTGCTCAATACATTAACAAATCAACTAAAACACACATTCAAACATGAAGTTAAGAAGTTTTACTCAAACATGCAAGAAACATTTGTGACAATAGCTAAATTTCATTAATATAGGCATAAAGCCAGACTTTACAATGGCAAAATGTAGAGATACAGTGTCTACAAAAGAAAATTGTGAGAGGATCCCAAAAGAACCCTTAAAAATAATACAAGTGTTGCCTTCATAGTTCAAACATAATTTAGACGAATACAACTAAACCTTAACCTAGCTAGAGTTAGCAGTCAAGGAGATATGATCAAGGAAAGATTTTCTCATGAAATCCTCACCAGAAAGAGAGCCTGGAGAAACCAAGACCAACACGCTATACCCATGCCATAAAGGTTATAACAACACAAGAAAACATTTCATGAATGTAGACTTGGGACTCTCGTGAAATCCACAGCTAAATCATGTCTTGATAGGAGAATCCAACTTGTAACACACAAAAGCATATCTACACCACCCTATCCATCAATGCAATATGGGAGAAGCACAAAAAATTAATTCGAAGTTGATTGAATTCGATATGGTTGTTGAAAATGCAATTGCACCATTACTCGAGGTCCTCTTATGAACACAGTGCGCTTAACCGTTGGAGTTTGAATTTAGGCCGCTCAATCATGGATGGACACCTAAGATCAAAGCCCCAATAGAAGTTTAAAATATATTTGTTCAATCATCATAAGATATATGATCAATGGTCATCATGAGTTCCCCTCACATTGCATATCACTTTCACGAACACATGTCATCTTCCTACAATTCTCCAGTCAACCAAGGTCTTCAAAGATAAGACCTGTGGGATGGTGGCGAATGGGCATGATTGCTCCACAAAGCTAAAAAAGGGCCCTTAGTTCATGTTCCTTCCATTGTTGCTTGAAAGCCTATAGGGTCCACTTTGAAAGTTGGACACGTGGAACCTTCCCACTATCCCACACTTTTATTTCTATGAATATTTTATTCTATGCGGAATCACAGGGACCAATAAAAAATGAACACTTGTCGAGTGGGACTAGGTTGAGCTTCTCTTAAAGACATTTTAAGCATGTGCTACAAGTTTTCACTTCAGTCAAGGTCATCGCTTGGGTAATAAATGGGTTGATCGATAAAAGAAAAGTTTTAATATCCTTGTTGGTAGTCGATAGGGGTTTTGAAACCAATATGAAACACCAAAAACCCTTTATCTTTATCACTTTTATCATCATCGAGCGGAGAAAGAGAAATTTTAGACAACTTTTTCGGATACCGACGCAAGTTTCCTAACTTGAGAAAAAATCTGAAATGACTCAACTTTTCGTAGACAAGGATTTTGAAGGTTAAGACAACATTTATAGACACTAACACACTTTAGAACCTCGCAAAGATGAACCTTGTGTGATACGTTGGGAGTACAAAAGGTTATGAAAACCTAGGTGGCAATCAACAAAGTTTTTTGAGTACTGACCAAAAGACCAATGACTTCAAGACTTAGCCAAATTTAGGACTTTTAGACCTAGTGCTTAAAGCATTAGACATAATGCATTAATATCTCATAACCCTCATGAATTAAGATTTAATCAAATATTTGAAACAGGATATGATTAGTAAGACTAGGATGTTGGGGTCGGTCGACACATGGTGTTAATGACATGATTTGTTACTTAAGGGATTGGAAACTGGCAGTAGCAAGTCAACAATTGAACATAAGAAAAAGCTAAGGGAAAAAGGAATTTCGGGGATTGAGATTGGGAGGAAGGCCTACTTCCCACGATGGAAAGATGGAAAGCGAAAAGAAGGAAGACCGAATCCAAAAGTCTAACAAACCAAGACTTGGATAAATCCTAAAATTCCTTTGATCCAGCTTTGGAGGTCAGATGGTAGGCTTACGACTTGCGAGAATTGAAAGATGGAAAGCGATAAGGTGGAAGCTTGATCCTTGAAGTCCGACAAGTAAAGACTTTAGAAAAATCTTGGAAATCATCCTTGGGACTTCAATGATTGAGGATAATTCTTAAGGCTTACCAAAGGAAAGCGATAAGCGTTAAAGGGTAAGACTGGTGGCTAAAACCCGAAACACTTAGTAGAAAATGGAAGGCAAAGGAGTAGGAGTGATGAAGAAGGAATGTGAGTAGAGAGGTAAGTGAAAGCACGAAAGTCTGAAACTTCAGGACTTATCCAATTTTTGAAGGAAGGATAATTCATGAAAGATGGCCCATGTAGGATCTCGCAAATTGGTTATTAATGATGTTTCATCAAAGGGTGGCATGAAATGTCAACAAGACTTAAAGAAAAAATAGCAGCAAAAAGCACCTCAAAAAACCCACACCACACTAAGGCACACTGCCCCCACCCCTAGCACACACCACACCCAACAAACCCCACACGAAGCACCCAGCATGGGATGATCCCACGTAAGTGGTTTACAATTTCATTCACGAATAAAAATTGCAAAAGCGCTCCCAAAAAAATCAATTTTTAGGGGTTTGCTCAAAAGGAGGTGTTTGAGCGAACCCAAAAAAGGTTTCACTCGAACACCCCCCTTCAAGCCAACCCCTTTTAGATGCCAGGTTCACTTGAACCCCTTTTGGCAGGCTTTCTTAAATGAAATCAAGGGAAAAAGGAAAAAGAAATGGGGGTTTGAGTGAACCCCCTTTCTAGTGAACCCCTCTTCGCTCGAAGGGGTCTAGAGGGTTCGCTAGAAGGGGGTTCACTCGAACCCCCCCTTTTTTCCCTTCTCCCCCTTTAGCAATTTTTTGCAAAATCTTGGCTTTTAGAGCTCGGGTTGAAGATGAAAATGGAATCAACTTCACAGACCCAACTCAAGGATTATAGTCCTTGAAACGAGATATCCATCAAATATAATTGTGGTTTTATTATGTATTTTTTTTAGTTTAATTAAACATAGGTTTTTCGCCAAAAATCAAGATCTTTGTTGTACACGTGGAAAAATAGTAGATTATCAAAAAAAAATTGAAAAAATATCTATGCCATTGATATTGATATCCTTGATCCAACAAAAAAAATGGAATTTTGATACATACAAAAAAAGTTGTGTTGGCAAGTAAACCTATTTCTAAATTGTAATTGGTTTGACTTCAAAACTTAATTAAGAAAAAAATATTCAATAAAACACTATGAAACCAAATGCATGCCCTAGATATCGTAGTTACAAATCTAAATTCGAAAAAAATAGAATTTTATCCTTCATAGAAAAAAATTTGTGTTAGCAAGTACACCACTCTTTACAAATGGTGTTTACTATTAAAAACTAGCTTTCAAAGGAGATTGAAAAAGAAATGCAATTTTATTCCAAAAGTTTATAAACATATATATTTAGAATCTACAAACAAAATGTCACAAATCACTAGTTTGTATCATCTTCAAATTCCTCGTGGTTTAGCAGCTACAGGTGCCCAAAAGTGAAGATTTAGTTAAAAAAAATCAATTCAATGTCAAGTTTGGCCAAAAAGTGTAACCCACTATTATGGGATCACCCCATGAGCAATAGGAAATGAGAATCACGGCTAGGGTTTCCCCTAGCCCGTGCAACATCAACGATCCTCAAACACCATTGGAAGTTCATCCATGTTAGAATTCTCTATTATCATGTATTTTTAGTAGTTACCAGGTAAATGAAATTCAAAAAAATATTAGGTAGTTTATTTGGTTAGATGGGAAAAGAAAAAAGAAAAGACATGTTGTGAAATGGGAGTGGTGTTGTTTTAAAAAAATGGAAGGTGGGTTAGGACTAAAATACCTTAAGAAGCCAAGAAACACCCTAGTAGGGAAATGGGTTAATAAAGCATTAAAAGGCAATGAACCTTGGAAGGTTCTGATTATGAACAATATTAACTCAGTTGTACCAAAACAAGCTAAAGATTGGAAATAAATTCCAAAAATGATATTCTCTTCAAAAAATTCCCAGTGATGATTGTTGGATCAAATGTGTTCAAAACCATTTGGAAAGCT
This sequence comes from Sequoia sempervirens, assembly GCA_007258455.2. Classification (NCBI taxonomy): domain Eukaryota; kingdom Viridiplantae; phylum Streptophyta; class Pinopsida; order Cupressales; family Cupressaceae; genus Sequoia; species Sequoia sempervirens. The sequence continues at coordinate 404,750 of VDFB02307963.1, read as the reverse complement.
TGGGAGATTATTAGGGAGAAAACCAAAATTAGTGAATTCATAGATCAAGAAAAAGGGTTGGTGTACCCTAATAGGTCAATATGGTGGAACCTACATAAAAAGAGGTAAACACATTGCTTTATTGCAAGGGTGTTCCACTAAAACATGGCACTTGAAAGGTATCAAGTGTTTTAAAGATATATTGGATTCTAATATGATTAAAATGTGGAGTCCCTAAGTAAAGAGTTCAACCTTCCTCCATCATAGTGGAGGACATACTCTATCATTAGGGAGGCATGCAGAAACATGCAGATCCTTGATTATGTTACAAGGGATAATGAATTCCTTGAAAATATAAATTAAACTAATGGCTCTAAAATCTTAAAGTTAAAACCTAAAATAATCTACAAGACTCTAACCTCTACTCAAGCATTTTTTATTTATATTAACTTGTGTTGCAACCTTGATATTCTTGTAAAATAGTGGGAAAAATCCATGAAGTTCATGTGGTCTAATATTCTTGAACCAAAAATTGTGTGTTTTAAATGGTTGTTATTATTGCAAAAAATTCCTTATAAACTACCCAATTTAGGATTAAACATATGCTTTATGTGTAAACAATCTAAAAGTATTAGGCTTTTTTTTTAATGTTTGATTGCACGAGAAATTTGGAATATGTGTTTGCCTGATTTTATGGGCTATGGAGATAATGGTGTGGTCAAATGGCATGAAATTCTATTTGGTTTTGTGGAAAATTTAGGTAATGCATATAATTTATTTTGGATTGTCCTATCTTCTAACATTTTATGGAAGTTTTGGAAAGTTAGAAACAAGGATATTTTTTAGAGTACTAAGAGATTACTTACTGAGCCTTTTAGAAGACTCACTTTTCACAATATTGTTGTGCAGGTGACATCAACGATAGAGATAGAAAAATATAAATTTGTGAAGTACATAAAGGAAGGACAAATGAAAATCAACATAGCAGAAGTAGGATTTGGGAGACACTGATCATTTAATGGTGAAGGAATCAACCCTTTCGTGAAATATTACATGTAATTTCAAACAAATTACAACTTAAATGCATAGAAAAGGCAGCAAAAAAATAGGAATCATAGCAGGTCATATTGAACAAGACTTAAATGTTAGTATTGCTCATTAAAATAGTTAATTGTATAAGTGTAAGAAGTTGTGTAAGGATTCAGATATGCAAGTAAAAATCTAGTATGCATACTTGTAAAAGAAATGTAAAAGGTCATGTAACAAAATGTGTAAAATTGGGTAAAAGATAGTAAGATCGGGTTGACCCTTTGTGGTCTATGTGATAGTAAAGCATAACTGATGAAGACTCTTGTATATTTTTTTGTAAATGATATTTGATTCAAAAACATTATGGAGATGTCATAAACATGTTGAACACATTGTAGTGCTAAGAGGGGGGGTGAATCAACATATATTAAAACTTAACCGTTCCCATTTGTAGATTAAAACATCACATCACATTAACTGAAAGAAGAGAAAAAATGTAAACATGCACTATATAAGGACACTAAGACTTTTACGTGGAAAACCTAATGAGGGAAAACCATTGTGAGAGTTAACTCACAATATATGAAGCTCACTCACAAAAATTACAATGTTGTTTGAGGCTCACTACCTAAGTACTTGCAAACTAAGGTTCACAACCTTAGGGAAAGATACAAGGACTTGTTGAGACTCACTATCTCAAAGCAAGATACATGAAAATTATAAGAAATATGAACATGAACTGCTATAAAGAAGCATTCAACATATGTTGGCATTGCAATCCCTTTTTCACACGATTAATCCATCATACTAACTTTGCACACTTCATATTCAACACTTTGCACAATATCAATACTCCATTCATTGATACCATCACAAATTATTTTGATGTATAAATATACTCTGCAACAACTCAAAACCTTGATTAGGTTGGGTCCAAGATGACCTTTAGAAAAAATGTATGATATCACATAGATTGGCTCCAAACATATACAACATGAAGAGAAAATGAGTTGTGGATCAACACAGAATATCATGACCAAAAACCATCTCAACACTTCCTCCAAAGCAAGATTAATTAATCACGACCAACCACAAATGGAGGAAGCAATCCTGTCGGCCCAAACAATGACAATACCATATTGCTCAACTTTACACCATCAAGGAGAGACCAAAAACTTTATGCAAACCAAAATGAGAATAATGTAGACTATGCAAAATATCTCTTCAACCTTGTCCTAAAGTAATTGATCATAAAGTGCTAGCACAAGAAGAGAAACATATTAAACTGATGAAAATGGATTTCAGACAGATTGTAACACTTCAAAACATAAGATGTTGCATTGTTATACACCAAAACATCTGAGACTTGCAAGGATGAACCCGTGCACCTTTTTTATCATATTCCCAAGTCCACACAACCACTTCTATCTCACTGAAGGAATGCAAAGCATTCTAATAGGCCTTCATCAACACTTTTATGCCAGAGCATAGACTGAAACTCTATCACTTATAACTTTCATTGTACAAGGTGTAATGACATGAATTCTTTGATATAACACCTTCACATCATGACTATCTTATCTTCTAAACTACAAGACTAAATATTTCTTTTTGGAAGGATGCAAACCAATATACCATGACTCTGTCTTAGAGTATACACTGTGAATTTCTTACAAATTGTTTGCAGCATATCTCCATGTGCGGTACACAAAATAGGAATAATATCAATGTAAACATATTGTAAACACATCAGAACATGTGTACTTTCCTCCGCATCACACTTAGACACCAGACTGATCACCATACTTCAAATACTGCATTGCTGACTATATCAACAAATATTTCAACACATCCACTATCTTTGGAGTATTATACATTCTTCAACACACATTTTACATCAATGACAACGCATATTTCCAAAAATATCCCCCTTTGTCATTGATGGCAACACCTATATATTTACAAGACTTATCTCCCCCTTTGACATCAAGGTCAAAGGTCATAATATCTTCTACTTTTATCAACCCAAAAATTGTATAAACTCCCCCTTACTATATGATTTCTATAAACACCACTCCCCCTGAGATGGAGATACCCAAAATTGATGCTATGTACCAAATATTTTCAATCAAAAACTCAAAAATATATTGCACTTCGCAAAATTGTACAAAGACAATTATTTTATTTACACCTTTACAACTTCTTTGGAAGGTAGAATATTCTTGTAAGTTACCTTAAGTTGTGCCAGAGTTCTAACCCAATTTTCTTTTGTTGAGGTGAGACTTTGATTCTGACATTCAAATTGCATACATGTTTCCTCAACCTCATCTACACTTTCTGGAGCTTTCATTTTCTAACCAACTTTTTCTACTTCATCAAGCAATCTAGATAATGAAGCAAGTCTCAAGTTTACAGCTTCCCTTAACTAACCAAACTGCTTCTTTATTTTCTCTCTGATCTAGAAGAAAAGACAATTGAACATGAATATTTTCTATTTGAGCCCTTATTGATCCATCCTTATCTTTTGACAAATCATATGTTTTATCCAATTGAGTAACCTGTGAATCAAAGGAGTCAATTTGAACTTTGATTTTCTTGGTGGAGCGTGGCCATTTCAAACAAAATTGATAAAGTGCAATGACTTCATTAACACAATTCTTGAACATTTTCAAATATTCTTGCAATTTACTGTATGCACTAGCACACCAATCAGATACTTCAACCATTCTCTTATCAATTACCTTTCTCAAAGCCTCTTGCTTTGCCTTTTGCTTAATGTGTGAAGAATGATCCTTAAAAGAATCCATTAACAACTTCAATTTATGTTTTGGAGGCAAGGAAGAATCTATGTTCACCTCAAGTAAGCCTTCTTGAATGATCTTCACAACATCATCAATCAATCCACTCTTCATGTGTTCTTGTAGAATCTCCTTCCTTTTAGAAGCATGCAAAATATCTCCAAGATGTAACTTGTGAAGGGGAAAAATTTCTGACAAGTCAACTTGCCCTTCATGAGTAGGGATTTACAGAATTTAGGGTGTGTCCATAGGTTGAAAATGCATCTGCATCCGTAGTAGGTTCTTGAAATAATCTAAAGATGAAGATCCCTAACCAATACCCACAGAAGCATCTTGCTTCTCAACTATTTTTATTTTGCATCTTGAACATTCTTAGGATTATCCTCTTTCTTTTTTTTCATCACTTCATAAATTCTTTAGAGGGGTAATATTATGTTCCTTACCAGAAATAGTGTTCCCTAAAGAAGAGATACTCACTTTACCTTGATCTTCTACAACTTGTGCACCAGTATTCTCTAGAGGAGCAGTCTCCTCATTTTGTTTGAAATTTTCATCTGTCTCATAACCTCTAGTCGCATTTCCCTCAAAACCTGATAAATATGTCATGAGTAGACACATCAAGAATATCTTGTAAATCTGAAGTATTCAAAGGAGCTTGATCTCTGATTTTCAGCATTCTTCAATTCTTCCAATATTTTTGTCTTTTCTTTTGTTTCTTTCTCCATCCTCTTTATTTCTTCTTTATCTTTCCCCATCATAGTATTTATTCTTTGTAAATGGTTTTGAATTCTTGTGCCTAATATTGAGATAATTTGACCCTTTCTTCATGAGAAAAAGATATACCAACCTTCTCTAATGCTTGTTGCCTCATCTTAGCTTCTACAATAGCTACATTCCTTTTTTTACTTAGTACATCTACCATAATTGTTGGAATTTTATCAATGATTTCATTTATCTAGTCACATTAAGGTTGTTCATATACATAACTATTACCTTTTCAATTGTGTTTTTATTAACAGGGGACATCCCATCATAAAGAGAAGCAACTTCTTTCATTCCATCATGATGTACAATTGCATTAATATTAGCCTCAAGTTGTAGAGGCACATGTTCAGGTGTTTTCGGAGGAGCCTTCTTTATTTTCTTTACATCTTCCTTTCTTTTTATTTATATGTTTCTTCCTCCTCTCCTTATCTTGTTCTCTTCTTTCTTCTTTGCAATACATAAGACTTCATTTCTTCTTCTTCATCTTCCTCATCATCATCCATATTCACCAAATTGATCTTTTCCCTCATTGATTTCTGCTTAGTTTTTGGCTTCTTCCTTTCTGGAGTCTTGGTTTGTGTTGATACTTTAGTAGTAACTCTTCTTCTACTGGGAGGAGTTTGAGTAGGTTTGAAAGTTGTAGCAAAGATACAAGGAGATCTACTTGTCCTTCTAGGAGATGGTGTAGCAGTAATGGCTTGAGATAGTTTTGTAGGACCCTCAAGAGAGACAAACACCTTTTCAACTCATACATCATCTTCCCCACACTCTTCTCTACCCTTTTCTTGATTTGCTTGTTGTTTATTTCATCATATATCCCAAACCTCTCAACAATAGGATCCTTAGGTTTGTTGAGTAAAATGTTAGCATATGCAACTTAGTCAGGTCTAAAGACCTCATAGGGAAACTTTGTTATCTATGAGGTTCTTGGCTCAACTGCCTCCATATAGCAATTGTCTTTATCTACCATAAAATTAATTTCATTCTTATATATGTCCACAACTTGTGAGGATACCCTCTCCCTCTTCTGCATTTCATTTTAGAATATTTTATGTCACACTGTTTAGTATTTGGAAAGCTATTCATTTCTAATATGATGTGCAACAAGAATATTCTTTCTCCAGACCACATTATTCAAACCAATAATTTCCCTCAAGAAATAGAACATAAGATAAATAATCAAATTTTCATACCAAAAGTTATAGCTGAATCCTTGGTTCTTTGCAAATTTTCCAACAATTGCTACCACAAAATCTCACAAAGGTCATAATAGTTTCCTTCCCTCACCATCTAATGAGCAGTGTAGATGGTGGTGGCAGTAGCAAACCCTTCTCTATTTGCATATTAAACCTTATATGCAATGCCCATTTTGGCACTATCAAACCCCTAGATCAAAGATATTATTCACAGTTAGGGTTCTTTTGTTGAATTTAGCTTTGGGGAGCTTCATGACTTCATTCTTTACAACCTTTAGTGTTAGCATGGGTTTAGTGGAACACAATCCAGTCACAAACCTGATAGCTTCTTTTTTTATTAGGTGGGGTTGATCAAGCCAAAAGATATCTTCATGAATTCAGCTCAAGGAAATTCTAACCCATCATCTTCAAAGCACAAATTAGGGAAACATTTCCTCACATAAAATCCTTTTGCTTCCACAATTGCATACTCCAATTTGAGCTTAAAATCATCACCCAAGAGATTATTGTATTTCAACTCTTCTAACTTCATATGATTCTACTCACTCAGCTAAGAGTGAATATAGATGTATACATCTTCAAAATGAATCACATTGATCAGAACATGAGAAAATGCTCCATGTTTATCAATCGCAATAGATATGTATGGATATTTCTTGAACTTTGGCCTTGGCTTCTCAACAAATCAATGATAATTAGTGTAGCCATGATAGTACTATCTGAAAACTAGGCTAACCAAAGAAATATCTATGAATACTATCATTAGGGTTAGCACACAACTCACTAAGAACCTTCTTCACACTTGATATCATTCAAATGAGATTAAATGATCCAAAAACCACATAAAAGGCTTTTCAAAATCCATAACTTTCTGCCATAAATACATTCATACTTTATTAGGTGAAACTTTTGCCAGACTTCTTTGTGTCATCATAGGGATAGAATGAGGCTCAACACACCTCCTCAAATCATTCTCTTGCTCTGGAATTACCACCAAAAGATTAATTCTTTCTTAGCAATTATGCACACCAAAGGAATTGTTTCAACTCATCTTCTATGTTGAAACCTTTAGCAACATGTTATTTTCAAGGGGATAAAGGGTTTCCAAATGAAAATTCCCCATAAGATAATGCTCTATCTCTTTAGTTACCGAAAGATCCATCTGCACCAGGTTGACATACAAATTCATTATTTTCTTTACTTTCTTCCTTCTTCTACCATACCTTGTTCATCACCTTTTGTTGATTCTAGATTCAATCTTATTTTGAGGATCATAAGGTCTTACAGTCCTTCCCTTGTAGAATCTTGCAATATGTCCTAGTTTATTGCAATTGTAGCAAATGATACTAGTTTACAGAGCATAATTACTTCTTCTCATATTACATCTGCAATCAACAGCCCTATGACCAATCTTGTTGCATGTATAGTAGTAGCCATAGAAGGATTGATAATTCATAGCATTACTATTCCTTATCACTTTACTTCTGCATTCATTAGCCTTATGACCAAATTTATTGCAAGCATAGCATTGATCATGAAATTATTGATAAATCATACTATTGTACCTTGGGGATCTAAATGAGTTCTGACTCATCTTGCTTCTACATTCAATAGCCTTATGACCAATCTTATTGCAAGCATAGAAAATACCATTGAATCTAGTAGGAACGGTTTTTTTAGGAGTAGGCTTCCTGAAATTCTTCTTCTTGTCCCTGAAAGGAGTGAATATACCTCCTTTCTTGTTACCTTGATCTGTCTTTTCATTTCTGGAGGAATTCTTCTTAGAATCTTCAGTGTCAGCATTCTCCTCCTTTGTATCAGACTTTCCTTTTGCTTTGAAGTTATCATAAAATTTTGGAAAAGCACTAATTATAGGACTTTTCCCCTTTTCAAAACCAATACCAGATTTCTCTTTTGATGGATTTTGAGAGTTAATCAACTCATCAAGAATTTCAAAGCCTCCTCTCAATTTTAGACCTTTGTCAATTTTCTCTTTTTCTTTTTCAAGTTCTTTTCTCAGAGTGACAATCTCTTCCTCAAGCTTTGAACATTCAGAAATATTATCATTGAGCTTGGTATTCAAGCAACCCTCAATCCTCTTTCCTTCTTCAACTTTGACTTTTAAATTAGAGATCATATCTTCAGCTTCTTTGACTTTAATCTCACATTCATTTCCTCTTATTTGAGCTTTCAATTTTCCAATTTCTTCTTTTGATTCTTTAGCTTTTTCCCTCAATTTGACAATTGTCTCTTTTGATTTTCCTAGCATGCACTCATATTTGATATTTAGCATTCTTACTTCATCCAGATATTCAAGAGAATACCGAAGTTCTCCTTCAAAATTATTGTGTCATAAAATTGCACCCCTTGCAATTTCACCTATATTTTTGCATCCACTTTGGTGTCCACTCCCTTAGTATTTATGTAGGCTCATTTTAGCCCTTGCATCATCCTTTTTCCCCTCAAGATGCTCAAGACCCTTTTTAGCAATTATCTTCTTATGCCAACTTTGTGTTAAACCTTGTGTTTTTGTTGTTCTTGCCATTTTTTAGTTTGATTTGTCTGGACACTAGTTCGCTAGGTGGATGTCCACATGCCGCGCTAGCATCCCATGACATTTCAACATTCAAACAGTTGTTTCTGAGCATGTTTCCACTTGTCACTTACCTTGGTCTATGGAAACAACTTGAGATGCCTTATAATGGCTCGGGAACCTTCTTTTTCCTCCTTTTCTCTCTTTAAATTCTATCTTTTCATTCCTATTGCTCTCTCTAGATCTCTCTTGGTCTTTTCTTTCTTGTTCTCTCATTCTCTTCTCTTTTCTCAAGCTTGCATAGCTCTCTTGCTTGCTACAACACTCTCACATTCCCATGACACTCTTTGCAACTCTCTCGGCTCTCACAACCCTCTCTCTCTCTCTCTCTCTAGCTTCCTCAAGCCTTCCATGTGATATCTATTTCTTGTCTTGTGTCTTTGAGCATCTTGGTATTTCTCACATCCCTTTTCTATGCATTGTCTATCTCATCTATTTATCTATTTCTATCTCATCTATTTATCTATTTCACTGTCTATTATTTTCTATTTCTATCTATATGGTTTTCCATGAAGGTGGAAACACTGAAATGGGGGTTTGACTGAGGCAAGCCCCTAAACAGCCCCAACACTTTCTCTTGGTCTTATGTGTGGAGGTATTGAAGACATTTATTTGTTGGAGGCTTCATTCTTGGACCTTTTGTGAGCATTCCTCTTCTTCCCTTTCTTTTTTCATCATTTTCTTTCCATTTATTCTAGTTCATATTCATTTCTGTTATTCTATTATTTTTGTTCATTCTTAAAGTTCCTAGCAATCAAAGTAGTAGTTGTTACTTTTCTATTTTTTGTGACATTCTTTATTTTTGGTCCATACAAGATGCCAACATGCCACACTATCATTCTTGGCGGAGAGCTCGCCAGTCTATCCAAAAAACCTTTTTGATCTACTCTTTCTAATTTTGAAACTCTCACATTTTTATCTCATCACTTGAGCTTTGCTCCTGGACGTATTTGAGCACCATTTTCTCCCTGTAGACTCTTCTTTGTCCTAGAGACTTGGGAGTAGAAAATTTCCTCTACAAAAATCTACTTCACAATGTTTTGAATTGATGTCCCAACATTCGGGTTCCATTAACTCTAGATTTGGTTCTGGAATAAACATATCATTGATCTTTGCTATAGGCCCCATGTGTTCAAGAGTAGGATCTACCTCAACTGTTAGGCTTCTCAAAGGCACTTGGATTTGATACCAATTTTTGAACACACTATAGTGCTAAGATGGAGGTGAATTGAAATGTAAGCATGCACAACACAATGACACCAATATTTTTACATGGAAAACCCAATGAAGGAAAAACCACGATGAGAGTTAACTCATAGTAAATGAAGCTCATTGCTTACAAAAATTATAATGTTGTTTGAGGATCATTGCCTAAGGACTTGCAAACTAAGGCACACAACCTTAGGGAAAGATACAAGGAACTATTGAGACTCACTATCTCAAAGCAAGATACATGAAAATTATAATGAGAAATATGAACATGAACTTCTATAAAGAAGCATCCAACATATAATGATGTTGAAGTCCCTTTTTTGCATAATTAATCCATCATACTGACTTCGCACACTTCATATTCAACACTTTGCACAATCTCAATACTCCATTTACTGATACCATCACAAATTATTTTGATCTTCTATAAATATACTCTGCAACAACTCAAAACTTTGACTAGGTCGGCTCCAAGATGACCTTTAGAAGAAACGTATGATATCACACACATCGGCTCCAAACATATACAATATGAAGAGAAAATGAGTCATGGATCAACACATGGTATATCAAGACCAAAAACCATCTCAAAAAATCCTCCAAAGCAAGATTAATTAATTAGGATGAACCACAGATGGAGGAAACAATCTTGTTGGCCCAAACAATGACAACACCAAAACTTCCAACTATTCAACTTTACACCGCCAGGGAGAGACCAAAAAATTTATATGGACCAAAATGAGAATAATGTAGACTATGAACAATATCTATTTAACCCTCTCTCGAAGTAACTGATCATAAAATGCTAGTGCAAGAAGAGAAACATGTTGAATTGATGAAAATAGAGCATTTCAGACAAATTGTAACACTTCAAAATATAGGATGTTGCATTATTGTGCACCAATACATATGATACTTACAAGGATGAACCCATGCACCTTTCTAAGCATATTCCCAAGTCCACACAACCACATCTATCTCACTAGAGGAATGCAGAGCATTCCAATAGGCCTTCATCAACACTTTTCTCTGCCAAAGCATAGATCAGAACTCTGTCACTTATAACTTTCATTGTACAAGGTGTAATGACATAAATTATTGGATATAACACATTCACATCTTGGCCATCTTATGTTCTAAACTGTAAGACTAAATCTTGCTCTGCGACCAAAATACCATGACTATGTCTTATAGTATACACTGTGAATGCCTTACCAAAAAAATTTGCAACGTATCTCCATTTATGGTACACCAAAAAGGAATAATATCAATGTAAAAATATTGTAAACACATCAGAACATGTGTACCTACATCTACATCACACTTAGACACCAGGCTGATCACCCTACTTCAAATACTGCATTGTTAACTATATCAACAAATATTTCAGCACATCCACTATCTTCGGAGTATTATACATTCTTCAACACACATATTTGACATCAATGGCAACACATCTTGTTAAAAAAATGTACACACACACATTATCTCTCTCTCTCTTTAAGCATATATAGTATCTAAATTAATTCATAATAGAATATATATGAAAATGTAAAAAAATGAATACCTTTCTCCTTCAATCCCATACCAAAATTCAAGAATATTTCTACCCTAGGCATCCATCTTTGAAGTGCAAAACCAGCAACATATTTTAGCAAAATAGTGGAAATCTCTAGCTCACTTAAGGCAT